>JAEAOA010000201.1:602500-1035000 GCA_016746295.1 Potamilus streckersoni
TTTTTTTTGTCTCAATGATACTGATTTCTGAGAGATTTTCGTTTAAATATAATATCTTCTGTTATGAGTTTTCTGTGCAAATCTATATATGTATACGACCGAAGTACTTTGCTACTTTTTGTTGTTATCATATATGTAATTATTTTTTTCAATTAGACGAGGTACATTTTTGGAGAACTACAAGAATGTCCAAACATCAACATTAGATGTTTTGGCACGGAACATCTCAGATTCATACAGTAATAACTATCTGAAAAGCATAGGCACTTTGACTGCTTTTAAACTAAAACCATTATTTTATGATTGAAAGGTAAAAACAATTAAAAATAATCATACGAAAGTTTGGACTACTGATCTCCCGTTGCTGGAAGTCAAATACCGATACTGTCGGTACTTTTATCTTTTCACGTATAATACTATTTTAAAGTGTTTTGTTTCAAATGCGGCCAAATTGTTGGCCTAATAATAACTGCCTTCAGCTAGCAGTAAGCGTAATATTCGACGATAAAGACAAAAATATTTTTGTAACCAGCCTGACACATGGCTAAAAAGAATTTCTTCCGTTCGTGTTTCGCTAGTCCTAAACCATTATGTCTCTAGTCAACGAATAAAGTATGTACTCTCTTCCTTTTACATTGCAGTGAATCGTCTCTCATATTTCGCAGTCTTGGGTCCAAGATGAGTACCCTAAAGTTAGTACGACCTTTTAGGGGTTAGTGCCCTTTCAAAACAAAACAAAAAGAAAAAAGTGCTAAAGTACTTATTTAACCAGATAATGTTAAATGAATGCTTTTCTAAAATAAATAAATAAAGTAAATAAGATGATTATCGAAATAGTAAATTGGCGAGAATTAGTCAGAACCGGTGTATCCTAAAGAAAAAACACTTGTGACAACATGGCAGCTGTTTAGCATTACGAACACCCTTCATTTTGAAGGCGGAAAGGCTGGAGAATGCCTGCGTGAACGGAGGAATGGTTCAGAATAATTAAAACTTGTTTGTCAGCCTTTCTTTGGTGTTTGGATTTGTGATCAGTCAGTCAAAACGCACCTGCTTGTGTTCATTCAACTTGCATTTATTTTGTTTTTTACTAATCATTTTTAACTGAAAACCCCGACAAGGTAAGACTTTCTTCCTTTTAACCACCAAGTGTTCAAACCATCTCTGATATCCCGACCACCACTTTAAAGAATTACAACAGGTACGCAAAGTAAAATAAAGTTCTCTGTTCATCTCCGTTTCTGTCATTGGGGCTAACCTAGAAACTACAGCATGCCTTTATTTCACCTTGGTTTTCAAACACTTCGTGATCGGAGATTATCCTTGCGGATCTACCCTTGCGAATAACCTAACTTTAAAGTAGTGATACTACTGGGATCACCCATGTAAGACCTTAGGATCATCCCAGGTATATAGAATATTAGAATAAACAGTATATTAAGGCTGAGAGCAAGCCGCCTAAGGCCATTTTATTTTTCTTTCAGTGAGTAACCCCCAGAGTGAAGCCAATATCATAGATCATACCAATTTTAACAGACTTCTGATCTATACCCGCATAATGTCATAATATGAAGTCAGTTGGTACTATGCTACTTTGACCAGCTTTAACTGGCAACCCTCTTGTGGTTCAATCTGTCACTGTCACTTCTAATTGGTTCAGGTTGAGATTACAGACCCCACCGTGATCCCAAGTCGACACGACCTCATGCACGGAACTATGCTAAAAAAAATTGAACTGACGAGCATGAACTAAATCATTCTGGTCAGCTTGTGCTTCACCACAGCGTTTCGCACAACATTGCAACGTTTCCGGCCCATATCTTCGTACGTGGCTAACCTAGTGTACAGTCTGGTTAGCCGCATTTACAACTAAGATGATTTGGGGCAACTCTACAAAAATATTTCACAAGCCATCACACAGTAACAGCTGGTTGTGGACCGAGTTAGCTAGTGACATCACTTTCGTAGCCAAGCAGGTGCGCAAGATCTCTGAGTGATACAAACGAATTTATCGTCTGTTCTGCAAGGCATGTGCGTGCTCTTGCACTGTCTGGCCTTCGCCATTGGTGCAGTTGCAGCTTCAGTTACTCTGCCGTTTCTGCTCATGAAGCTTAAGTTACAGGGGTTCGTATCGATGCTTATAATTTACCTGTCATACATGTACTATAAACTAACTACAAGGGATTACACTTCTCTTCTTTCTTGCGCGACCAATTTAAGAATAAACGCTGATGTTTCATGCTACGTTTTGCGTAGGTTAAACAAAATTGGTACCGATATTTAGCTCAGGCATTGGATTGTGTATCCCTATCCAAAGTTTGACTTAATATCATACATTTAAGGAATACCAACCTATTTCTCACGGTACCGATCGACATGACCCTCATCGCGTACGCTTAATATGCAAGTAAAACGGCTGAATGCTTTACTGTACTCTCATTGGCCAACTGAAAATGACGTACAAGCCTATTTTTAACTTATTCCAGGAAATTTAAATTGTTCGATTGTCCTGAAGAATCAGACGAAAAAATGACTGTATCACACATTGTTTCATGATAAGAATGATCAAAATTGGGAGAGCATCTTTTGTTTTGAATTTATTAAACAATAAAGATAATAAATGTTTTCAAATATATATATATATATATATATATATATATATATATATATATATATATATATATATATATATATTCATATTGATGTGGTTTAATCAACTGAATATATGTTTTATGCTGATTATATTTTTTTGCATACTGCTGCTAGTCCTCATCAAAAGTGATAGGATTGTTCTGATAATAATAGTAAATGTAAGTAAAATAAATAAATCCTCACCATTTTAAAAATCTCTGCACCTGCCTAATGTACTATTTAAGATTTAAAGCATACATTGTTACATGTATATGAAAATTCACCATAAGAATACTCTTCATTTCTTCTAAATATAGTTACATACATCATTACAGGCATAAATTGTGTGAATGTTTTCAGCATTGTTTTGCAGAATGAAACAAAATATCCATACATGCTGAAACCGATACTGTAGTGTGGAGCTTCAATATATCATTAACTAATTATAAGATAACATTACAATATGTTGACAGATTTCTAAGTTTGTAATTATTTAGTATCAAGTGTAGGGTGGTTAATCTGAGAAATTTAGCATTTAATTTAGGTATTCCAGCTTGACTGGATCGGTGTTAGAAGTACTTTTTTGCTGACTGCATGTCTAAAGTTTTAGGATTTTAAGTATTGTGTTGTTAATATATAATATAAACAGTAATATGCATCATAAACATTGTTTATAAAATTTTCTCTTAGTACACAAGATTGCCAATGTTTAATTGTCATTGAGTCATTTCACAAGGGTCTTGGGTACATGATCACAACTCAATCTCTATTTTGCAGTAAATATATTATTAGAGTCTTTTTTAAAGGTTACATAGTAGAGAAGACATTGTCATAGCCCATGTAAATTTCTGTCAATCCATCATTCTATTAAAATGGTTAAATCTCTAACATTGCTGAATATAATGGCATGACATTTTGGAATATGATTACAGTTCATTAGAAATGTTCATAAAAGTTTTAGTAATTGATATTGTCTATCTTCAAATTTGTATGTATCATAATTGGGAACCTTTATATGACCTATATGATGGATTTTAGGATAAATCCATTGGACCATGAACAATGTGTAAACACATTTTTCTCCTCCATCATAATGTTGCAGGTTCTAATTAACTCCATGTGGAAATATACTGAATGCGTGTAGGTCGTAAATCTAACTCTGTTATGATACAAACACGATAGACATATACATATTTCCGCTTTACTAATTTATTCAGGCTAAGAGGTTCTGAGGTGGAAGAATCGTCTGATCTGTCTTTCCTTAACTGACTTTGCTTTGAGCTTACCTGTGCTTCTGAATTAGAAATTTTAACTTTACTCTCTCTTCTCATTTTAATTTGCTTCCTGTGTGCTTCTTCCTTCTTAGCCTCACTTTTCTCTTGCATTCTCGTCTGAATTGTTTAGATGACATTAACAAATACTTACTCACTAACTCCTCTTTTTGTACAGATAAATATTCATCGTCTTCAGTGTTAAAGATCTGTGACTTCCAATGGTTCCGTGTATCATTTAGCAGAACCCTTGATGTTACAAAGTCATAAAAGTTTTTGCCATACTAATTTACATTTTCTACTGTTTCAAGTATTCTGATAACTTTGTCTAACTCTTGGAAGAAATGAGAGGTTTTATCTCTTACACAACACGAACCACTCCTTACATTTTGATTTCTCAGTATTTCAATCATGAAAACCTTATCTTTTGATGTTTACATTAGTTATTTTAAAGTGGAATGAGTGTATTTAACATTGTTGCTTGGTAATGCAAATAGTTCACATAATCCCTGGAATTATTGCTGTACAAGTTTTTTCTCACAGCGATTATTTTTCTATGACTGAGTGCTGCAACACACCAGCCAGCTATATATCTCAGTTTTGCTCTTCTAGTGCTTGTATCTTCAAAGACTTTTCCTTCTTTGTGTGACAGTTCTATTGCTTTTGATGGATCAGAGATATCAACCACAAGTTTTGCTCTCAGCTTCTGCAATATCCCAAAAGCAACCTATAATGGATAGGTCTGAGATCTGTACAAAAAAAACTGCCTTACATAACTTCTGCAGTCTTCTGTACTGATACATTTGTGACTGCAGCATACAATGAAGTCAATGTTTGGTTCCTGACACAGTGTCTTGCAATAAGCATTTCAGTTTGAAGTAAATGTTTCTGGCAAAAGACTCAGAGAATGGTTGTAGACTTTAATAACTTGTATTTCTTTATTCAAGTCATCTTGTTCCTGAGTATGTGGGATCTTATAAGTAATCATATCTAGCAGTTCATCTATATTTATTCATGCAGGCATTGGATTATCAGAAGTTTGTTTGAAAGTAGTTTCAAGAATATCCATTGCTTTTATCACCTCTTCATTATCATCATCACTGTCATTTTCAATATCTTTCTCTTCCACGTCATATTTTAGCTAGTTCTATTAATTCAGATCTTATTAATGATAATTTTATATAAAACTGTAGTGAAGATGAACTTAAATGTCTTATAAATTTATTAACAAACTTTATTGAATATCATGTCACATTTAATAAAAAAATGGATGATTTCTTAGACAAATGTATTTCTTGTATTATAAGAAAAATTGCATTCTCAGAAACTTATTAAAAAAATATGTTACTAATGATATTCAAAAGGAATTTAATGAGTTTAAAAAATACTTTTCAAATATAGTATTGATAAATAATTCAATAAATCCAGCCTTGGTTATCTGATGAAGCGAAAAGGAATTTTACCATATGAGTATCTCGATTCACTTGATGTGCTTAATAATGTACAACTCCTTAATAAAGATAGGTTTTATTCTACATTAAGTAATGAAAATATTTCTAATTTTGAATATTTATTCGCGCTTTATATATGGAAACGCCCTGGTTGTAAAACTGTTGGTGATTATACCTTGTTCAAGATGTTCTCCTGGTTGATGATATATTTCAGAGCTTCCGAAGAACTTCTATAGATAAATATAAACTTGATCCAGCTTTGTTACTTATCAAGTCCAGTATTGTCTTGGGACGATTTATACAAGATAACTTGTTACTTATCAAGTCCAGTGTTGTCTTGGGACGCTTTATACAAGATAACTTGTTACTTCTCAAGTCCAGTGTTGTTTTGGGACGCTTTATACAAGATAACTTGTTACTTATCAAGTCCAGTGTTGTCTTGGGACGCTTTATGCAAGATAACTTGTTACTTATCAAGTCCAGAGTTGTCTTGGGACGCTTTATACAAGATAACTTGTTACTTATCAAGTCCAGTGTTGTCTTGGGACGCTTTATATAAGATAACTTGTTACTTATCAATTCCAGTATTGTCTTGGGACGCTTTATACAAGATAACAGGTACAGTGACAGAATTGATAACTAATAGCGATATTGATAATTAATTGTTTCTCGAAAAGGCAATTCGCGGCGGAATTTCCGTTATATGCCATAAACGCTCGCGCTAACAATAAATATGTATCCGATTATAATCCAATACACCCTAGCAGTTTTATTATTTACCTTGATAATAATGCTTTTCAAAGTTGGGCGATGTCACAAACAATGCATTATGCAGTTGAAAAGTGTGTTGATGAACGAGAGTTTCGCTCAAAACTAAAATTGTAACTTTTGATCTATCTAATGCTGGCTATAGTTCTTAACTCGAAGTTGACGCTGATTATTCTGATTCGCTTCGTGATTTACATAATGATTATCCGTTTCTGCCAGAAAAGATTCTGGATTCGTTACCATAAAAACAACAACTCCCAAACTTGCTCAATAAACGAAATTATATTTGTCGTTATAGAAATTTTACAACAAATGAGTAATGACGGTTTGGTATTAACCAAAATTCATAAGATATTACGCGTGAGACAATCAGAGTAGATGTATAAATATATTTAGTTTAATAATGATATGAGAACTGAAACAACAACTGATTTTGAGAATGATTTCTTTAATTGTATGAATTACTCTATTTGGTAAGACTAAAGGAAAATATTCACAAACGTGGTTACATTGAAATTGTTAACTCGGGAAAGTGATTGAGTTAATTAGTCGCATCAGATACTTTCGCTGGATCAGCTCATACTATGGAAAATCTTGAGCCAGTTAAAAAGTATAAAACAAACTTAATGTTGAATACACCAATTTTTGTTGGTGGTACCGTACTAGAAACTTCGAAATGGCTAATGTATGAGTTTCATCATGGCTTTGTTTAACAAGTTTGGCTGCAATCAAAATTACTTTTCACTGACGCTTATTCACTTGTTTATCAAGTATTTGCTGAAGACGCATATAAAAATATGTTCGAACATAAAGATGAGTTTGATTTATCAGCCATTAGACGAGATTCACCTTTTCATAATCCAATCAACAAAAAAGTAATTGGTAAAATGAAAGATGCGTTTTGTTTCCGACCAGTATTGGAATTTGTTGGTTTACGCAGTAAAATTTATTCTGTTATGACCGATGACAGTAAAGAAACTAAGATGTTAAAAGGAGTGAAAAAATATGTTGTTAATCAAATACAGCAACTATGTATACGTACTTAATAACTTCTCGCAACATTTCGCGACTATGCACACCATAAGGTTGCATAAATATCAACTTAAGACAGATAAATTAACAAAACATTAACCAATTTCGATGTCAAACGTTATTGTGTTGATGGAATTGCTACATATGAACTAGGTCATCATGCAACTAATTGAGTTTGATGTTTTTCGGATCGTCTCGAGTCTTTCTGTTGTTATTTTATAATACTCATCGACGATGGTTTAATACTATTTAAAATGTATGTATATACATCTGTTTTTGGATCACTCATCTAATCATTTAACATTTTTTCATCATTTTTATTTTTTTATCTTATAAATTATCCACAATGAGTTATCTGATTAATAAATGTTTGCGGTCCAATATGTTATTGAGTTACTTTTAAACCCAGTGATGCGTACAACACTGAATCAAATTCAACCACAACCTTGTCTATCATATTAAATGCGAGTAATATAATACATTTCGGAAAGATAATTTCATCTGCATTTGTTGTGCATGACTTTGTTGGTTTATATGGCTCGTTTAATCTGCAGTACATGCTAATCCTATTGACCATATCTATTTTTATATTATTTTTTTTAATTATTAATAATTAAAAATTCGTTGAATAGAGTTCCGTTTCAGGTTTTAATCATATTTTAGGGACAGTTTGAAAATAAAAATCGTCAAATATAGCTGTTTTAAGGTAATTGGAGCTTTCTTTTTCCTTGTTTTTTTATTTTTGCTTCCATAGGTTTCTTCTGATAGTTTTGTAAAATTAAAGCCTCTTCAGGGAAAAAAAGGCTACTTTTATGGAACTGGTTTCTAACCGGCATTTTCTTATAATACTACACCAAAATGACTGTCTATTAAATATTTGAATTCTTGTCCAGGAATGAGGTCCACTGGGGAGGGGTGAGACACCATGAGTTACCGCACATGACTGACTATAACAATTTTTTAAATTTTGGTGCAGAAAGGGGATCTATAGGGTGACACCATAAAAAAAGTTACCGCACTGGGTGAAATCAACCCTAGAGACACTACTGAGGCAGACGTATCACCAAGAGTTGCAGATTTTTTGATTGTGACGCGGAATTACATCTAGTTACTATATTGCTGTATCAATGCTGCACATAAAAGGGAAGTTTACGTTTCTTTACATTTTAAACTCTTGAGACTGTTCAAGTAGAAAAAATATAAGAAAACAAAACAATATTACTCAGAAATGTTTTGTTAAAATATATCCAAATGATAAAAATATCTAGTCTTTTGTATAATTTATGGAAATAAAGAGTATTATGTAAGTATATGTACGTTTTTTTTTACATTTGTTTTTTTACTTCACTTTTTGATAACAACGCGCATTTCTGAAAATATTTTGCTACGGTTACCCAGCTGTTATGAGAATCTTTCCTAGGGAGAACACTGTAACCAATATCGGATATATCGGATATTTAAGCTCAAGGGTGTATAGAGGTGTCCCTCAAAACGTAAGCACTGTCTCTTCTCTAACGGCAGCGTATACGCTCGTCACCTCTGGAGGGCAGGTCCGGCCTTAGGCCGATTGGACCGATTTAACCCAATCGAGCACAACACTCACAATGGCCCCGCGCGTTAGCAATTTTAAAAACTATATATATATATATATATATATATATATATATATATATATATATATATATATATATATATATATATATATAAAGAGAGAGAGAGAGAGAGAGAGAGAGAGAGAGAGAGAGAGAGAGAGAGAGAGAGAGAGAGAGAGAGAGAGAGAGAGAGAGAGAGAGAGATAAAGTAATTTTAAAGTGATGGAAACATTTTCCAAATGCCGTGCTCACAGATGGCCCCGCCAAAATGATCTAAATCGGACCCAGTGTTTGCTAAGGCCGTTCCTGTAGGCGAGGAGTTAGTGACGTCACTAAGGGTGTACGGGGGTGAGGAGCGCACCAGGTGATACTATCAGAAGGGGTGACACCAAATGACTATACAATTTTGAATTTTTGTGCATAAAGGATGTCCACGGGGGTGACACCGTAAGTTACCGCACTTGACTGTCTATATAATTTTTAATTTTTGTGCATGTAAGGGGTTCATAGGGGTTACACCGTGAGTTACCACATGTCTATCTATAAAATAATTGAATTTCAGTGCAGGAAGAAGGTCCATGGGGATGACATTGTGAGTTGACACACTCGGTGACACCAACCCTAGTGACGCCACTGCGAGGATTCTTTCTGGTTCTATGTTTAGTATCTACCCGGTGGGTTATTTATTTCAAGTACATTGTAGTCCAAATTGGCAGTGCTAGAGCGTGGTTAAGGCTATGATAAGCAGTGCTATGAATGTATCGTAGAGGTAAAATAACTCATAAAAGGATGCGATTAGTACTTGCCCAACACAAGGATCATCTTCTTGGTCGCTTACTAATTTAGGCTGATCTTCAGAGGAAGTGTAGGCAGCACCATCAAAGCGGCCAAAGTGCACCCTCTAGTAGCGTCTTGGCCGTCATGACTATGAGACAGAACTCACAGCGATAATAAAGCTTTTCCAATTTAGATTTGTCCATTACATCCAGCTGTGAAAGAGCTAACGTGCCAAATTTTGCTTAGTGTTTCGCTAGCTATATTTTCCTTGTCAGACTTAATCGTGTGCTACTGGATTAGTCGTGCATTCTGGCCTTTCTTTCCCAAAGTAAAATTGGTCGAGTGCCTTATCGTAGTTCATTTTTTAATTTATATAATGATTTGTGTTACGATATAGCCTATTCTGGGTCTCCCCGGCCAAGTCATACCAAAGACTTTAAAAAATGGTACTAACAGCTGCCATGCTTGACGCTTAGCATTAAGAGGATAGTGTTAGGACTGGTGGGGCTGGTGTCAGAATAATGTGACTGGGTAGGACATCATGCCACATGTCTGCGGCATAATGCCCCAGTGCTAGACAGCACTATTAACTGTCATACCGCAGACATCGTAGCGATATGACTGAAAAATTGTTAATAAGCTAAGTTAAAAATCTAAATCACATCACATCACCAATTCGGGGTCTAAGTATAATTAAGTGCACCATAAATAAAGTTTGATAAGATGCCAAGAAATAATGGGGAGCAAAGTTTGATTTAGCATCATGCTTCGTCAGTTTGCAAAATAAATGATCGGCAAAATGTTAAGTTGCTCACACCTATAACAAGTACATTTTTTCCTAATGATTTGAAGAGAATGTCCACAGGTACGCTAACTGCCTTTGCAACTTTGCAAGATGTGGACAAATAATCGTTTCTTTTCTAAACCTACCACAGACCTCAGATTTATTCTGAATGCTTTCATGGCGATGAGGTTCCATATTGTGGGGCCATGACATGCGTGACTACGATGTATGTTGGTTCAGAAAAGGCTGGCGGTATTGTCGTTTAGGGATTCTAAACCTATAACTATTCCAATAAAGTACGATGTCACTACAGATGGGGGTCAACCATTTAAAGCCCCATGTTTAGCTCATACTGTACGATGAGTTTATTTGTTTTTTTTTTATCATCCATGTCCAGCCTAGATTTGTTGAGCCTGCCCCAGTTATACATTCCCTTTTGCAATACATGTCAAGATTTAACAGTTACTCGTTGTCCACAATGGTTGGTCTACGGCATCATTCTTACCTAGCAGTAGAAAAGTGAATTAGTAATATAGTAATGTCCCGCATTTTGTGTATAATGTCGCAAACAAGACAAAAGATACGTTAAGCAATAGAAATGACTGTATGTCTGTTTTGTTGTTGTTTGAGAGATAATCCTGTGAGTAAAATGAATTAATTCGGAATACATATTTTTTTTTATACTTTTGGTAGACCTTTTAGAACTGTTTAGAATTTAATTCACAATATTATAATTTCTTCTAAATTTTCACATTTTATTCAGGAGAATTAAATTGTTTGCTGAATTTTACAAAACTTATTGGTTTTAGCTCTTTTCTATTACTTTGAGTTTAAGACCATAGAGTCGTAACATTGATTGGTAATAATTTTAAAAGAGTGTAATATTTTCCCGATAATATGAATGAAAGGCTGAATGTACTACTGCTACTACTAATACTACTATATATATATATATATATATATATATATATATATATATATATATATATATATATATATATATATATATATATATATATATATATATATATATATACTATTAACAGTGAAATTTATTATAGTGATCATTGATCAAGATAGGTTTTTATACCAAGACATGCAGTTAAATCACTTCAAAGCCAATACAGTAATCCACATTAAATAAAAGTTTCCACGATGGAACCACGATAAATTGCATCGTTTTGTTGTTAATAATGAACAAAACAACATTAAACAATTCTCTCTACAGGTGTTTATGCAGATTATCTTTTATCAACAAAGGAAATGTAAAGTTAAATGATAAACCTGAAAATAACATGCATCTCCTTCTCCTCTTTTATGATGATGATGACGACGAGAAACTGATAATTGTCCATAGCTATTACATACTAAGAAACGGGGTTAGCCAAGTTACCGTTTGATGAAAATTTATGCGAATAGCATATCATTGATACAGCATTCATCCTGTACAAATATTGTATTTATACCACTTGGCAATATACATATTTGGCCTTTGAACGGAAAGCAGAATTGATTGCAGTGAAATAGCTTTTCCTCTTAAATTCATTTAAAAAACGGGGATAATTGATGTTAATATGATGCTAATATCTAAGACAAACAAATAAACACAAAAACGTTGTGTTTGTAAACCTCTATATGAGGTAAAACTATAAATACAACCAGCTTGTATAAACTTGTTGCGGATACTGAAAACTGTGTATAATTCCCTAAAAGTCTACAAGCCAAAGCGACATCTATTTCTACCTTTTTGTACATTTATGTAACGCAGATTATATCCCGGGTATTTGATTCTATACCGGTTATTCTTATAGTAAAAATTGAAGGATACTAAGAAGATTTAGAAAAAGTTAAATTCTATTAGTGCATAGTTTTCTTTTTCTAGTCTTCTTGGTTTAGACCACTTGGTTTCAATGTTCTAAGGCAGCGTATCCAGTATAATTCCTTTTCCTTCCTGGTTTCGGAACTCTAGCTGTGGTTGTTAGCAATACCTCATGTGGAGACAGCCATGTAGAGGTTTACAAACACAACGTTTTTGTGTTTATTTGTTTCTCTTATATATGTTTTGTATTTGCCTTTGAAAAAGACTCATTAAGAGTCGAAAGCGTTCAGGCTCGTTAGTTACTAGTTTCGCACTGTTCGTCGTCAGTTTATTGCATCTATTTTAATCAATCCCTGACACACGTGATCCCTTGGTGGATCCAGTGCGCTTGAAAGGGTTGTTATTCGCCATATGATTTGTATTCTTTATATATATATATATATATATATATATATATATATATATATATATATATATATATATATATATATATATATATATATATATATATATATATATATATATATATAAAATTAGTTAATGTAACGGAATATTAATATATATGACTTAAAATTATATACCCAACATCAAAACATTAGTACCAGGTATACAATTAGCACTGCCTATTTAATGGTCTAAGCTGATATAGAGATCATCTTCCTTTGTCGCTATAGTGGTTCTGTCAACCAGAGATATGCCAACCCTTATTTGCGACGTCTTACTGGGAATCTCGGAAGTTTCCTATTGTTTAGTATAACGGGATTAGGAATATGCACTGATGTGACGCAAGTTTTTGCTGTCTGTATGAGAAGTAATTGATACAGTGCTTTTATTATGACGTTCTTTTTCCATACAAGAACGTATGGGCATTTCGATGTGAATCAATGCGTGACCGAAGAAGTTTAATAGTCCTTAATCTGATGATCGGCTGGTTGTTCTGTGAGATGTGTGTGTGCAAGTGATTTAGATTTTTAACGAAGCTTTAACAATTGTTCAGTCATATTGCTACGATGTCTGCAGTGTGAAAGTTTATAGTGATGTCTAGCACTGGGGCATCATGCAGCAGTCATGTGGCGTGATGTCCAGTCACAGTCACATTATCCTGACACCACGCCAGCCAATCCTAACACTAGCCTCTTAATGCTGAGCGACAAGCGTGGCAGCCGTTAGTAAGATTTTTCAAAGTCTTTGGTATAACTCGGACGTTGTTCGTACCCACGACCTCCCGCATCCGAGGCGGACGCTCTAACCACTGGGCCACTGGAGCAATTTAGTGGACAGAACTTCCGGTTCAGTTGAGTCCTGAGGTTTTAAAAGGTGGAGACAGAAGTAAGACTAACAGAGCAGTCAGAGTCGACAAAGGCCTAGTCGGTAAGAGAAGGTGCATAGAAGGTGGAGGAGGAGGTAAAGTAGTCTGGAGGAGAACGTGGAGGAAGAGGTAAAAGAGTATAGAAAAATCGAGGAGGATTAGGAGAAGTAGTATAGAGAAGTTGAGGAGGAGAAGGAATTTGGGGAGAGTCGGAGAGGAAGAGGAGAAATAATTGGGAGACAGGACAGAACAATACACAGTTGAGTAGAATACAAGGTCAGGTGAAAATCTATCTCACACTATGAATCAAACTTTATGAAACAATCGAAGCATTAAGCTATTAAAGAAAGGGTGTAAGGAATGTACTTGGGAAATTTGAATCATTTCACTATTGAATTGTTATTAAATTGTTATTTATTGAATTTCACCCTTATTGTATATTTAATCATTTAGCCGTCGGCATTGCTGATTGGGGGCTCAGAGCTATACATCTATCTTAAACTAATTAAACTTCTAACCAAAATCGAGCTTGGGTGGGACTTCCACAATAGGTTAAATAAAATATTGGGAGTACCCCACCCCAAACCCCACAACCAAATCCTCATAGTGGAGGCATCCTTCACAAAATATATGTGATTTTCATTGTCTGGACTTTGTCAAAGAGTTTTTGAAGTTAGCGCTTTTACTAAGCAGCAACACTGACAAGTCAACGTATTATACCAATGAGGCATCTGATGATATTATCTAGTTAGGCCATGGTTGACGTAAATAGAAACACGGTAGCGAGTTACACCGTGGTTGATGTAATAGAAACACGGTAGCAATTTACACCATGGTTGACGTTAATAGAAACATGGTAGCGAGTTACACCTTGGTTAATGTAATAGAAACACAGTAGCAATTTACACCATGGTTGACGTTAATAGAAACATAGTAGCGAGTTACACAATGGTTGATGTAATAGAAACACTGTAGCAATTTATACCATGGTTGACGTTAATAGAAACATGGCAGCGAGTTACACCATGGTTGAAGTAAATAGAAACACGGTAGCGAGTTACACCGTGGTTGATGTAATAGAAACACGGTAGCTATTTATACAATGGTTGACGTTATTAAAAACAGAGTAACGAGTTACACTATGGTTGACGTAAATAGAAACAAGGTAGCAAGTTACATTATGGCTGACGTAAATAGAAACACGTTAGCAAGTTGCGCCATGGTTGATGTAAAAAGGAACTCTGTAGCAAATTTCACCATGGTTGACATAAATATGATCACTGTAGCAAGTTAGACGATTTTTGACGAAAACAGAAACACGATACTGAGTTACAACTTGGTTGACGTAAATAAAAAACGAAATAGCAAATTACACCATGGCTGACGTAAATAGAAACACTTTTAGCGAGTCACACCATTTTTGACGTAAATAGAAACACGGTACAATGCGTTTATTACGTTTACTTTCAATTGACTCTTAAGTTAAATATAACTAATGTTTTTTTTCATATTTTTACTTGAATTATGATACATTCCAAAAGGCAAAATTGTTTTGATTGTCATTTCGTACATACACTTATTAGATATTAGAAACACACTTATTTCTTTTGAGATAATTTTTTTTTGTAACTGGTCGAATAATGTTTTGCAAAAAGCCTCGAACAATGGTACAATCATAACATTAGTACATTAGAAGGCGACCGACTTACAGATGCTGTAGTGTTTCCAAATGTAACCGTGACTGAAACACTTGCCAATTTGGAAGAGTAGAACTAATTATAAAAATATAAAAATTATGCTTCTAACTATAATTAATAAACATCAAAACAGAACTTAAATTGTACACAACTTACTATTTTTTTTCTAGTCAGAATGAACCAAAGTATACTGTTGTACGTTGAATGCTCTAAATATCGATAATTAGTCATTCTCTTGATGCTTGAAGTGAGTTTCAGACTAGCTGTTTGGAGCAATTTGCATAACGCTTCATGGAAAAATATAAAATTACAATTTCCGGAACTATTGGCTTGACTAACACAATTAGAAAAATAGCGACATTAGGCTTCCTATGCACAAATGAAGGGTCTCCTATGCACAAATGAAGGCTGCTATAGTCGATTCTACTAACCAGTTGGTTTGTACCCACCCCCATTTCAATGACAGAAACCTTTAATTTGATAAACAGTGCAAGGAACTTAGTCAATTCATTCATTGATTTATATTTTCTAACCTGACTGTGAGTAGAATGGCCATAATACAGTCATCGTCTGCGCGTTTCATCCTTAACGGAAGTTTTTAATGTAATAGACTGACATGCTTGAGAACCATTTCCAGTTCCTGGATAAGTTCATTTTCAGCAAATGGTTGTATGCGTAACTAAAGATGAACATGCATATGTCGTCTGCTTCTGATATTTAAGGTGTCAAATCAAGCAAAGGAAAAGAAAAAAGAAACAACATTGCCTTTCACATTAATGGAAAGTCCGTTAAGCATGAAAGGTACAAGGGGATGCCAGTATTAGTACCAGTCTGGTCACAGTCCGGTTAGAAATTGTAAATCAATGATTCAGTTGAATTAGTTCTGTGCAATTTTTATCACATTAAACTTTTTAGTTATTGAAATTGGTAGAGGGTACAAACAAACGGGGATGTAGCATCGGACTATAGTGAGTTTCGTAGCTTTTCTTTGCTAAAGGATACACGCTGCGTAACGACGGTAATTATTTTCTTCATTAGGATGTTCGTCAGTATAAAAAATCAATACAGGTGTTCTTGGCTACGCTTTGGTTGTACATTCGTATCAATCAAATAATTTTGATAAATATCAGATCTCCACTGTCATACGTGAAGATTTGACAGCAACCGATTAGGAGTCATTTTCTGGTGACCTTTGAATTAGCCAATGGCAATGCTGCTTTCACAAATCTGAAAGTGAATCAAATCGCTCGGCACACAATGACGCTGTTTAACCATACTGCTCAGTCTCCCAAATGCGAAGATACGATACCTCATCTGATTGACTGATAACATTTGTGATAGGGTAATAACGTAAGTCACCAGAACATGGCCCTTAAATAGTCGCTGTCAGATGTTTGCATACGACAGTGCTAATCTGATTTTAATCGGGTTGTATTCGAATTGGGTAATCTACATTTTCTAGTGTACAGTGTTCATGGTGTGTTAGATGACGTGATAGATCGTGAACCATAGTGTCATGGGCTTGCTTAATATAGAAATGTTACATAATGTCATGACCTAACTAAAAATCAGGTCATGATTGCAGAACACGACTTTATACATTTACTATTCAAAGATGGCATGTACACGTTATATATACGCGCCACGTTTCTGAGAGTGGTCTGCGCTAAGATGCCAATGCCAGAAACATTCAGAAGAAATGGAGTTAGAAATGCACAGCGTTTAGTGCTAACGGAATAACAGACAATAAACGTTTGTAATAAATGTAAGATTTCTTGAAGCGGCGAGTTTGTTGTGATAGCTGTGATATGTGATATGTTCTTCCCTATGTTTTACTTTTCAAAATGGTACAAACATTACTCAAATCTATATCTTTCAACGTATATAATATCTTTTATTGACCAGGTTCATCTGCTGCAAGCAGCGAGTTAATAAGTTTGAGCAAAGTTGAATTTGCTTTCAATTGTTTGTAAGAAAAAGCTGCTCTTAAACTCTCAGTCCTCCAATTTTGGCTTGATCTGAGCACTTGTGTCTGGAGGATCCGTGAAGAAAACAGTTTGTGTCAGCTTGGTGAAGTCTTGGTTTGTGAATGCGCGTAAGGATATTTGATATTGATACATGCAACAAGCGAATTGATATTAACATTTAGTCGCAATATTTATATTATAATCAGATAATAAACCTCGGCTAATTTCGATCGTTTTTACATTTACAGGTTTTACATTTTCTGTTTCAAATTGTGACCATATAATTTCAGGCTGTGGATACCGTTGCTCAAGTTGTGGATGTGGATGTTCTGCCTCAAGTTTGTTGATAATATTTAACTAAAGATCGGCTACCTTTTCTTGCAGACTATTATGTAGTCATTATGTTTCATGTAGTCTAAATAATGTTTAATTAAATTCTGATGCATCTGGAACACCAACAAAGTATCCTTGTGGCAATTCTGCCGATGTTGGCTTCTTATGCAAACCTATTTGGTCATCAAACTTGGATCTGATAAAATCTGTAGCGGCTTGAAACTCATTGGCTTCATGTAAATGTTGGTGGTGATACTTAGCAATTAGACAATAAGCCTCAGCTGTTTTTCGCAACATAGGCGACAACTCAGTATCTAATCTTGATCAGTTGAAAAGTTTTTTCCGCATTTTTGTCAATATGGTCCTCGTCAGGCTTCATGTCAAACGTGCGGTCAGGAAGGTGATTTATTATTTCCACATTTTTATATTCTGAGCAAATAAAGCTAGGCATATTTTTAATTTTTCAATGCAAGAACTAACTTGTTTTTTTCTATTGATGATTTTCAATATGTTCAATAGCCATGCCAAGAAACATTCTGTAATAATCATCATTCTTTAACCGCTCCGGTGGCACAGTGGTTAAAGCGTCCGCCTCAATGCGGGAGGTCGTGGGTTCTATCCACAGTCGAGTCATACCAAAGACTTACAAAAATGGTACTATCAGCTTCCTCGCTTGACGCTCAGCATTAAGAGGTTAGTGTTAGGACTGGTCGGCCTGGTGTCACAGTAATTTGACTGGGTGGGACATCATGCTACGTGACTGCGTCATGATGTCCCAGTGCTTGTCATCACTATAAACTGCCACATTGCAGACATTGTAGCGAAATGACTGAAACATTGTTAAAGCTACGTAAAAATATAATCACATCACGTCACATCCTCATACTTTACGATGAGATAACAAGCTGTTGGACTTTTCTTTTACCATTTCTGGAATTTCATCTTATGTGGTCCTTCAAGTTTTGTCTGTGTTTGTGGAATTTCTGCTTTAGGCTACTTTTCATCATTATCAAGTGAATCTGATTCGTAGTTTTCTTTATCAAGCAGATTTATCTGTTGCAGAATTGTTTCCATGTCACAAACCTGAGCCTTCTGTAATAGTTTCTTCTGCTGAATCTCTCTCGCAGTTTTCGTTTATTTTCAGATTTCTTGTTTTGCCTGTTTACTTATACACTTGTGTTCGTCGATATTGTCTTTTCTTCTTTGGTGTTCATTTACGGTGTTCTATTTAGATTATTTCGAAGATTAATTCTAATATTTCATTTTTTATACATCTTAAAATGGCCCGTATTTTCCCAGCAAAGCTATCTGACCCCTTATCATTGCAGAACTTATTTTTACCTTATCAAGTTTGTCTTGCATCTGATATGCTCTCTTATGCGTTGCTGGAGAAAAATGAATATCTTAATGTCTACCTTAAACTCAGCTAGATTCAATCTAAACAACTCCTGCAAAATTTGTGTGGTCCTGTCATAATATGCTTTGGTCAGCACGCCCTAAAATCCCCAAACTTGTTACCATGTAGTTTGCTTTAAAATATCATATTAAGAGTAGTTTAGACCAGAGTTTTCCAGGAGAGCACAGGCATATTTTCATCACATTAAAATATTGTTTTATTGTCCTATCTGTATTGGCTGATGGCGCGCCCAATTTTTTATTTTGCTTCACTCTTCACGTCTACATCAAATGGACGAGTTCGAATTACTCGAAAAAAAAACGTCCTCCTTGTTTCTTAATACTTATTGGACTATATTCAACCACAGATGTCCTCTGATTAACATTTCGTCTACTCTGCGACCAAAAAGTCAAAAACAGAATGATTTTCCTTCAGATAAAACTGGTATCATCCCAATAGATGTATTTGTCGCAGTTGGGTTACTGAAGAAAATGTCGCCTAGAAAACTAAATTATGTATGGTGTTTATTGGCCTCATTCTCTTTATTTGCTGGCGTCGCCAGATATGTAGGCCTAATCTTATTGTTGCGCAATGCTCATACCAGGACTACTTATGGAACATTGCTGCTTGTAGCTTTTGCCTACGCAGCTGAATCAGCTTGAGGCACTAAATGTAAAAGAATAGTAGCTGCCATCAGCTAATCTGTTGTAATATGTTTCTGTTTTGAGGAGGTTATCGCCATACCATTATATTAGCTTTTTATTTCAACCAAAACTCCTATGGCCAGTAGATCCTTTGGGTAAAACAATTGGCCAGGAATTTGTCGCAAAAATACTTATTGTTTATCACCTTAGTGTCAGCAGCGGAAGCAGTTTTTTTTAGTCTTGTTGTTTTCCATATTTATGCCATTTGCCAGAACAGCAATACGCTTGGCGCAGAAAGCAACGTAGAATGCCAGCCAATACCGATGCCAAGTATTAGCTAGCAAAACGTTTGCCACTCATATATTTCTCAGCGTTATTTGTCGCAAATTCATTATCTGTAGGTACAACCACATTTGTTATTTTCTACGCCGTTATATTCAGTGACCTTAATTTTGTAAACATTAATTGTTATTAGGAGTGTGATATGGAAATTTTAGGTGTGCGATACGGAATGTGCGATACGGAATCTGCGATACGGACTTGCAGACGGAACATCTCTATCGAAGATTTCATTTTCACGTTTTAAACACAAAATCAAGAAACTATTCTATTGCAGATATCGAAGTAAGGGGAACTGAGGAATAGAAAACAAAATAGTTTTGCTTAGCGTTTTGTCTCAACATTCTATATAGAAATGGCGTATCAGGAAGCTAGTCTCTCTCTCTCTCTCTCTCTCTCTCTCTCTCTCTCTCTCTCTCTCTCTCTCTCTCTCTCTCTCTCTCTCTCTCTCTCTCTCTCTCTCTCTCTCTCTCTCTTTTAAGCACAATGTATAGAACTCACGATGGTTGTTTCCAGAAAATGCCATTTATCAATAAAACTTTCAGCACAACAGCTATCATTACGCGGTGACGTGCTGATGTTGACAAAATGACAACTTGACAAAGTAAGAAAACAAAGTGCCAGCAGGCACTGTATTCATGCTCAATTTGTCTGCCAGGCAGCTCAAAATACAATGCGATTGTCTTAATTTTGTTCTGCCGTGTCATAAATATACTGGGCCATCTAATAATTTTAAACAAACAACTTCATGTTCATGATCATTTGTTTCCTGGCCGAGAAGAGTACAACCATATACACGCCACATCGATGCTGCCCAAAAGAAGGAAAAGGTCAATGCGATAAAAATTATGCTTGATGACTTAACTGCAATAAAGTCAATTAGAATGAGAGCGCAAAGGAACAAAATCTGTTAGAAGCTTAATCGGACTTATTTATAAGTTTTGCGAATGAACAATCCAACTCAAATGCCAACAAACCCTAGGGTAGCAAACCATAACCAAAAATGATGTCGTCTAAACCGTCGCCCAGACAAAAATAGACAACGTAATTGTAGAATTACATAAAGCAATACGCTTAGAAATATTATTAATTGTGTTGATTACATTTGGTCTGCAGACCTAATTGACATGAAAGACTATTCCAGAGACAATAACGGTCTCAATTGCTTGATGAATATTATTAAAATCTTCAGTAACTAAAACCAAGCTTCTATCAGACCAACTAAGATCTGTGTTGATCACAACGGTGAATTGCACAACAATGAGTTTGAAAACTGACTTCAGAATCTATAAGTAATCTACGTTTAATTAGGGCAAATTAGATGTTATTGAAATATTATATAGGACGCTAAAGAATGAGATGTGAAAAATTATACAAAAACAACAATAAAATATATGAATGTGCTTGTAATGATTATCTTTAGTTCAAATTGTGCACGTGCATAGGGTCTATTTTAGGAATATTGAAAGGGTACAATTACATAAGATCTATAAATAGATGATTAAGTATGTATTGACAATAACTAAGCTTAATAATAAGACACTTTGATGACTTTGGGCTAATTTCTCATTGACTGGTGAGGTTTGGACGATTCAAGAGGAATTAGGTAATTTACCATTAGATGGACCAGGTCAAATCAGTGGGTATTTCGAAATATTTCTTAAGTAGTATGATGTGTTACGTCGGAGCATGTTTGTAAAATATTGTTGTAAGAAATGGAGACAACTGAGCAATCAAATTTTCATTCCTATTTTGAAGTCATTCTTATTTCTAGTGTTCATGTTGGTGTATTAGGTCTTCAGCCGCATTTTATGTTGTACTTAGACATTATTTGAGAGGAAAACATTTGCTTTGACTGTTCATTGGAAACAGAAAAAACTCAGCTGGACCATCATATTAATTTTTTAACTATTGTGAAATATTCAAAAGGAGTTCTGGACAACGCCATTTTGATAACGTCAAGATTCTTGGCGGACCAGTACATTTCCGGTTCTGATGTTATACGGAATTTTCATTCTTTTCGACTTTAATATAATTCTTTCAGGATTTTTTTGGACTCGCTTCATAATAATCTAAGTTCTTATCACATTTTAATTTTATAACATTGATAATTAAAATGTTCAGTTTTATAAAACTTGATGGTTTTGCTTCCTTCTGTTACTCCGTTAATAACCACTGAGTCTTAACAATAAAAGGAGCACAAACATGAGCTTCTTTCTCAGAAAGAGAGCGTTTGCCGGCTACGGTAAAATGTTTCTAATGAAATCGTGCAGATTGCTAAAGTATGACGTTCTGGTTGAAATAAAATAAAACGGCTGTGATAAAAGATTCTGTCTAATGAGCTGCATTTGTATGGCGCAAAAGTTCTCGTTAGGAATCACCGCTGTATCTTCAAAGATATTTGGTACTGAGCCCGAAGCTCCTTTTATTTCAAGGTAGTACAATCATTTGACAACAAAGATCTCAGAAAATATTTTAGCTCCCTAAGTGATAAGGTGCCTAACATTAAACGTGTGGGTTCTGGTTGGACTCTGCATGGCGTTTAAAGATTCGTCAAAGAGCGTCAAAGCAAACTCCACTAGGTGATTGGTCATATTTGTAGTTACCTAGTCAGAGTTTTGCCAATGTGCAGAATAATGACAACAAATGTTTTATTTGAGCCATAATGTATGCTCTGTGTCCTGTATCAAAAATTCTTAAAGTGAGGTAACGAATCTCAACGACTGAATAATAATTCAGTAAATGCTTCTGGCGTTTTCAGCAGTTCATATTTATCAACTCCAGTTATATGTGAGCTGTATTTGTAAGGCGCCTAAAGATTACATGATG
Source organism: Potamilus streckersoni (assembly GCA_016746295.1). Taxonomy (NCBI): domain Eukaryota; kingdom Metazoa; phylum Mollusca; class Bivalvia; order Unionida; family Unionidae; genus Potamilus; species Potamilus streckersoni. The sequence goes on from JAEAOA010000201.1 coordinate 625,140, forward strand.
ATGCAAAAAAGCGACCACTACGTCTGGATACGAAAGAATTTCAGGTTTTAGGCGTGGCCAGTACAACAAGCACAAATTTAAAAAGTATTTCTACAGAAATTGTCTCAGCTGTTTTGCACACTTCAAATTATTTGTTGAGCATGGCAAGGAAATGTGCAAACGTTATAGCATGTCAAAATTTGAAAACATTTCTCGTATGACAAGGGCGACCATTATCATTTACGCATTTTCTAGTCATATTTCTATATTAGGTGCAAATGCTGGCCGAAAAAAATCCTCCACGAGAAAATATCAGAAGCGAGATCCATATGTCTATGCTTATGGTGTAGTCTGCATTAATAATGAGCTGAGCAACCAATAGAATTTTATGGTAACGATAACTGAAGCAATATTTCATACATATTCTCCTGGGCAAAGTTGGTTCCATTAATTGTATTCCACCTGCAAGAATAGATTGCGATGCAGACGACAGAGAAAATGCTAAACTTCAAGTTGCATGTAAGAACGGACACTTGGGGAGTCGGAGATCATTGCCAGTACCGAGCTGTTATCGTGGATCTATTTCATAACAAGTGCCATCTGCCACTGACGACGCTGAGTTTATTCAAGCTATCTTTAATATTTTGTGTCGCAACCAGTCGCCTATCATTGGAAAATTGGAGAAAAATACAACGAGCGTACTAAACAACATAAAAAATATGGGTGAGTTTAGTTTCATTTACAGCATGCAGTTCATGGAGACTTTGTTAGAAGAACTAATAAAAAAATACCAGCTTGTTCAAATATATCACAATAATTTGCTGGTGACAAGCCCAGTTTGTTAAGCCACAAGGGGATACACCCTTATTATTACATAACCCTTATAGAAAAAAATTGACGAAACCACTCTGCCACGAAAATAATATTTCTACAGCAACTTGGAAGGCCCGAATGTTTCTGAGAAAGACTATCCACGCGCAACAAAATGTTTAGAATAAATATGGTACAAAATATCTTAGAGAGTATTATGATTTATATCTAAAAATAGATGAGCTGCTGCCATGCCTTTGAAAACATTTTTGGTTTCTCCTTGTTGTATTAACATATGAATCCTGCTTGGTATCATTATAGTCCCCTTTGTCTTGAAAAGCTCCGCTAAAGCTGACAACAAGTCAGCTAGAGTTGCTCACTAACATTGATATGCACAATTTTTATCGAATAGGGCATCCCTGACGGAATTGCTGTTATCACCATGAGACAAGTAGTGGCAAAAATGTAATTGCCAGGAAATGATGAAATACAGGAATCAAAGTGTATCTTAAATTTATAGGCTGGACCTTGTTACAAAAGCCTCTTATGGACGATTTCTCATGTCGCCAAAAAGTTTTATGGTAAAAATATTGAGTAGCGTTGACGGCACGGGCTGCAATTTGGAGGTCGATTCGATATACCCAGAAGAGCAAAATGATGAACACAAGCACTATCCCTTGGCACCAGAAGGTTTGCTAATAATCATTCCGACACTGAGTCAGATCAACAAAAGAATTTGTAAAAATAACTGTCAAACTTATATTAACAACAAACTCTATAATATGTCCTCAAATGAGAAAGTCGCGAATCGGCGAAGACTAATTCTGATTCCGTTACAACAGAACAATACAGAACAACGGCTAGCACCAATATTGTTCTCAGTCAATATATAAAGATGTTGGTTTCTTGTATGGGACGATCTGTCCTTTTATGTTTACCAACTTTGTCCCGCAGATTTGGCTTTTGATTTTATTGTTACCATTCAAAATATATTTTGTGTTGAAAACATGGTGACATTCGTAAATAAACACGTGCTCGCGAAGTACCTTTTGTCATCTGCCCATGCTGTTAACGGGGATGAGGACGCAGACATTATTAATTTGGATATTTTGTAAGAATTTTACGCTGCAAGATAGGTCACAAGTCTCTGTTCTCATTCGAGCTCACATAAATTATAGGTGGGGTGCTATTTCCATTACATTGACATATTTCTCTAATTGTATATTTTATGTAAAGGCTGATATAAAGTAACATAAATGTATTGTTGTAAAATGCCAATTTTTACAGGTAATATTAAAAGGCAGCTATTGGAGAGACTAATGTGCGTTTCAGGTGAGGCCATATGCGTGCGAACTGTTTCAGGATCCCGGAATGGACCCCAAACCGAATGTAACGACATAGTGGGAAATTCCATTAGACAGCAGACCTTTCCACGGCTAGCTATACATAGACTTACGTTTATAATAAATAAATAAAATTGCATATTTGTGTATAACTAAAACTCCAATATAATCGGTGGAAGTAATTTGTATATGCCTGCCATCACCTTTATCTGTGCAAAATCATTATATAATCATCATCATGTTCTATCGTCATCATTTTTGTAAACACAATAATAATTGCTTAATCAACATCGTCTGCCATGAAAGAGTATGGGAAACTCCAAATTATAGAGGGAATGAAGGGATAGTGAGCTTACACCATTCTTTATTACACGGACTCCAGCAAAGCTTTTTTCTTAAAACAAAACAAATTTATCTAGACTAAATTAGTTTCCATAGCTGAGCTGATGGGAATGCTTGTATCGCATAATAAAAATTATCACGTCTCCCAGTCTAACTTTATTTGAAAAAATAGCGCTAGATCCTTTTAATAACGATATGGCCTACTACTACTACGATTTGCTATTTGTGTTTAAATTTACCCGTGATTCAGAAATGATTGAAAACCCTATAAACAACACATATCGTTGTGGTATAGAGTTTCCTGTCTATTATTACCTGATTAATCTCTAGTTCTTTATTACTTTGTTGTGTTTAAAGATATATCGAACAATAAGTAGATCAGCTAAAAGTAGCATGGCAGTATAGCAAACAGATTACTTTCTTGAACAATGACAACTAACTGACCAGTAACGAGCGAGAGTTTAAATATACTACGAGCATCGTTGGATCTGCGTTGTAAGAAAGTCGTTATGCAGTGCGTTATAAGGAAATCACAGCAAGAAATAATCAATCAATCATATATAAAATCTTTAAGGATTTTGTAGAATGTTTACTCTAACATGGAAATGAATACATATTTTAAAATTGTTTCCCCAAAAGAGTGAATCTTGGTGAAACCGTTCAATTTCACGGTTAGATGTCAAACAGCGATGAGTTTTACAGCAACGCCCTGATGCATGCATGATTCTGGATAAGTACAAATATGAAACTCTTGGATATTCCGTATCTCTGTCACCAGTTGGCGGACTGTTGATTTTATATGAAACTTTCGTTCATGAAAATGTATTGATGGGACCGGGGAGCGTGTTATATATGTCTGTATATATGCGTTTATCTTAGGTCATAATACATTTTCTTATCATTGAGTATCGTTGGTCTCTATTTCATGCACGAAGTGGAATGCAAAATCAACAAGAGTTATGTTGGGAAAATAAAATCAATGCACGAATAATGACTCAACGTAAGTTTAAGCAAAGCATATATCATGAAATTTTGCGATTAGATAGGTAGATTTCAATGGTGGTTGGGGTGGTGAAATATAAAGTAAAACAGGGTTGTTATTTATTTATTTATTTATTTAACTTAAACATTCACATAGTAAATTTAAAGTTCGTAATCTAGATTAGTTTTCAGGAAGATAATTCTATACTCGTTTTTCTGTCATTTGTCTCGTAATGAAGACGACTGTTTTTATTCAACTGAATGACGGTTTACAAAGCATTGCTAACCCTCGCTGAATAAGTGTTGTCAAACTTACGGCTCTTTTTTTAAATGCCTGTAATGTCACAACCCTTATAATTGGAATTTACAAGATGATTACGCCACTATTTGTACTAAAATTTTACTGAGATGATTGTATCCCATGCACAAAATTCCCATGCACAAAACTTAATTTTTACAAGTGTTTTCATAGGTACCAAATGTTATAAGAAGTTGTATATAAAACTCAGTATTTTATAACAATTTCAGTCAGTATCGCATAGAGGAAGGGTTCTGCTGATTCAACGCTAAAGAGTGCAAGTTGTTTTCCCGCATGTGTAACTTTATTTTGACTCTTTAGTCTCCTTCTCCTCAGGTGTTATATATAACAAGGCGGGGAGAGAGAGAGAGAGAGAGAGAGAGAGAGAGAGAGAGAGAGAGAGAGAGAGAGAGAGAGAGAGAGAGAGAGAGAGAGAGAGAGAGAATCGTGACTTTAAACAACCCCTTATCTACTTCTTCATGACTTTTATATTAAGAATATTTAGTCCCATCTACTCCAATGCTCTGGTTAGATATTACACTTGCTTCGACGTGAAATGAGGTCAAGTACTGAGGACAGCTTTCGTCTTTGCATAACAGCGAACGGAAATGTGTTCAAGCCATCGAAATCGCATGAGACCGATGCCTGCTGTGAACGAAGTAAGGTTATTGCGGGCAGATGATAAGATGACGGAGACATGAAATCATCATATGGAAACAAACCAATGAAGATAGATCGGATAAATAGATAAACATATCAACAAACAAGCATGTGGCGACTGAATGCGCCATAATCAGTTATGAAAATAATGTAAACGTGTTTAGTATTTTTAGTGTGTCAGAAAAAAAACAGCAGGTAATTCCTTCTCATACTATATATGGAGTATTTCGGAAGGCAAGCATTTGTCTATCGTAGACTTCCGTATGGTTATATGACGATTGTAATTAAGACAACCAATGCATTCAATTGGCTGTCTCGAAGTGTTCATGACGCTTTACATAAAAATACTCCATCAAAAGCAAATGTGAAATCAGTTGCCGTAACTGCAATTCAAAACGAGCAATAAAAAGAAAACACATCCTTTGGTCAGTATCAGGGGCACCAGTAGAATTATTTTCGCGAGGTGGGATTGTGATCGTGATTTTTAACACAGCTTTAACAATTTTTCTGTTATATCGATACGCTGTCTGCATTGTGGCAGTTTGTAGTGATGTCGAGCACTGGGGTATCATGCCGCAGACATGTAGTATGATGTCCCATCCAGTCACATTATCCTAACACCAGGCCAACTAGACATAACACTAACTTCTTAATGCTGAGCGCCAAGCGAGGAAGCGGTTAGTACCATTTTTGTAAGTCTTTGGTATGACTCGACCGGGGATCAAACCCACGATCTCCAACATCCGAGGCGGACGCTCTAACCACTAGGCCACCGGAGCGTTTCGGGAGGTGAGAACATGTAGTGGTCGGCTATTAAGTTTTACAGCCGTGGGTGGGGTGGCAAGCCCAAATCTCCTCCAATACCCCATGGTCAGTATACATATTATTAATTATGACCATAAGAGGCCCCGAGTGGCCGAGTGGTCTAAAGCGCTGTCCGTTACGGATCACTGCCATCTCACCTCTGTCTGCGTAGGTTCGAGTCTAAGATTTGGCGAATGTGGATATGTGAGAAAGCTTGCCAGTAGCTTCTCATGGGTCGGTTGTTCATTCCGTGGATTTCCTGGTTTCTTCCTCGACCATTATTACTGGTCACCATGTAGCCTATCGTGTGCTGAAAAATGGCGTTAAGCCCCAGAACAACAACAACAACAAATTATGACCATATTTTATGCTATTACAGTAATCCACTAATACCCGAGAGACTATTTGTAGTCACGATAGTTTTATAATCTGCGCCAAGCTGTCAGTCGAAAAAGGGCAATCGTTTTAATAGCTGTGAATTTAGTGATCAATATATGCGGATATGCACATGTTGACCATAATAATTATCAGGTAAGACAAGAATGATCAATAATACACTGTAAAGATAGTTGCGGTCACGAAACCGTTTTGGCTAAAGGACACACGGTACTAATGGTATGGAAATATGGGAACCAGCCTGGATATGGGTGGACATAAAATACAGTATATTTGGGTTTGGGTGGCCAGGACTGGGTAATAATGTAAATTATGTTTTAGGTAAGAAAATCTTTTGAGAGCTTATCCTAGTTGTTTATCCTAGATGTAAGTGAAAATATAGACATTGTTTCATTGATGGAATTCCAGTCCTTTAACAGTCATGATTTCGTAACACTCATTACTAAAATTAACACCGAACTCTTTAGTGTTGAATTGAAAGCACATGTTTCAGACACATGCAGGTCCAGAAAATGCCGCAGCTCATATCCTTTCCTCTACACAAAAGCTGATATCCAGGTTTCATCTATACTGATAAATATAGGTTTGATCATGGGCACTCAGCAATTTTAAGTTACTGAATTTTTAATATCATGGTGTTTGCATAGGTTTACCTTGAGGAACTTAATTAGTACCGTGTTTCCTATTGTACACACGGTACTAATTTCATTGAAAAATGGGAACCAGCCTAAAAATGGGTGAACTTTAAATAAAGTATATACGGGTTTGGCTGATCGGGATTGATTAATAATGTAAGTTATGTTTTAGGAAAAAAGAATCTTTTGAGACTTTATCCTAGTTGAAAGTGAATAAAAGTAGAGACATTGTTTTATTGGTAGAATTTCGGTTCTTTAATAGTCTTGAGTTTGGAGCACTCATTACTAAAATTAGCACTTGACTCTTGTGGCGAAATTGAAAGCACATGTTTCAAACACATGCAGGTCCAAAAAATGCCATGGCTCATATCCTTTCCTCTTCACAGAAGCTGACTTCCAGGTTTCATCCATACTGATAAATATAAATTTGGTCATGAGGACTCCAACATTTTAAGTTATTGAATTTTTAATATCATGGTGTTTGCATAGGTTTACTATTGGAAATGAATTAGTACCGTTATTCATTACTACCGTAATTCCTATTGCTGCCAGCTGAAAATAAAAAGGGAAATAACTCTTTTATATATATATATATATATATATATATATATATATATATATATATATATATATATATATATATATATATATATATATATATATATATATTGTTTATTGTTGGGCTTAACGCCATTTTCAGCATACGATAGGCTATTCATGGCGGCCAGTATTAATGGTGGAGAAAGAAACCGGGAAATCTCCGGAAAGAACCACCGACCCACGAGAACCTACTGGCAAGCTTTCTCACATATCCACATTCGCCGAATCCTAGACTCGAACCCACGCAGACAGAGGTGAGATTGCAGTGATCTGTAACGGACAGCGCTTTAGACCACTCGGGGCCACTATATATATATATATATATATATATATATATATATATATATATATATATATATATATATATATATATATATATATATATATATATATATATATATATATATATATAGTGATTTCTATTCTGCTAAACGTCGTCCTTACCATAAGAGAGCATGCCCTACAATCTCCAGCTTCACTTTACCCATGGATTTCGCATGACCCCAATGCTTCAGTGACACCTGGTTTCGTCAGAACCGCTCTTGTACACTGAGACACTGATTAGCTATTATTTACATTAGTGTCTAGGAATTCGTAAATGATAGCTTGTAATGGATACGGTTTATTAGATACGTCTTTTGTCTTATAGTGAAGCTAGCCTAGAACCACAATATACAATGAATAATAACATCTACTTATCTTACAATACATAGCTGTAGTACTGATTGCTTTGTTAAACTTTCCATAGAAGAATCAGATAATACCAAAATTCTAACAATCATTTTCTTTCTTATATGAATTTAAATTACAATTCCAAAAATCATACTTTTATTAAAATTATATGAATTAAAATTACAACACCCAAATTCATACGTTCTAAAAATTCTCCAAAATTTCATCATAGCCGTAAATAATAATATATTTACTAAGGCAACATCAGGCGACTTTGACCCCGAGTGTTGATTTACAAGTTATCTGCTTCCTTTATATTAGGCAACCAAAATGTTGCCATCTTTAGAAAGTAATGCAAAACACAAAAAGTCAAAACAGAAAGTTCTAGATATTTAAACAATTTATTTCATCTGCCACACATCTTCTGTAAACAATGGTAACAAGTATAAAAAATGAATGACACAAAATCCGCTTAAATGGGATTTGGCTCACTCACAGTATAAAAATATAACAATTCCTGGTTTAAATGAGTAATTTTAGTGCTTTGCACCTGTAATCTATATAGATGTAGGAAGCATTATTTTACATCAAAATGGACTTGAGTAAATAATCAACGATCAAAAAACGCAACAGAATAAATTATACAAGCCTCGTGTTTCTCCAGACTAAAAACAAGACGACAACACAGGTACTGGTTACAAGCTTAATACTGAAATTAGTTTATATCATGAAAATGCTCCATTTACTATTAAGAAAATTTGAACTATAAGGTTGTAGGCTTTTTTAATGTATGTACCCGTTAAACCTAGGTAAGAGCCAGCTGCAGCATACACGTAATTTTTTCATAATATTTTTACCATTATCAGTATCAAGCGTGCGTCTCGTACGTTTGAGATACATGGTACATATCCTGCTTGCACGCTTCGCGTTTGAAGAGACCAAGTGTTAATTTTTGGCTTGTTTTTGGGCTACTATGATGCAAAACATGTTTCACCTGTTCATTCGGAACGTCTTGGACTCCTTCTATCACGATTATGATAACTTTTTTGCTCAGTAAATCATTATTCTCAGTTAGGAGCACGCGACGAGTTGGCAGACAAGTGAGCATCCCTTTGGACGAGCACAAAGCTTTACGCTGAGAAGAAACTGCACTCTTAAATAGCTTGATAAAGTTAATAACTATTGCATGTATTTTTAGTAAAAGTGAAATATTCCTAAATAAATTATTTTTATTCTTTAATGGGGTTTTCCCCATAGTTTGTTCTCAAAGTTTTAAGCTGTTTTGTCCAGTTGAGATAGACATGGTTTGGGTCAACAAATCGGCGTAAAAGTAAAAGAATAATTCGGACAGACCGGAAAACCACATCCCCATTACTCCGAACATTTCATAAAGATTTTTTTTAAATATAAATAACCCCTGTACTAATGACACATAAGTGAGTTAGCCTATTCGTCAGGTACATCGCAAATGATACTGTTACTTTTGGTTGCATTTTCTTTCCAATACTAGCCTCAGTTGGTTTAAGAAAGAAAAACAGCCCCAAACAAAAAACATGTACTAAAATATCACTTTAATTGTCTTTCAGAATAATTTAAGATACACCAATAATTACAAACTTGTGTGGAAAATATCCGACTCCACACTCAAAAAATTATTAATATTTTTTCAAAATTAAAAGAAAAAAACCCGATATTTTTACACTATGTCATAGGGTATATCACACTATGTCATTGGGTATATCACATTATGTCATAGGGTATATCACACTATGTCATATGTCATATCACACTATGTCATAGGTTATATCACACTGTCATATGGTATATAACACTATGTCATTTCCAAGAGAACTACAGGTCTGTTCCAAAAGGACTGCAAGTCTGTTCCAAAGGGATTGCAAGTCTCTTCTAAGAGGACTACATATCTGTTCCGAGAGGACTGTCCCAAGAGGACTGTAAGTCTGTTCCAAAGGGATTGTAAGTCTATTCTAAGAGGACTACAAGTCTGTTCCAAGAGGACTGTAAGTTTGTGCAAAGGAAACTACTACAAGTCTGTTCCAAGAGGACTACAAGTCTGTTCCAATAGGACTTAAGTCTTTTTTAAAAAAGACTGCGCCAGTCGCCTTTCGATTTAAATCTTGCAAGACTGTTCAAATATAAAGCAAGCCAATATGGACAAAAAATGAGCATTCACGGCAAATATAAAGCAAGCCAATACGGACAAAAAATGAGCATTCACGGCAAATATAAAGCAAGCCAATACGGACAAAAAATGAGCATTCACGGCAAATATAAAGCAAGCCAATACGGACAAAAAATGAGCATTCACGGCAAATATAAAGCAAGCCAATACGGACAAAAAAATGAGCATTCACGGCAAATATAAAGCAAGCCAATACGGACAAAAAATGAGCATTCACGGCAAATAAAAAGCAAGCCAATACGAACAAAAAATGAGCATTCACGGCAAATATAAAGCAAGCCAATACGGACAAAAAAATGAGCATTCACGGCAAATATAAAGCAAGCCAATACGGACAAAAAATGAGCATTCACGGCAAATATAAAGCAAGCCAATACGGACAAAAAATGAGCATTCACGGCAAATATAAAGCAAGCCAATACGGACAAAAAATGAGCATTCACGGCAAATATAAAGCAAGCCAATACGGACAAAAAATGAGCATTCACGGCAAATATAAAGCAAGCCAATACGGACAAAAAATGAGCATTCAGAGCTCTTAGAAGCTCCTTTTCTAATGTAAGAAAATTATATTTTAAAACTATATTAATCTCTATTTTCTGAAAGTAGCAAATGATTAAAATGTTATTAATATTAAAACCTGATTATCTAATATGGGAATTTTGTTTCTAATAGAAGAAAACGTTCTTTTTTTCACGTGATTTATAGTAAGAGAAATAATTCTGATAATTTACGCATTCTCTGATTAGTTATTTCCCTTGGACTACCTAGACAACCCATTTACACAAAATGGTGTACCGCAATACTGAATTGGTTATTATGTGGTTAGATAGTGTAAAATAATTTACTAAATGTATAACAGATATTATGTATTGCACCATATTCTAACATCCCAACTTGCTGCTCTCTTAAATCACTCCCATTTTGTTTACAATCCGCCTATGAATGCGATTGCAAGTGAGGTTACCTTACCAAATGGAGGCTGGGATTCGCGTGCTGAAGAGTGAGTTTCAGGAGCGAGAATGGTATATACATGTAATTAATAAAGAAAACTGTAGTTTGCTGCATCAATACCGGATATATTTTATCTGGTAAAACAAAGACTACATAATATTTTAATCGTTAAAATGTGACGTCTTTGGTAGCAAACGATGAATTATATCTGGTATTTACGCAGGAAAAGAACCAACCAATCTCCGTCTGTCTCTCTCACTCGCTACCTGGTTGCGGACTATGTCATTTTCTTAGATTCTGACTGTATCGCTCTTTTTCGATGGTGCCCAGCCTAAACTGGCAAACTATGGTACAGAACGGTAATTTGTAAAATCTATTTTCGATTTTGTCTCAGAGTGCCTATCAGAAAGAATATACAGCAATGAACCAGACTAATGCGCACGGTGCATCACGTGAAAAAAGTGCAGCGAATCTGAACATTCACTGATATGGCGATTCCTTGTTCTCTGCAGTCTCAGAATCGCCGGAAGTATGAGCAGTTATGAGCGAATTGCTCTTATCGTCGACTGTATCGATTCGAACCACCTATGCTATTTCTGCAAGACAAAATAAGCCTCGGATGTGTGTGGGCGCAGTATTGTATAATGAAGTCATACATTTCGATCACATATTATTTCTTCGCAAAGAGGAAACCGCAATCTAGTCTGACTACCTCTGCTATTTATACTATTGGATTGACCACAAGACTGACCAAGAAACTGCAAATAAAAAATTTCGATGCATTCGCAACTTCTGGGTCACTCCATATCTTTCAAATAACCTAGGTGGTCCAAAACGACCGCTCATGGCAGCTATTGGCAAACATTGAAAATATGATCCATACGATTGACCACGAAGTTGCAAATTAACTTATCGTGCCGCGATTTGTCGACTAAATCATGTTTTGATTAGTCGAATGAGTTTTGGTCTGATTCATTGTTCCTCCAAAATCGAAGAGATACGAACGGGGAAAATATTAAGTAAACAAAAAATCTCCATGATTGCTCTTCGGGCCTTGACGATTCATTGATCTGCTGGACGAAAGATCTAATCCTTAAGTTTTCAAGATCATAAGTCGGAATTGATCTATTCGACGATGTAAGATCAGATGTCATGTTCCAGTTGGGTGGTTTGCACTACTACGTTTGAAGGGGACATCTTATCTTTAGCTCTTACTTATTCCCCGTTCATGTGTGTGTGTGTGTGTGTGTGTGTGTGTGTGTTCAACTCTTAAGCTTTGTAAATTAGTTTTAACTTACGCAAAGATGCTAACATTAAAGTTCAAATCTAACAGTTTGATTGTTCATGTATAAATGTCTCCGATGATGCATTCGGAATGTATGGACATCATAAATTGTGCAGCTACCTTGTTAGTGACCTTAAGACTAGCCAAATGGACAATCAGTCTTATTAAAAATTTGTTTCTTTTCTTCTACACTAAAGAATTTACAAGTTCTTCTTTTCATTTCACCTGGAAGAACACGGTTTCTTTCAAACACAGCTTCTTTTGGTTTTCTGTCATTGCCATAAAGTGGGGCCCCGAGTGGCCGAGTGGTCTAAAGCGCTGTCCGTTACGGATCACTGCCATCTCACCTCTGTCTGCGTGTGTTCGAGTCTAGGATTCGGCTAATGTAGATATGTGAGAAAGCTTGCCAGTAGCTTCTCGTGGGTCGGTGGTTCTTTCCGGTGATTTCCCGGTTTCTTCCTCCACCATTAATACTGGCCGCCATGAATAGCCTATCGTGTGCTGAAAAATGGCGTTAAGCTAAACAAACAAACCATAAAATGCAATCAAAATGTGTTTTCTCTCTAATTACAGATATGTAGTTTTGTATAATCATTAATTTTTATGTTTCAGAAGATCTTTAACTAAAAACTAGTTTCGGATGGTTAGTTGTTTTTACTTTCTTTCATATGACATCTAAATTTATAGTCATCAATCATTAGCAAATGATTTGTTCCATGATACACATCGTCACTAAATCTAACCATGTATATACTTATTATTAGTTTTATCTGTAAACTCGGTTGCAAAATCATAAGAATCTATTAGTTTTATATGTATACTCTATTGTACAATTCAGCCTCTGTCAGATTAAGTATAAAAACTAATAACTCATCAGGTTATTTCACATATAATTATGACACGATGCTTTTTTAAATAAAAATTGTTAAAGTTTTAAATATCTTCATAAACCTAATTAATTTTAGTTGATGGTTTAATATTTGTAACTAAGTGTCACAAGATAACCGGGTTATATTTCGGATTTATAACATAATACTTTTGATGGTGATTCAAAAACAATGTCTATTGATGTGTGACTTGAATGAGAAAAGAATATTGGTTAACAAGTGTGTGTATAAGATCCAAATATTGGAAAACTTAACATAATCCGCACGAGCCTAATAATGCATCAAATATAAATACAAATAAATGACCTTAAACACTACAACGACAAAGGTGAACTATTCACATTAATTTAACAAGACGAAAAATATTGATGCGTTTTACTCAAACTAGTAAACAATGATTAACTTTATTCATATAGCAAGATGTATTCTCTCAAAAAGTGGAAAACTATCCAATTCCTTGGTCAATCAAGCAATCAGCGCCCACTAATTCGGTCACCCGCTATTCGACCAGCAACACTTTCACTCAGCTCTACGGCTGCTATGGTTCAGCTTTACAGCAGCTAGGGTAAACTTCTATGGTTAGCTCTACAGCTGGTACCTCGTCGACTCCAATCAGTTGAAAATACATCTAGCACCGTGTAATATGCATGACACAGGCATATACGATAACACGTAATGACGTTTTATACTTATCATTACCAAGCAATAAACAGGTTTAGAAGTAAACCTATCCATGACCTATATGAATCCTATGGTACGTAACGTTTCTTAATAAAATGCAATTTTATATTGCTAATATAAAGCTCTTGCTAAGTCAAAAACACGAATAGAAAATATTTGCATTATGCCACACAAGCGGAAACTACATATAAAATAAGAAAGCATAAACGTGGTAGTGCAATAGCTATAACTCACAATATACATAGAAAATAATTTACGTAAAAAATTAATTAATAACTTACATACCTCCACTGCTGAAGATGTGCAAGTCCCTTAGTATATTGCTTACTGACAAGACGTTCTGTAATGTGAAGATATCGCCTTACGATGATGATGCAGCCAACAGCTTCCATGAATTGGAAGTATTCTGTTTTTCCCATCCAACGCACTCCTCAAGTGCGGCTTAGGATGAACCGAACCCACTGTTTCGAAATAGTGTACAGTATACATATATCTCCCTTGGGTCTCGTAGTACATAAAACAAAAACCAAGTACATGTTCCGTGACATTAAGTATGTAAAACAGTAAACAATATTCATTCTGTGATCATCCAATTTTTATTTTCTGTTGACTTGGAACCATTGATATTTTTTCTAAGCAAACCAAGACTACCATGTAATTGTTCATCGTGTGCAGTTCGCAGATAAAAACATATTCAGTGGTTATCATAGTATGGACATGCAAATTCTTTACTCTCGTGTTGCTAAGTTTCTGCGTGCTTTTGTTCTACATCAATACAATGTGTACCACTTCTGAAAAATGTTGCCTCAATTGGAAACCCTGTATATAAATCATATTTGACACATTTATCTATAATGAGATTTCCTTCAGTGAATGTCTTGAAAAGTATTTAATATCTGCTTTCTCCATTCGTTTTGCACTCCCTACTAACTGATTCTGATTGAATCAAGTGTGAGATTTGTTAAAATTATAGTGCCTACTATGTCGATAATTGTATCCATATCGATATATTCATACAAGAAATTAGATTCTATTAAGCATTTCCCCAGTTGGTTCTAAAATAAAGGTATCGTGCTAGAGTAAAATTGTTTCTAGTTCACAATCCAAAATACCACTTTCCTTCACCTTAGAGACTTTCGCAAGTTTTATGTTACATCCTAAATCTTTACGAAGAACAGAACAGTCATTCAGCGATCAGTGATATGTTACTATCTTGCAGTCTAGTTGCATCCTTTCTTTCCATATACTGCTTCAGGACCAACATATCTTGCACTATTTGCTTCTGATAGCAGTGTTATAATAGTATCCCTCATCATGCTTGTTGAATCCTAGTTGTTCTAGCCGAAAGAGGGAGCTACAGATCTTTGCATGCGATGAAACTGTTGTAGACATTCAATGTGAAAAATTCATAGCTTCCATGTGATATGATGATGCCGCTCACAAACATTCTATACAAATTTTTTTCCACTATATTGTTACATCTTCTCTGTAATGGTGCAACATTTTGTAGAGATAATTTTGCAGTAAAGTCTGTCATGATCAGCGTGATATGTAACCAGTAAGTTAGACGTATAGGCTAGACTCACAATAAATTGCTGACTGCGAGGGAAGAGATCTGCTCTGTTGGGGCATGAATTGAATTTTACTTATAATAAAGAGAGGATTATTCCGACTTTGATGGGAGTGTTAAAATTTTGGTGGTTAGAGAAAGTAACCATGGTTAGTTAAGCTAAGTGAATGGTTTGTTTCCAGACGAAATTCGAGATTTTAAAGTAATTTCCCTCTTGATATTAATCAAACCGAGTTTTGCTGCCAAAAGGGTAAACTGGTTATGAGATCAGTAAAAGGTACTCCTCTCGTTAAAAAATCGTCAAAGGGACAGGGGTCTAGACATTTTAGAAACCTGAACCCAAATAGGAGAGGGAATTCTCGGATGATAAGCGAGCGAAAGCTCTGGAACTGGCAAAGGTATTGTGTCAATTTATTGTCTCAAGTGCACGCAATAGGTACATTGATGTAAGTCTGTAATTGGTTGTTGATGTTATACCTTTTAAATGTATTTCTTCAGTTTTTGTGAGTTCAAAAGGTAACTGTTGCAGTCATTTTGTCTCGAATGTTATATGAATCGTGTATTATAGGAATGTCATACAATATTTCTTTGTTATGAATAAGTTCGGATTTAATGCTTTTATATGTAATCGAAATCGTGTATCGTAGGAATTTCACGTGTTTTTTCTGATACGAATGGTGAGAAGTAAATTTTTTGTCTTAAATGATTGGCATCATGTATGCTCAGAATTGATTTTTCCTATGTCTGGAAAAGTATGTCAATTAAACGTTAATTAACAAGTAATGTAGTTATGACAAGTAGTAAAGCTCATTAATTCGTTTGTTTAATTAAATTATGAATTCTTTTTGACAATTAATCCATGGTGTTATCAATTAGGATATGTATATATATATATATATATATATATATATATATATATATATATATATATATATATATATATATATATATATATATATATATATATATATATATATATATATATATATATATATATATATATATGTATGTGTGTGTGTGTGTGTGTGTGTGTGTGTGTGTGTGTAAATACATATATACATATACGCATATACGTATACGTATATATATATATATATATATATATATATATATATATATATATGCATATACGTATACGTAAAATAAAACATACGTAAATACATATACTTACGTAAAAACATGTATACATATACTCATACGTAAAATCAAACACACACACACACACACACACACATATATATATATATATATATATATATATATATATATATATATATATATATATATATATATATATATATATATATATATATATATATATATATATATATAATGTAAAATTACCATTTGTAACGTACACATCGCAGGAAAATGTTGGAAAACCCAATCTTTTTATCTTTTTATTTCAAACACGAGTTACTTAACACTGATTGTTTAAGTATTCTCCGTTCTTTGAGTTCCATTAAGTTTGAGAGCTGCTACTTTATATATCATTTGAAATTATTATCTTTCAAAATCTTACGTGTCTGATCATCAACACATCTTTGTACAGACCTACTAGAAACTCAAGAGTAGGTAGGGTGGGGGCGGCTGAAAATGCTCCTTCTCCTACCCCACCCCCTCTCAATGTAACTAGGTAAACTTCTCCTTATAGTTAGATAGTTGAAAGTGTGCCTTGGAAACGCTTAAATCCAGAACTTTGGAGGGCTGTGGCGGTCTCTCTCTCTTTGGGGTTCCCTCCCACAAAGGTCATACTCACCTTTTTGCGCTACTAAAACATTATTTCTTGATCTGCCGCTATCAATGTAGCAGTTTTCTTAAGACAGGGGTTCACACACATTTTCAGCATGCGCTCTAATTATAAAATAACCAAGCCAGAATGATCTACCAAAACATATATAGGCTGACGTCTATTTTTTTTTCTACGCCATATACTCACATTGCGTTTCGCGATCGACCGGTCGATAGCGATCGACGTATTGTGCACTCATGTCTTAACAGATGCTGGTGAATATGTTAATGTTTGAATCAATGTCAGTTCTTGCAATCAGTTTGAACCAGTGTGATTTATTTCTTTCCTGTTTTTGACTCAATGTTTAAAAGTAACCGTAAGTAACTAAAACCACATAAAAGTCTCTTTTCAGTTTAAGTTAAATGGATAATATACATAAGGCAACTGTTACAAGTATTTTTACAGCTTCATCTTCCATGCTGAAATTGATTATGTTTTTATGTTCTCCTTGATAGTTGCCTGCAAGGACCATTAACACTGCATGAAACAAGTTAACATGACAAACAGGCAATTACTCTAGTAAACACGAATAAAGACACACGTAAATTTCGTGTTTTTCATCTGAACTAGAAAAATATACATATTTCTGGAGGTTTCAGAAATATATATAGAAATAAAATAGACGTCAGCCTATATACATTTTTGCATATATATATATATATATATATATATATATATATATATATATATATATATATATATATATATATATATATATATATATATATAATACATCAATCGATTAGTAAACGATAGTGTATATGTTCGCATTTAAATTCAAACAAATTAGATTGTAGTTCGTTATGTACAATTTACAATTATTTCAATTTTGTCATTGATATTATAGAAGAGATTGTTTAGATCATCTAAAATATTGTAATATTCAGGAACAAAATTGATTTGCAGTGAAATTTACTTTTTACTGTTTGATACTCAACACAGATTTCTTTTTCAGATGACCATAGGGCTGTGTCGGCATTTCACGACCAGACTTTGTGCTGTACACTCAGTCATAATGACGAAGTGTGCCGAAGAGGAGTGTTTAAGAAGGATTAAGCACTTGGTATTTTAAATCATTTGTATATGGAAGAGATATATTTTAGACTGTAGATGCTCTATACTTTATGTCGCCTTCGTCACGAAGGCGAGGTGTTCCGAAGGAACAGCCGCTAGGTACGCCCTTGCTATTACACAAATTTCTCCGTGTTTGTTTATTCTTTTTATGTTTTCCACATTTTAGCTTGTTCGTGCTTTTAAAACAAAAAAAAATGTAGCTATCCATAGGTCCATAAATAACCATTCTCCTTCAGAGCTGCTATCTTGTTTCCTTGGATACAAATTTTACTTGGTAGTAATTATTAATGAGTTATAAAGTAGTCAATTATAAAATGGCTGGACAAAACTGGAATGCTTACAATGTGTTAAAATATCCATATTTGATAGTGGAACAATTAGCTCTACAAAAGTATTCTAAAATATCATAAGAGAGGAGTTTGTCATTTGATGAGAAAATAGGGTAAGGACATTTTTCTCTTCAGTCGTCATTTTTGCACGTGTATAAGCTATTTACCTAAGAATGTTATTATCTAGTCTATTTGGAATGTAAATTTGATTTTCCTTTGTCCTCAACGGTGTTAAAGCTTGTATCCAGTGGTAGTCCTTGTGTCAATGTAGTTAATTGTAAATTAAATGAAAATTGAATAATTTATTGTACACTTTATCTCCGATTTCCACATTCGGTGGGTGAACTGTTTATATCTTAAATACATTTATATAAAGCATGTTGTACCAAATTGGGTTAGATGTTGATAAAAGCTTGTCGAATAGAAACAACTTAGATTTCTTTAACAAAAGAGAAAAATAAAATAAAACAACTACATCTTCACCTATAAAAAAGATCACGCAGTATCGTATTATATTCAGTGCATTCTTCTTCTTTTTGTGAACGTTCAACTGGAACTTTTTGAATTCATGCGAATGATGTCAAAATTGATCTAAATGGATCAACTGGTATTTTTAAAAGTAACCTTCGCATGTTCTTGGCTAACTTTAAATGAATCATTTTGCTTAAGAATAATTGCTTAAATAAATTAGGTGGAGTTGAATACTTATCCCAAACGAGTCCGGAAATTAAAAAAAAAAACAACCTGAGTTAACAAAGACAGTTATTACAGACCTTGCTATAGGACATGTATGACAGCTTGAAGAGAAGGCATGAAAGGTAATTTTCAATACTTAATACAAGAAAATTGAGAATGTTAAAAAGATGTGAAAAGATGGAAAAGGTTAGGACAACGCGCGAGCACACACACACACACACACACACACACACACACACACACACACACACCACTGCACGAACATGCTACAATAATGAATAGATAGGATATTTAACAAAATAGAAGAAAAATTCTTCAAGCATAATATCTAAACTTTAAGTCATTCACAATGTTGAAAGTACTTAATCTTCCATAAATAATTTTATATCTAAAAAGGTGATGTGTTACTTAAGATGAAAACTTCATGTAAAGTTGTATATAACATTTAGATTCTGACCCACCTCCTAAATCCTTTTACAATTTATTTTTATCCCTATGCCACCAGCAAGTATTTTAAAAATCATAGGCCACACACTCGACCATCTTTAATCAAGATGCTATGAAACCAACACTCCTATACACTGTGTTTGCTTAAAAAAAAAAAATCACTTCGCGACCAAGACTCAAACTTTCCATTAAAATCTCGGCCGTTAATATTCAAAATTTTCACTAAACACTCAAAACCAAATGTCATGCATATTTAATTCGCATTGTTTGTTATGATTTTTACCACCATGATTATATGTTGTGTGTAGTTGTATTTTGGATTAGAATTTGTCCAAAATCAAGTTCAATGTATACCTGACTAGAGACAATTATGTTTTGATTTCGGTAAACAATTAATACAAAGTTAATATTTCTCTTTGAGAATGTGTTAAATATAGGGGTTGTTCATAAAGGACGTCCGCAGATAATACCTGTTCTCCTAACTCCCGTTCCCTTTAGCTGCTGTTGTCCCCATGTGGCTTGCCCACCCATCCCGGCTGCGGTAGTCCCCATCTAGACTGATATGTGCGCTATGTAATCAAACCCAGGAACTGGGAGCCAGATCTATTTATTAATGCCAGCCCATTCATATACATTCTGTGACACGAATCGTATAAACTGAAATTAACAAATAAGTTATACTTAGGGATGATCCATAAAGGACGTTCGAAAAACATACGGGAATACACGCAGTAGGCCCAAATCAGTTGTTCAATACAGAATATCATAACAAAAAATACTAGGTTGCGAACGTCAGCAAAGATCCTTTACACTCCTCCTCCTTGTCCGCAGTTGTCCACATTTGAACCAACCAAACACCCCCATCTTTGCGGACGTCCTTTATGGATGATCCAATAAGGATAATTATTAACAGAGGTAGACATGTTTATTTGGGTCTTGGTCTAAAACATTGTTATTCACCCATAAATAACTTGATGTTTACCACATTATTCATTGTAATCTATCTGTTTAAATCTTAGAATTTTCTACAATGAACTTTGGGACTACACACTGACTCTTCTTCTGTGTCTTAAAGTGTTTTTTTAATATAACATATTGTTTACTCCAAAAATTATGAATTATTACCTTGATATCTTGAAGCAGAATAAATTTTATTGTTGGTCCTGATTTTGATTCGGTTTGACTATTTTAATTAAAATTACTATTAACTGGAAATACAAAGTGCTCACATATAACATTCTTAAACTGGAACAATAATATTGAACTATAGTGAATTCAGAAAAGGATAGCTTGAATTATATCATCGTAATTCATCAAAAGACTGTTGCACATCTTCACATCACAGACTACTAAAGCAAATCAACTTAGAACACCACGGGAACTGAATTATAACTCTATTCATTAGGACTGGTGATAGAACATTTTCGATTACTTGTGTTTAATTCGCATTAAGTTCCTTTCAAATTTTCCCATTATATGTTTGAGAAATAAATTGTTTGTTGAAGTTTACAAAACGTTTTAGTTATCTATCATTTCTTTGACTTAGTTTAAAGAATACCCGAAATCAATGTAAATATAGAATAATAATAAAGTACTATAGAATTTAAACTTTTTCCGAAGTATCATCTGCGACAGTAAGGTAAATATATAAATAATGGCATATCTTCAATATCGCTGAATTTCCGTGACCTCGTATGCAAAATTTCAGCGCCTATTTCGTGATTTGACGTTATAGTAGCGACTCCAGTATCCTGACTAGCAGTTGCCAGTAATCCTGGGAAAAGTGTTAAACATATCAGTTAGGCAAATAGGCAGAAAGCAGAGTAAGTGGCCACACAATGCAACAATCAATTTACATATCTTTTACCTACACCAGCAGTGCTATATAAAAAACTTATATCATCCGACCCCCGGGGTTCCTCTGATTTAAGTTCGGGCACATCCTGTATTCAAAGTGAGGTGCTCATCGGGCTTGTCAAAAACATTGTTTGCCTGAGGAAATGAGTAAATGTAGTCTCAGGATATTGACATGCATGCCATAACACAGCACAATCTAAATCAAATAACCGCAGTCCAATGTGAAATTGATATCTGATTTTAATGAAATGGACGTTTTTTTTTAAAAATAAGATTCTCAACCCCTGGCGCGGTCATTTTTCAAGAAAACACAATTTACAGTAATTTAATGCATTTTTTAAAAAAATTAAAAAAAAAAAGAATTTAAAGAAAACAAAAAGATCCTTTTAGTCTTTGCCAGTTACATATAGTATGCATAAACGGTAATCTGACTGGAACTGATATAAAACTTTCCCTTGGGCAGTTTAAATAGAAGCGATTAAAAGAAAAGAGGTCAGGTATAAAATCAAAGTTTCACATTAACTGACTGACAATAGAAATTGTAAGGAGGAGACTATTGACCCAAACCCCCTTGCCCCAATGTGCGAGCGCTCAAGGGAGGCGCCATTTCTCCTTGTGATACGCCTTATATTCCCCTAGGACAAACCCCTTTTTCATATTCTGATCAGCTCTGGCTAAATTGCAAAATAGTTGAAGTTTTGACTTAAGTACAGGAATAAAGCCAGTGTGACTAATTAACAGTTTATCCTTATCCTTGTATTTATCTTGCGAAAATACTGCCTTTCAGACCATGCTCGACAGTCTAAGCACCATCAATTAATTGGCAAATAAACGATCTCTATTTTGTTGTAACTTACAACGTATATTGGACTTCGTTTTGACAATTCAAATCTAGTTACAAGTTACCGTACATTTTTGAACTGTTTTTCTCATGTTTGATGACCCACTTTATTTCCTTAGATTTAAGTCTTAAGGCCTGTAAATGTTTACTGAATGAAAATATTTATTCTGAATTAGATGGGGGGTGAGGTGAGGTGGGGCACACATACTGCATGGTATTATTGTTTTATTCCTTCTTTCAATTTAATAATGGTAACGAAACTTTACATATACGGTAGAGAATGTCTGGGTTTACCTGGAAGAGTTTCTTTGGTGGATATGGAGATGGGATTTTGTTTGTAGGGAAAATTACACAGCATCCACAGTGATCATTCATGGGATTTAAGCTAATTGGCGATAATTTTATTTTCTTTATTTATTTTTTTTTACTATAGTACTGTTGTAATGGTCTTAAAAAAAATCTGAAATTTACGTGAATAATGTTTAATCTTAACATTACATTTATCGAAAAAGAAAAGACGTGTGATATTAATTATTTCGTCAAGTGCCGGATTTAGACAAAGCAGGGTCCTAAGCTATAGGAAGCTGTAGAGGCCCTATTTGGTTTAAAATAAATCTGAGAGACCCCTTCAGACTGTGAGATCCTAAGAACAGGGATATATTACTAGATCGGGAGGTAGGTGTGGAAATAGCCATTAAATCGGGAGGTTTTTCTCCCAGCTTGATAGTTGACAGGTATGAACTATCCGGTCTTGTGAAATTTCAGTCGGGATTTGCGAGTTCATTCAAGTCACCAGCCCGAGGCCTATGCCTAAAAAAAAAAAACCATTCTTGGAGCACTGACCAGTACAGTAGATAATTATTATACCTGACCTGCATATATTATCAGATTTGTCAATAAGCTTACTGTATCCTGCAGGTAAAATATAATATAATTGAAACATAAAAAGGAAGCTTCTTAAAGTTTAAATTAATTAATTAATTATGATTTCTACTTTGCAGACTTATTTGTGTTTTTTTATATAAAAAAATAATGCTTAAGTTACGACCGAAGAAAACTGTTCTAACTCCCTTTTTACAATCCCCGGTAATTGATATTGTTTCAAACAAAAGTCGGCCCAGAAATCAATATTATATCTCAGTGTTTCAGTTTTGGGTGTATATTAACAAAATATTAGTCCTTTGGTGGTCTATTGGGTCTAGATAATGAATATATCATTTACATATAATAAGATTTAATCTTATTCTTCTTAA
This sequence comes from Potamilus streckersoni, assembly GCA_016746295.1. NCBI lineage: Eukaryota > Metazoa > Mollusca > Bivalvia > Unionida > Unionidae > Potamilus > Potamilus streckersoni. The sequence goes on from JAEAOA010000201.1 coordinate 648,529, forward strand.
ATAAATTTATTGTATTATGGTAAATTTTTTAATTTTCACTTAATTCTTATCACATTTTTGCACAGCACACAATGTATAAGTATTTGTGTTAAAATTACGTTGCTTTACTTTAGATTCTTAACACACAATTCAACAGATATAAGTCATGATCAACTCTCAGAAACAGATTAAACATTTTAATGTGCAACCCAAATCTAACCTCCCATGTATCGCTCGCCTTGTCTCTCTTTCGGAACTGGATAGTATTGCGTCACGGGACCGCGTGATATGTCGTCTTTTAAAAACCGAAAAAACTCGGCAATTTACGAAATCGTGGTATCTTTCACGCAATATAATCACTACCAGCTGTTGTTCTGGGGCTTAACGCCATTTTTCAGCACACGATAGGCTATACATGGCGGCCAGTATTAATGGTGGAGGAAGAAACCGGGAAAGCCGCGGAAAGAACCCACGAGAAGCCCCACTGGCAAGTTTTCTCACATATCTACATTCGCCGAATATTAGACTCGAAACCATGCAGACAGAGGTGAGATGGCAGTGATCCGTAACGGAGAGCACTTTAGACCACTTGGCCACTCCGGGCTCCTCGATGAGTGGTATAGTATTTTAGTACGACGAGTGGTATAGTATTTAGTACGATGAGTGGTATAGTATTTTAGTACGACGAGTGGTATTGTATGATGAGTGGTATAGTATTTTAATACGAAGAGTGGCATAGTATTTTAGTACTACTAGTGGCATAGTATTTTATTTAGTACGACGAGTTTTATAGAATTTTAGTCTGATGAGGGGTATAATACTTAGTACTATGAATGGTATAGTAATTTAGTACGATGAGTGATATAGTAATTTAGTACGATGAGTGATATAGTAATTTAGTACGATGAGTGGCATATTATTTTAGTACGACAAGTGGTATAGTATTTTAGTACGACGAGTGGTATAGTATTTTAGTATGATGAGAGTATAGTACGATTAGTGGTATAGTATTTTAGTATGACGAGTGGTATATTATTTTAGTAATACGAGTGGTATAATATTTTAGTACGACGAGTGGTATAATATTTTAGTACAACGAGTGGTATAGTATTTTAGTACGACGAGTGGTATTGTATTTTAGTACGAGTGGTATAATATTTTAGTACAACGAGTGGTATAGTATTTTAGTACGACGAGTGGTATAGTATTTTAGTACGACGAGTGGTATATCATTTTAGTACGATGAGGGGTATATTATTTTAGTACGACTAGTGGTATAATATGACGAGTGGTATAGTATTTTAGTGCGATGAGGAGTATAGTACTTAGTACGACGAGTAGTATAGGATCATAGTACGATGAGTTATATAGTATTTTATGAAAAAGGTGGTAAAAAAATTGGCGTTTTAGTGTCTTGATGTGTTTGTGGCAAGCGTTTTTGTAAAATATCATTGATGGAATGGATGATGGGTAACATGAGATTTATTGAGAAAATATGTTATTTTACAAATGTGGCGGGTGCAGCATTTTTGTGTCAGAAAAGGATCGGCAGGTGGGTGGCCTATGATTCTCCCAAAATAATAGGGTAAAAGGAAATTTTTTTAGTTTGAACAAAATCTCCACAAAAAGCATAGGTGGGTGGGTGGTACATAATGTAAGTTTGATATGCTACTCCTGATCATCAAGTTCAATTGGCACCATCTGTTATCTCTAATCATATATGTTTTGACGCGTCAAGCACACGATACTATTCAGTGAAAACACAAGATATATAATAGCCAGGGAAAACAGGTTAAAAGTGCTAAAATGACATCCAAAAATATATAGAATAGATAAAGAAGACAGTTTAATTATTCAAAATGGCTCATCATTGAAGAAATTGTGGTAGCGACCGGAATGATCCTTAACAGAATTATCATGTCGTATTTGCGTTGGAGGTACCGTCTGTACTCAAGTCGAATCTCGTTATGTGCTTGCAGATCTGTTTCTGTGTAGTTTAATGTGAGTAATCTGTAGAACAAACAATATAGAACCAGATCTGTTGGCGCATTATGCTACGCAGATCAGGTTCTATTGTTGCTTGCAGTTTGACCTGACTTATAAGCGAATAAAGAAGGTGAGCAACTGGTCTTCTGATAAAAACTAGCATCAAATGTTGTTAAATGCCAACAAAGAACCTGTACTTTTTTAAATATGCATTTTGTTTTCAGTGTTTTGTGTGCCTTTACTTTCTGTTGGCATGCTCTGTCTATTCTTTTGAAATTCATATGTTTGAAAGTTATTCAACCGGCACTCAATACACATACAGGTAAACTTAAATAACAAAAATTCAAGTGAAGTATCTTTTGTAATCATACTTCAGTTCATTGTGTAACTGTCGATTAGAATAAGTTTAAAGTATTAATCACAACATCCGACCATGATTTGGAAACATGAGATCTTACATTTACAAACATTTCATGTGCCTTCTTTATTTACATCTCATGCATTAGTTTTTGCAACTCTTTTTAAGTTCAATTTTCAATATTCTTTTTTTTTGTTTATACTCTTCAGTTTCGTTAGAAACGGAGTCATTGCTATTGTTTGTTTTCGATAAATGCCGGTTTAGTTTCCCTTTTTACTAGGACTGTTTAATAGATTTCCAGTATATAATACGCAGATTATACGGACTGTATACTGTCATTGAATCTACATTTTCCCTCGAATCCGTTGCAATTTTGCAGAAATAACTCGTGTCCATCCAGAATGATTGTCTTCGTCTGCCACGCAATTTATTTCATCAGCTGGCACTGTTCTCTTGCATTCAGCAGTTTATATATATATATATATATATATATATATATATATATATATATATATATATATATATATATATATATATATATATATATATATATATGTGTGTGTGTGTGTGTGTGTGTGTGTGTGTAAGCAGCTAACATAACAGCGTATGTATGCTCCTCAAAACTTTGCTTCTGACCGTTTATTGATAAGCACGCGTGTTGGATTCTTTCCCTTGACGTATCTCCTGTAATGCTGCCTTGGAATTTTAAAATTGTAGTGGCTGGTCGCAGGTTCGATCCTCGGATGAGTCATTCCAAGTATTACCATTTACCTCGCTTGGCGCTCAGCATTAAGAGGTTAGTGTTAGGACTGGCCCGCCTGGTGTCAGGATAACGTGACTGAGTGATACATGATATTTTACGGCTGCCGCATAATGCTCCAGTGCTAAACATCACTGCGGACATCATAGCGATTTGAATAAAATTATTTTTGTTGTTGTTTTTTTTTTTAAACAAACCCACAAACTTACAGGTTTGACTATTGTGTTGCTTTAAATCTAACTTTGTTCTCCATGCATGATATTTCTGTTTATGTCTAATCATTGTAAATTGGCCCGTTTAGTTTACGAGATCTTCAAAATGGGCAGATGTAGTCGATTACACCTATGTTTGTTTACTCCAGTCAACATATGCACTTGATTTATTCCTCATATCGTACTGTTTTAGTCAAAAGCAATCTGCAAATAAGTATCTTTTCTAAAGTAGTGCAAAATATCGTTTTTAATGTTTGAAATCCATAAATCAACATGTTTATTCTCTTTTGCATTAATTTTAAAGACCACTAGTTTTGACCAAACAGTCATTAAACAAATACATATCTTCACATCAACATTCTTACATTCACGGTTAACTCACGAAATATTTATATCACCAACCTGACAACTGGTGAATTCAATAGAGTGTAGCTTGTAGCCTATATGTATGACGTATAAATAGTTTCCAATCGGTGCTCCCTAACTTTCTAATTAATCTGAATGATCTAATAATTTTAATGGTTTTAAAAACACTCCCAAATTCACCTTCGATGCCGTACCATAAGTTCGTCCGTCCGTCCGTCTTGATAATCTAGTGATTTTTAACTCCTTATTTTTTCATGTTCTCGTATCTAACACCCAAAGTATGGTCTAATTTTTGGTGATCTGCATTACTTACCACAACCGTCATCACAATCACATTCACAACTACTGTTACTACTACTACTACTACTACTATTACTACTATTACTAGTGCTGCTGCTGCAGTCACTACCATCACAATACTTACATCAACTATCTTTCTCCTTATCACGACTATTATAATTTTGAAGTCTGTTTCCTTGGTATAACATATACCAGATGTTTTACTCAAACATTTGGTCTTTTATCAAATAACATCTTTTACAATTGATGAATAGACACGTCGTGATATCTTTGAGAGACAGGCAGTAGGACAAGGTCTCGTTATCGTATTTATCGACCTAAATAAATCATGCACGGGATTCAACAGTTTAATTCAATGAATTGATAATATGTGAGTGCAAATAGGCATCACAAAAGATCAAAGGATTATTTATAACTGATAGGAATTGACTTACTTTGTTTCCTATGCTCGGATTATAAATGGTTAGGGACTTGCCAAAAGAAACTCTGAATGCTTTTGGTGCTTCGTCAAGGATGGGCTAGATTTTCAAATCTGATATGGTTTTCAATCATTACTCAGATAACAGAACAACCTCAATATAAAACCGTGACTTTGCAATGTGTTAAAAGTTGATATCCAATATTGGTACATGATACGCTATACATTATGTCGCAGACGTGACCTTTATAACGAATACACTCTCAAAATCCAACGCCGTTTAAGTTAAGATACAATAATCAGAGAGAAAACTTCAAAAGGTGAGATAAAAGCACGAGTGATATTTTTTCAAGATCGTGTGATAAAAATTCATTAAAATCCTTCCCTACCAGCATGGATCAATTACAAGAGAAACGAGATAAACATCTATCAAAAGAAAGATTTTATTAACTTTAGATTGAAATTGACTATTGCATAAGAAAACAGAAATCTCGTTTACGTTGGAAAATTAAATGAAGTTGTCCAAATTATGGTCGTCCTAGACAAAAAAAAATGACAGTTGATGAAATAAAATGTTTATTGGATGCGAGTGAAGCGAATCACGATCAGGGGGAGCTGCAAAACTCTTGTACAGCATATATTCACCACCCATCTACAGCAATATCAGGTATCTACGTACGTCACTGTACTTCAATAATTTTACGAGGGTTGAATTGATTTCAATAAATGCATCGTAGATGTGTTCGCATTCAGAGAATAATTAACTGGCATGGGTATAAATGTAAAAAATATTCCTTTAGTCTATCAAACCCAATTCTGTCTGAGTGATTTATGAGTATGCTTCGTAAAATAATCCCAATTATTGCATAAAACATATCATTCTGTTCCCTCGTCAACTTTTTCTTTATCCTCCGTGAAACTATAACTACAACTACAACTATTGCTACTACTTCTGCCCACGTGGAGTCTCAGGCTCGCCCCAAAGTTGGTATATGCAAAAGATTGTGCCATTAACTTCCAGTGGTTCGTCCAAGGATTTTATCGGGTTTATCCTCCACAATATATACTGTCTTCCATGTATAGCCAGTCTAACATATACTGAGAATAGTGTTAAAACTCTATGAACAACAACTGCTGAGAAATGGTGTTAAAACTCTAGGAACAACAACTGCTGAGAAATGGTGTTAAAACTCTAAAAACAACAACTGCTGAGAAATGGTGTTAAAACTCTAGGAACAACAACTGCTGAGAAATGGTATTAAACCTATAAGAAGAACAACTGTTACTACTCTACTACGAGTACGACTATGAGGACGTCAACCAACACTATCGTCATAATCTTCGTCCCTCACTTATCCTTGCCACTACAACAACAACTACAACAACAACTACAACTACTATTACCATTAACATTGCTACTGTTTCTCCTACTATACTACTAATGCCACCAGTACGAACACCAACACAATTACAACTACTAATATTGTTTCTGATATAGACAACGTACAATAAAAACCACATGAATCGTTACATTTATCCTTCTCTTTTTAATAATCGTTGTTGTTGTTTTCGTCTTAGAAGAAGCAGAAGCTGTTATTCTTGTTGTATAAGTTGTTTTTATTATATGCTCATCTTTTTTCTCCGTTAACTTTACATTGTCAGAATCGTGCAATATTCACCGATATTGAACACCTTCATATTTTATCCCACGTGCAAAGGAACTATTTTCTAATGTAAACAATTTTTTATGAATGAACTAAAGCATATATTTCATAAACGGCCACATACCAGCAAATGTTTCATAGATTGACACATACAAACTGCTTTGGTACATTTCGCATTTACTTTTTTGATACAATGTTTCAAATTTAACTATATATTGACGCTATACAGGTTCCTCACAATAAAATGCAAGTTATACACATAAACTGTCTTCTTTAGCTGTTAATAAAAATGGCCAAAAATATACTTACAATTTTGCATCCTGAATTTCCTCAAAAAATATATTTTCGAAGATCTGTAAATCTGAATTAGATGAGCCATGTCATGGGTTCTCAAGATTGATTACACATTTTGAAATTGTACTGTAATTTCGAGTATATTCCAAGTGTAGCTACATCCTCCTAACTGTACTCAAAATGAAATAAACATTAAATTCCACAGCGTGTTTTCGATAAATGTAATGGAAAGGCTTCATAATTTTCCCACATTGTGATCTGAATCATTTAATGATAGAAAAGAAACACGCATGCCGATGTCAACACAATTCAAAACATTAAATTGGCAGACACTGCTGGAAACCGATGCAAGTCACTTCATGTAGATAAATCCAGACCATAATCAAAAGATTGCGTTGAATCGACAAATATACCAAAAAGTATTCATTCCAGATCAAATGGAAAAGTTGTTGCAATGCGTATTCATCAACAATATTACTCCAAATTTCAATTTTAAGTAGAGCAAGCGGCATTTTCTTTCGAAACTTATGTCTAGCGCGCGACCAACTTCATATTTATCTGGGCGGAGTTATGCGCTCATTAATAATGTTGTGTAATGATCCATCAACGCTTGTATATTTAGTTCGGAATACGGCATACATTTAGTTACTTTGTTTCTTTCAGTGTATTTTTGTTTATATACTTAAGCCTTGGGAAGAATAAGAAATGAGCATATAATGAAAAGGTTACTGTATTTGTATGGGAAAATATGAACTCGTTTTGTCGGAAGGATATACTGCACTCCCAAGGTCGTGCAGTATAACCATCCGAAAAACTCGTTCATATTTTCCCATACAAATGCAGTAACCTATAATTCTTGTTGTTCTATAAGCTGTTGTTCTTCATGTTGTAGAAGCGTTAGTTGTAGCAGTAGCTGCATTACTAACAGGAACTAGTAACTATCTAATATTACCACTTCTAACAGTAGTTGTTTGTTTTATGAATTTAACGCCATTTTTCAGCACATGATAGGCTATACATGACATCCAGTATATCAGACTGACGAATAACCAGAAAAGAACTACTGACCGATGGAAGGCTATTGTCAATTGTTCTCGCGTTCGTCTATTCGAGACTCAAACCCATGCTGACAGACGTGAAATGACAGTGGCGTACGCCGAGCGCATCAGAACACTCTTCCACCCTGATTCCGATTAGCATTAGTAGTTGTAATAGCAACGCTACTACTACTGCTACTACTACTACAAAAAAACAATACCCCCACGGGTCACCGATAACATTTTCATTATTATTATTATTATTATTATTATTATTATTATTATTATTATTATTATTATTATTATTATTATTATTATTATTATTATTATTATTATTATTATTATTATTATTATTATTATTAATAGTAGTAGTAGTAGTTGTAGTAGTAGTAGTAGTGGTAGTAGTAGTAGTATCAATACTACTAGTGCAACAAACACCCGGGTGCCCATTAGCATTAGTAGAAGCAGTATCAACACTACTAGTACAACAAACACCCGGATCCCCATTAGCATTAGTAGAAATAGTATTAACACTACTAGTACAACAAACATTTAATGAAGACGACAAATGGTCATCACTCAAAATGCATTCATAGAAATCAATTTATGTCCATCGATCTAAACTGAAAAACAAAGGAGGTATGTAAATCGTGAATTCTTCCTATCAACTTTATTAAACCAAAAATTTAATTCTCGGATCTGGTAGTATTATTGACATCCCAATATCGAAAATCTCGCAAGTCTCTAGAAAAAATCAATAAATTATCAATTATCACTCATCTGCTTGTATTATTTACTTCACATAAAAGTTATCCAGCCAATTTGTAACCTCATTTCGTATTCTGCGGTTATCGATAAAAGGCGTTTAATTCTTTCAAAGCAGTATATCTATTACAGACAGACAGAAATATGAGTGGTTAATCGTTAACGTTTCATGTAGATTACTGCTGGAGCATAATCCGGAAAGATCAAACATTGGTATAATCTATTTTTGATACTCTGCATTCAGTGCGGTTTCATTTGGTTTATGAAACAAAAATACTTGACAATACTGATATACAAAAATGTACGTATGTGTTAGCAGTCGCATGTAGTGTATTCTTGTATGACGTCAATCATCAAATGCAAAAATTATAGCATTTCATGTTAAATCAATTGCATTTCTACGCTTTATTGGCTGTCCGTGTATCATTTAGTAATATCTCGCAAATCTTACACTAGTTGAAAAGATGTCAAAATGTTTTAAACGACTCAGCAATCAGTGGAATATTTATACAAATACTACATAATTTCATGCAGGTTACGTGAGCAGGTGGAGTGGGTTGTTGTTGTAGGGTTTAACGTCATTTTTCAGCACACGATATCTATACAGGAATCACGGTACTAATTTAGTTACCATAATAAACCTATGTAAATGCCATATATAAATTTAATAACATAAAAAATTTCTGAGTATCCACTATCAAACCTATATTTATCAGTATAGATTAAACCTGGATGTCATGTCATTTTCTGTATAGAGGAAAGGGTATGAGCCACAGCATTTTCTGAACATGTGCTTTCAATTCCGCACCAAAGAGTCAGGTGCTAATTTTAGTAATGAGTGTTCCAAACTCAATACTTAAAGGACTGGAATTCCATCAATGAAACAATGTCTCTATTATTTTTTTTTCACTTACAACTAGGATAAACAACTAGGACAAGCTCTCAAAAGATTTTTTTACCTAAAATATAACTTACATTATTACCCCATCCTGGCCACCCAAACCCATATATACTGTATTTAATGTTCACCCATATCAAGGCTGGTTCCCATTTTTTTAAAATACCATTAAGAAGATGAATAATTTAAACACGCCACTTTGTTCTATATTTTTGATTTTAGTGCATAGGATAAAAATTTGCAACTGGAAAATTTAGTAATGCATCTGATTCATAATGAAATACAGTCACTTCTACATTTTATTGTACTCTGTGTGTGCGCGCGCGTGCGTATGTTCAGCTATGCGTGTATGTGTTCGATTTTTTACGTTGATCTAAAAACATTTCAGTCATAATCGCTACGATGTCTACATTGTGGCAGTTTATTGTGATGTCTAGCACTAATGTCATTATGCCGCAGGATAACCTCTTAACGCTGTGAGCCTAGCGAGGCAGCTGTTGGTATCATTTTTATAAGTCTTTTGTATGATTTGGCGGGAGTTCGAACTAGCGACTTACCGCATCCGAGGCGGACGCTATAACCACTAGATCACGGGTGCGGTCTTTTACTGTAATGTAATCTGATGACTGAATTGTTTTTAATTTTGAAAATGGTTCCAGCAAATATCACCAGTGAGTTTGTAATTGAGAAAAACGCTTAATGAAACTCCTTGATACTTTTGCACGATTATATGGAAATATTAGACAATAGATAATTTAAAAGTTTAAATTTCCTACATCAAAACATTTGTAAAAAATTCGCATTTGACAGCAATCTATCAATTCAAAATGATGTGAATTATATTAAAACATACATTTATCTTCGTATTAATCTCTTCTTCCTGCATCTTGAACATAGTTAATGAATCAAGACTTCCTCCTGCTAAAATACATTAAACACATTGCAATTAAAGCTATTGAAAAGACTGTATCTTAATAGAATCCAGTTTGGTTTCATGTGGTGTTTTACGGCACGTGTAAGCTATTTATTCGAAATCCGAGATTTCGCATGGGGTAAATGAAGAAAAGACAAACTATATGGCTGGAGTGAGCTGCACTTAATATTTTTGATAATACTGTTTTCACAAAAAAAAATTTAAAAATTTTTCTTCCAAACTTTTTCTCTTTTGAAGTATATAATTGCAATAGAATGCCGTTTACGCTATTCTATATAATTTTTATTGATTTTTTTGGACAATATGAATTAAAATCGAAATTATTTTTACTAATTTTGTCAATTATTGCAGAAAATATAAATTAATTAATGATTAACTTGACGACCAACTTTTTCAATAAAATGCCGACAATATGAATTTAATTCTAAATTAATTTGACTAGAAAGAAAAGAAGATCAAACTCAGGCTCAGTATAAAAAACAATATATAAAAAGTGTCTTCTTGTCTACGTTGGTAAACAACAAACAGCTTTTCAGTATAATAATACGTTTTCAAACTACTCCTCACTCCAACTCCATTTGCGCGCGGCTATGTTGTTCTGAACCGTTATTTGAAATTGCAGATTGCCCCACCCCCATAATTTACCTATATTACCGTTTCTGCTTATGTTTTTGGCTGAATGTTCTACGGTTTGAATGGCTGTTATCCTAATAACGAGCGATGTCAGAGTCTGCATGTTCTACGGTTTGAATGGCTGTTATCCTAATAACGAGCGATGTCAGAGTCTACCTTTAACATATTAATTCGGTTTATGGAAATACGATTTTAACCTTTTGCTTGTGATAATAAGATTATTTATGTAGTTTAATTAAGATCATTATTGTGATATGGATCATTTGTAATCTAGTTAATAATTAATTGGTTTAACAATAATAATAAATTAATTCTGTTTTTTCCATTTCTAAGTGAATACACAACTTAATACTGTATTAATTCAGCTCGTGTCAAGGCATTTAAAACATGCTTTCTAAAATTGTTTAAGTTTCAGACAAATATTTGGAATGGTCGTGAGAGGGAGCTTTCGTTTAACTGTTTATTAATTGTAATGTATTAGGTAAGGTAAATTCGTACGTTAAGTCAGTCGCTTTCATTCAGCCATGTCTGTTTTCCTCTAAGACATTTAAAAAAAAAACAATTTCCAGGCCATCACATTATCTGTCGAGATTTCGTACACCACCGTAGTGCCCTCCCTCGATCATTTCAATAATGACATAGTTATCGGAGGGTCAAGTGAATTAAGAAATTAAGAAATTCTACCCCACACGGGAATATTCTTATCAAACGGGACAAAGTATTGTCAATGTAATTTTTTACCGTTCTTAAGAAGAACTTTTTGTGGTGTAACTTCTCCATTATTAGCGTTCCTCTAATCCACGATCGAATTACAACGCGGGTAAATAAAATCTTCACTGTTTAATTATCATTGAAATGACATTCCACTCTTATCATACGATGTTATTTGCCGACTCCTTGCCGAAATACAACAGGCCGTCAGGTGTTCGTGTGAAATGACACCTCGACTTAAACTGGGGTTAGAGAGGGAAGTTTTGTATCATATAAAATCGACGAGTGCCTTATCCATTCTTTGTTGTTAAAGGTACATTTTGTTGTCCTCCACGAACATATTACATCCCACATATGGATACTTTTTCCATATCGTTCAAAGCCATGTCTCCAGTAGTTGACAAAGTTCTGTTGACTTGGACTTGATACACGGTCTCGAATTTCATTTGTATGCTCATTAATTATTCTGTGATTTATTTGAAATACTGTCCAGAAAATAGAGACACTATAGGTTCTTTATACTTGTAATGACATACATTTATTTATTTCAAAAATATATAAGAAATCACCTCCACTCAGTTGTTTCTTGATTATATCAATCACCTTGGTTATCAACTTCTGATTGGTTTATCTCAGTGACGACGTTAATGATAAAACTATATGATTAGGGCTGATAGCACACTTATTTAGGAAACTTCAGTGTCTATCACCGAAAAACAAAATTATCGCTCATTCTGACTTTAATTTTCTTTTCCATCACTGAAAAACAAAATTATGCTGACTTTAACTTTCTTGTCTACATCAGCGGGTATGTGCTCTTACAATTTACCATTTTCACGGTCCACGAACCCTTGTTGTGAAGAATGTAATTCCCTGTAAAAATGACTGACTGTAGGGAAGCACTATATGTTTCTGCTGATTCTCCATAATCTGCCTAAATTTGAACTTATTATGAGGTAAATACGTTGGAAATTGCTGCGACTTCACTTGTGACCAGTTTATCCTAAAATTACACACATATTTGGGCACTCGTGAAGAATTTGTTTATCCGAAAAAGATGAAATCACTTCAGCAAATATTGAAGTAATCATAAATTAAAAAAATATAAACACTTTCAATAGCATGATGGGACAAAAAAGAAAGTGGTGTGAGTTTTAATTAAAATAATATTTGAGGAGTCTTTATGGATAAATGCGTCAACTTTAGATAAAATTTTAGATGTAAAATTTCAAAATAATTTGTCTATTGTCCCATGAAAATTTTTGTTCAGAGGAAAACCAGAGGAACTATGCTGAATATATTTTCTTTTCTTTTTTTATTTTTCTCTTTGCAGTAAAACTTTGCTCAGCCCAATTTAGTCCTGGATTTTGCAAAATACGTAAGTCGCGATTTTTTTTCGCAAAATCAAGTTATCGTTGTGCTTACGTATTGCTGTGTTATCAAGTAAGACACGGTTATATAAGGAGGTGATGAAAATGTATTATCTGCCCCACTCCTTGTGCGTTTTCGTTATCATTATCTAAAAAATGATCTATTGCTCGTAACAGTAACCTAATATATGAAATTAAGTAATGGAATAATAGAGATCTAATAGAGATATAACATAACATATAAATACATCAATTTAATCAGTTATTAAAGCGAATTTCAGTTAGTCGTTCTGATACACTGATAGAACAAATTACATCATATGATGGAGTGGCTGATCAAACTAAGATTGGCGACGAAATGACAGCATCATCTGGTGCTTCCTGTCCTTCCTAAATCACTGCTGGTAATAGGTCAGCCCCCCCCCTCTCTCTCTCTCTCTCTCTCTCTCTCTCTCTCTCTCTCTCTCTCTCTCTCTCTCTCTCTCTCTCTCTCTCTCTCTCTCTCCTCTTCTGGTCATTATCCTCTTGTTTACAGACTGTGCTCTTTTCCTCGCTGTATAATACAGGTATGAACAGAGTTATTTTATTTCTTTCAAAAATAAAAATATAGTACCTCACTTAAAGACATGTCAAGTTTGTCCTTCTTCTGTGATCAACAAATATTAACACGCTCTTGCGTCATATATTATGTACTGAAATTCAACCGAACTACCTAATATTGTCAGATCGCCATTTTATATGCACCCACGACACTTTTATCATAAACTGATGTCTTGTTAGCAGATACTGCATTCCAGCTGATCGTGGCATAATTAGACCTCTTTTGATAAACAATCACACACCGCTAGGGCTTTAAATTTACCAGCTGAATTATGCCAGTCGTCACTAGTTATTCTCTCGGTTTAAGATAGTCCACAACTTAATTACACATGATGTTACGGACTTCACTCCTTGTCTTAACTACGTTACTTTGCTAATTGGCGATTCACTGACATACATTTCCAGACACAGTAAAAAATCAATTCTCAGAATACATCGTATAAAACATGAAATCTTTATGGTACAAATCATTTAAGACAGATGATTTACTCCTCACAATTTGTCAGAAGAAAAACATGAAATCTTTTACTACATAATTTCTATAAAGTTCAAAACAATTGAGTCCGAACCCACTCATATAATGAAATATTGTATAACATTTTTAAAGTATATCAACTATATCAAATGAACGATTATTTTTTAAATCAAGGAAAAATTGAAGTATGAATTTAAAACGAACATATTCAACAATAATTACAAACTTACATCAGTGAATATACACTGCATACCATCGAGACTTTATTGGGGATATGCACCTCCCTATCTATGCAGCTGAATCTCTCTCTTTTTGAGTCCTCGACTTTTCAGACACTCGTGCTGAGGCCGATTTATTTAACGAGAAGATATATTTACTATTTTTCCTCAGATTCAACTTTCTGTCGTCCAACAGAAACTTAGACTGATTCATTTTACAAATGAACTATATGAAACTATGAATTCCATCGGGGAACACTCCCATCATTTATCTTAGCTAGTCAATATTACCGCCAAAATTTTTATCATTCCCATACAAGTCTGAATAGTCATCTTTCCTCTAGTCTGCCGTTATAAATAACTATTCCGCAAAATATCATTTATGGCACTTGTTCAAATGGACACAAGTTTCTACAATTTTCCCAGCTTGATAATAAATCTGGATAGTTTACCGCTCTAACCGTCATCTAAGCGGGCCCATAATTAAAATTCAATTCATACCACTAGCAGGAAATGTTAATTGTCGGTAGCTACCGAATTTATCATTTCACAATGGCAAACCCATTTTAGGACATCTTCATCCCAAGTTATGGTGATTTATTTTCTGAATGAAAAAGTAATGTAATCAGTTTCATAATTTGTTAATATTTACAATTATTTACAGTTCTAATTAAAATGATCATGATCTCCATATTTAGGATTATTGCATTTTAAGAAAAATGATGCTTACTGTGCAAATTAGCACAGTTTATTTTTCAAAATGGACTTCGAAATAGGAATTTCTTGGTTCCAAAACTCACATAGCTGATCATAAGATATTAAGCATAAATACGTATATCAAAATCACTAAAATAAAATTAATTTCGAGGAAATATAATGACCTGCATGATTAAGGTATTACTCCTTTAGTGTATAAACGTAAAAGTCTGTATGGGTTTCACTATTAATAAAACAGATTTGTAAAGTCTGTATGGGTTTCACTATTAATATCACAGATTTGTAAAGTCTGTATGGGTTTCACTATCAATATCACAGATTTGTAAAGTCTGTATGGGTTTCACTATCAATATCACAGATTTGTAAAGTCTGTATGGGTTTCACTATCAATATCACAGATTTGTAAAGTCTGTATGGGTTTCACGATTAATATCACAGATTTGTAAAGTCTGTATGGGTTTCACTATCAATATCACAGATTTGTAAAGTCTGTATGAGTTTCACTATTAATATCACAGATTTGTAAAGTCTGTATGGGTTTCACTATTAATATCACAGACTTGTAAAGTCTGTATGGGTTTCACTATCAATATCACAGATTTGTAAAGTCTGTATGGGTTTCACTATTAATATAACAGATTTGTAAAGTCTGTATGGGTTTCACTATCAATATCACAGATTTGTAAAGTCTGTATGGGTTTCACTATCAATATCACGGATTTGTAAAGTCTGTATGGTTTCACTATCAATATAACAGATTTGTAAAGTCTGTATGGGTTTCACTATCAATATCACAGATTTGTAAAGTCTGTATGGGTTTCACTATCAATATCACAGATTTGTAAAGTCTGTATGGGTTTCACTATCAATATCACAGATTTGTAAAGTCGGTATGGGTTTCACTATCAATATCACAGATTTGTAAAGTCTGTATGGGTTTCACTATCAATATCACAGATTTGTAAAGTCTGTATGGGTTTCACTATCAATATCACAGATTTGTAAAGTCTGTATGGGTTTCACTATTAATATCACAGATTTGTAAAGTCTGTATGGGTTTCACTATTAATATCACAGATTTGTAAAGTCTGTATGAGTTTCACTATCAATATCACAGATTTGTAAAGTCTTTATGGGTTTCACTATCAATATCACAGATTTGTAAAGTCTGTATGGGTTTCACTATCAATATCACAGATTTGTAAAGTCTGTATGAGTTTCACTATTAATATCACAGATTTGTAAAGTCTGTATGGGTTTCACTATTAATATAACAGATTTGTAAAATATTTTGGGTTTCACTATCAATATCACAGATTTGTAAAGTCTTTTGGGTTTCACTAATAATATCACCGATTTGTAAAGTCTTTTGGGTTTCACTATTAATATCACAGATTTGTAAAGTCTGTATGGGTTTCACTATTAATATCACAGATTTGTAAAGTCTTTTAGGTTTCACTATCAATATAACAGATTTGTAAAGTCTTTTGGGTTTTAATATTGATATCACATATGTTTAATATCTGTATAGGTTTCACTGTTAATATCACATGCATTGAAAACCCATATAGGTTTTACTATTGTTTTTTAAAAGTCCGTAGAGGTGTCACCTATAATATCATGGATATTTATAGTCCATATAGAATTTGCCATTGATATCTCAGATATTTAAACTTTTTATAGGTTTTGCCATTAATATCATTGATAATTATAGTGCATATAGGATTTGCCATTGATATCTCAGTTTTTTTAAGTACGTATAGGTTTCACCATGAATATGATAGATAATTATAGTCCATTCATTATTCGTACTGCTTTATCTTACACATGACATCTTTTTAAACACAGCTGGTGTGCAAAAAAAAAACATAAGCTGTCAGCTTTTGGGCTGGCCAAACTTACGAAAGACCCAATTTCATTTCAGATAGAAAACATAACACAAATAGTTCGAAAGATCTGCATTAAGTTATTGTATAATATTTGATACAGTTGTAGGCGTTAAAATGTTCATTTCTCTCTATAACCTGCCAGCAACCTGTAGCTGTTTTCCTGTTTCTACAATTAACTTAAAAGAAAGCATTTGGAGTGGGTGGGGTTGAGGGTATATTTATTGTTAATGCTTTATTGATGAGGTTTTTTTTGTAGATATCATTGCTAATGGCATTATTTACTATGGCATATTTACTTGGCTTACAGATAATTTCGCGGGTGATACTTTAAATTAGAATTCAGTAAATTTTAGAATTTTCATATAATTATGTTATAAAGTTTTAAATTTCTCTCTCTCTCTCTCTCTCTCTCTCTCTCTCTCTCTCTCTCTCTCTCTCTCTCTCTTAAATCATTTTTTAAAGTTCGCAACACTATAATCTATATCTAAACCAGCTGCTTCTTTCATACATCTTCACTTTACAATTTTTCATGCAGGATTTTTTCAAAACAACGATAAAATCACGATAGTGATCTGCTAATATCGATACAGTGGCCCCAAATAATACGTACTACACATTTTGACAGATGTTGTCGATACACTGGCCCTAAATAATACGTACTACACATTTTGACAAATGGTATCGATACACTGGCCCTAAATAATACGTACTACACATTTTGACAAATGGTATCGATACACTGACCCCAAATAATATGTACTACACATTTTGACAAATGGTATCGATACACTGGCCCTAAATAACACGTACTACACATTTTGTCAAATGGTATCGATACACTGGCCCTAAATAATACGCAGTACACATTTTGACAAATGGTATCGATACACTGGTCCTAAATAATACGTACTACACATTTTGACAAATGGTATCGATACACTGGCCCTAAATAATACGTACTACACATTTTGACAAATGGTATCGATAGACTGGCCCTAAATAACACGTAGTGAACATTTTGACAAATGGTATCGATACACTGGCCCTAAGTAATACGTACTACTCATTTTGAGAAATGGCATTGATACACTGGCCCTAAATAATATGTACTACACATTTTGACAAATGGTATCGATACACTGGCCCTAAATAATACGTACTACACATTTTGACAAATGGTATCGATACATTGGCTCTAAATAATACATACTACACATTTTGACAAATGGTATCGACACACTGGCCCTAAATAATATGTACTACACATTTTGACAAATGGTATCGATACACTGGCCATAAATAATACTTGCTACACATTTTGGCAAATGGTATCGATACACTGGCCCTAAAAAGTACGTACCACACATTTTGGCAAATGGTATCGATACACTAATCCTAAATAATACACACTACACATTTTGACAAATCCTATTGATACAATGGTCCTAAATAATACGTACTACACATCTTGACAAATGATATCGATACACTGGCCCTAAATAACACGTACTACACATTTTGACAAATGGTATCGATACACTGGCCCTAAATAATACGCACTACACATTTTGACAAATTGTATTGATACAATGGTCCTAAATAATACGTACTACACATTTTGACAAATGATATCGATACACTGGCCCTAAATAACACGTACTACACATTTTGACAAATGGTATCGATACACTGGCCCTAAATAATACGTACTACACAATTTGACAAATGGTATCGATAAACTGGCCATAAATAGTACGTACTACACATTTAGACAAATGGCATCGATACACTGGCCCTAAATTACACGTGCTACACATTTTGACAGAAGGGCCAGACTTTGACCTGAGTACGTACTCAAGGCGAGAAGTTGTATCAAAGGATGGGCTTAATATAACGATAGTTAAACAACATGTCGTAAGAAATGCGATATATGGAGAGAGAAAAGCGTATCCCGATATATCGATGGTTGTATAGAACAGGAGGCGGCTAAAAGTAACTGACAAAAGAGGTCAGCTTGAATAGAAGCTCGTATTGGATTAGAATGAAATCTACGGAGAAGTGAACGTCGACATAAAGACTATGTATAATACATGCATTTAGCATATTTTGTTCTTTGAGGTGAAGGAAAAACGAAGAATACAGCAAGTCGTCTGCCTTGGATGACTGGCTACTGTTGATTCCATCTCCATCCTCTAAGATCGCATCAGAAACAGCTGATGTGTTGTGCGAGTGTTAGTACTCTAAAATAGAAAGTCATGCTGGACAAGAAGGAAATTTGTCGTGAAGTGAAGTTGGATGCTACATATTGTTTAATTAGCCGCATAGACAAATTTTGTATCATGCGTGTAATTACACGGTATCATATAAAATGACGGTAAGCTCTAGAAAAAAAGTCTGTAATAAATATAACAAAGAAAAACAACAAACAAAACGAAACAAAACAAAACAAACAAACACGGAAACTTTTCTATTTTTCTGCTCAGCAGTTGTGTGTATGAGTGAAGCTTTATTTACTATTTTGTATGTTAAATAGAGGTAAGCCTTTCAAAATTTGTCCTCGAAAACGTTCAGCTATATTGCTCTTCCGCTCTTCAGACGTCAGCACGATGTTCTGTCTTGAACTTTGACACTGACAGCTAATTAGTATAAAGCTATTCCAAGACAGCTTCAACTCAGGCTATGCGGAGGATAGACACCCTATAATACTCTGTACAATGTACAAAATGAAATCAATAATTGCTGGGCCCTGGTATGCAAAAGAACGTTGTCCGTATAATTTCAACTCCATAGTGGGAATAATGAGAATACGAGTGTCAAAAGTACGCATCTTGCAGGTGAGATGGGTATGTTGGACTAGAGCCTGTCAGTGAAACGTAGCACAGAGAACAAATTTTGTGTGTTATTCTGGATCGTATGGATAACCATTTTAGGGTACAGAACAGCGGTAAAGCATGCTCTGATCGTGGTACTCTAAGGATGATCCGAGCGGCAGTGTTTTGAACTTTTTAAAGTTTTTGAAGTAGATATTGAGATGAACAAGACAGAATTGTATTACAATAGTCCTGTCTTGAAAGTGCTAAGGAACACACAAGTGTTTTAGTGGCATCAACTGACAGATACTGGTGAATGGAGCTGATGCATCACAGCTCAAGATATGCAGCCCTGCATATGCTCATGACATGTTGATGCAATGAGAGAGTACTGTCATGAGTGGCACCAAGGTTTCGTACTGACTGCTTGAATTTAATGTTGGTGTTGCTGATATTTATTGTCTGAGGTAAATAATGTGAATGAGAAAGTCTTTGTGTTGTAATCAGGATGGCTTCAGTTTTATCATCATTCATCTGTAGCTTGTTACCTGTCATCCATGATTTCACATCAGAAATGCACCTCTCTATGCCGTGGATGGTAGCTTCAACTTCAGCTGGATGGCTAGATTTGTATATTTGAGTGTCATCAGCATACAAATTGTGAGACAGTGGATGATGATCTATGATACTTGAAAGTGGCTGAGTGCAGAATGGAACACCACAACATAGATCAACTTGGCTGGAGTGTTTTCCATTTGCAGACACAATTTGTGTCCTGTTGACCAAGTAGGACTTGGACCATATTAAGGTCGTATCATGAATGCCAACTACATGCTGGAGACGATGAAGTGATATATTATGGTATATAGTGTCAAATGCTGCAGATAAGTCAAGGAGAAGGAGGACTGTAGTCTTTCCGCCATCCAAAGTTGAAAGAAGGTCATTGACTACTTTCAGAAGAGTAGTTTCAGTACTGTGGCGAGAACGATATGCAGACTGTACATGCTAAAAAGACTGTTTGATTTTAGATGAGACACATTTTGGCATAGAACAACTTTTTCTAAGAAATTGGGCGGTAGTTCTTTAGATCATTATTGTCGAGTGATGGTTTCTCCAGCAGAGGCTTTACAATGGCAGTTTTGTAAAATGATGGAAATTCCCCATATGAGAGAGAGAGAGAGAGAGAGAGAGAGAGAGAGAGAGAGAGAGAGAGAGAGAGAGAGAGAGAGAGAGAGAGAGAGAGAGAGAGAGAGAGGTGTTAATAACATCAGTTAGTGAAGGCAAAATTAGATCCAAACACTCTAGCATCTGTGACGTCGGAATCGGATCCAGTTCACATGACTTTGGTACAATCTTCATCACTATTGTACGTACTAAATCCATAGAGACAGGTTCATATGCTGCCAACGGTTGCCGCTGAAATTCTGTATCACAACTGTATGGTGACGACGAGTCAACTGAAATTGTGTTGTCAAGTTTATCTCTGACGGTTTTTCCTTTGTCAAGGAAGAAATTTTCAAACAGGTTCGGAAGGTCAACTAGAGAGAAGGTAGCTGGAAGTGGTGTATATTTGTTCCTTGACAGTAGCTTCTTAGTAATCTCAAATAGCTCTTTGTAGCTGAAATTTTCCGTGATCTTAGTACTGTAGTAGGCCGATTTCGCTGCATAGACTATATTTGTGACATTCTTCTTAACGGCATCATAAATCTGATTATTAATAGTGAGTCTGGTGGAAAGCCAAATTCTTTTACCTTTACGACGGTCTTTTTTAGCAGTGCGCAGCTGGTCCCTAACACTGCTATACCACGGAGAACACTTCTGAATTGGTACTTTGCACTTGGTTGCTGGGGTATGTTTGTCGAGCAATGAACGCAGGCAGTTATCAAGTTGTTCTACAGTAGTTGGTAAGCTAGTTCTCAGTTTTGCTTGGATGTCGTGCATCAATTTGGTTATGTTTATCATACGGAGATTTCTCTTAGTAGCGAATAAAGGTGGAGGGTTAGGGACTGATACGTCAAGATGGCATATAATGCAGAGGTGATCTGATGAAAGTTCGTGGGACAGCAGGGAGGACTGACGAATCTGTAAAGAATCAATCTAAAACGTGACCATGTTTATGGGTGGGTTGGCTAACTAACTATTTGATGTTGAAAGTTTCGATGTAGTCAAAGTGAAAGTTGAAATCTCAAGGAATATTTAGGTTGCCACCTATCGAATTTCTATACTCCAGAAAATATCAGTGAAAATCAGCTTGAATGTTAAATTGATATTGAATCACATTATATCTAGTTAGAATAATCCTAATTATTCAACATATTTTTTAGTAGTTGCTGAAAATTGTTCATGCAATGTAGCAAAGTGGTAACAGACATTGTGAATCATATCGAGGTTCGGAACCAGACTTAGGGCTATGTTTTAAAATTAATTATATATTAGTGTCACATTCTGGAACAGAATGTCTTTAGCAGGGGTCTCGAACATGCGGCCCGCAAAACCTGTGGCCCCTCAAATGATCGGTGTCACAGGATATCATGAGAGATAACAAAGGTGGTGCGGCCCTTGGGCCGTCAATAATGCCCATATGCGGCCCTTAGTGGTTTGAGACCCTTGATCTATAGTCGATCAGAGTATCACTCAGCCATTTCCGATTACAATTTTTTCCTGTATAGTCTCTATATTTGTTTCTCAGTACTGAACTCTCCATTGTGTCGAAGATCCTAATATATCACGTGCAAATCTAAAATACCTTGAATGTTGCACTCACAGTGAAACTTCTTGTTTTAAGAGGCTGGACTGAAGATAGCATCTTGCAAGGGGTCACATATTCACATCTTGATCAATATTAATGCCTCATTGGTTAAAGTACACTGTGGTCATAATACAACAGTTAACCATGATATAATACTCTTGAGGGTCTCAAGAGTACAAAATAACTGATGAGTGCCCCCTATGATAAGCATGTTGAATACTATTTATATATTTGACCATACTGTTTGTGTCTTCTCCCGAAGGAGCTTATATTGAAGTTCACGCAATTGATTCAACACGCATATTTTGCAGTAATTTAAGGTCACAAATTAACGCGTTATATTCTTACTTCGTATCATACACTATGAATTCTTGAATGCAGGTATGGATTTTATGTGCGTTTGTGTGTATATCGCATTAAGTGTATATGTACGTATGTGCATATATGTGTTTGGGTCTATGTAAGCATGTATATGGGTATATGCATATACATATAGACACGTGTATATATAGCTACGATGTCGTAGCGTGGTTGAGGCTACGAACTGAGACACGTGTATATATAGCTACGATGTCGTAGCGTGGTTGAGGCTACGAACTGAGACACGTGTATATATATATATATATATATATATATATATATATATATATATATATATATATATATATATATATATATATATATATATATATAGCTACGATGTCGTAGCGTGGTTGAGGCTACGAACTGAGACACGTGTATATATATATATAGCTACGATGTCGTAGCGTGGTTGAGGCTACGAACTGATCCCATATAATGTAATGTAGCAAAAACAAACCATCACTAAAGTCAGAAATATACTACGTAAGTATAATCATGTTGTGAAAGAAGTTTGACTTGTTATGAATTTATTAAGCCCTGACACAATAAAATAAATTGGCATGGTTACTCTAACCTCACCGAGACGGACAGTACAAATCATAAGGAACTGCTGACCTATAAGGATTTGAAAAGCGAGGAAGGATGTCATCCACTTTCAATCTTTGAGCTACAAACACAGATTTGTCCGTTCTGGAATTTTCAGACCTTCGCTTGTTTGAACAACTAGTAAAGGAGGAGGAAGAAATCTCTCTGTAACAACCCTAAAATAGGAGCTTCTTAGTTTCGAACAGCACTTGTTTCAAGTATTGGTTTGTTTTCACGTGGACGTGATACCATTTCTGATCTCTGAACAACAGCTGTTTTTTTCATAGAACTCAGATTCTGATAGATCGATGAATTCGGCCACTGTCGGAAAATTATCGACTATCAACTGTGATCAAATTTCTGCTAGAGTGTTTCCTGCAAACTGATAATTCTTCTTCTCTAAATCAGCGTCATTGGTAATTCCTCTTGCGTTCAAATTACTACCGTAGTGGTCATGTGGTAATATCAATCCAGTACGTGCCTTACTGAGCGCCACCATTTTTCTTTCGACCCTATTAAATGCACTCCTTCCTGGAGCGTTGGTAACGATGAATAACGCGTCCAAATCGTACTGAAGAAAATGGTGGACTGCAACCTTGATCACTTTTTGGTATCTCGGGTTCTCGTCCGAGCCACCATCGACTGTCGACACTAAAATTGGTTTCACCAGGCGATCAATACCACTCCTTGTAATAACGTCAAACTCACTGAGACAAAGCAGTTTTTCGAAATCAAGTCCATGGCTAAATTTTATGTTTACCCGATCTGTTTGCTATGTAGGTCGGTCCCGAATAACCAACACCTTCTCGGTTTTCTAGACCATTGGACTGAATTTGGATTCCATCATAGACTGAAGGAATGTGTCCTGCTGACTCTGTGCTCGATGTGCATCAGTAATGGACTTTGCTTGTTAGCAGTGGTCTACCCGACTGGAACACGTGCTTTGTCATCTTGACTCACAAAGCACACTTCGTTCGGTCCTAGAATAGACGCCAACTCTTCCAAGTGTTTTAAAAAAAAAAAGTCGAGATGTTTGGCATGGTGATCGTTCTGTGTTTTCTCTTGAAGGAACTTTTATGTGTAAACGGTCCAGATGAAACTCATGAGAACAAAGAAGGTGTTGGTTATTCGGGTGTTGGTAGTTCAAAGATGAGTCCATTTTAATTTGAGCTCATGGACGACACGCGTTAAGCTACTTAAAAGGTCAATAAATAAATTGGAAGCAATCAAAAAAGTAAAAATGAAAATTAGGAACTTTTTTTGAAAGGTGCGCATTTTGATGTGATGTCACATTTCTTAAACACTCCCTCCCCTTGTCACACATCGTCATAAATGTGAACCCCCTCTCCCCCTAGGTACGTGACGTCATTTATGGAATGCCGCTTTCTCGATTTAACATAAAAGGCAGAAGAAGTTCTTGTTGTTCAATAGTGTGTAGTGTGAGTTGGATGCTATATTGTGTGGTTTTGTAACAACACAGTGTATCATTGTATCGTGTATATTATATCCACTTACAAATGTCTTAAAATATACAGAATGAATGGAAATTTGGAATTTCAAAGTGATAAATGCATTTGAGCATGAAATTTGATAATGTCAATCAGAATACAAATGTTTCAATAGACAGCAAACCAGGACCGTAGAGCGCTATCACGGGCTCTGGGATAAGAAACACCCGGGCCTCTGCTAGTTCTTGTTCATACAAAAATTTTGTTTTACAAAATTTAAAAAGTGTTTTTCGGGATATTTTCCCGGTTGCCCCTCCCCTCATGTTAGCCCTGCATCAGACGTATCTGTTGATGATGCGTACAGTATTTTCAGTCCAATGTGGAAACTTCTGTTTGATATAATCAAATAACTAAACGTTGAAACACACACAGCAATAAAAAAATGGCGTCCGATTTCAAACGGCATTAATAGCGTTGCGTTTCACAATAAACTGAAGCAAAAATTATTAAAGATGGACAATTTCATTACACCGAAGAAAAAAAAATTGTGAAAATAGAGGGGTATTTCCTTAACCCAGGGAAGACAATGGATGCAATTACTTCTTCTCTCTTGAGAGAAGAAGGCAATCGAAGACAGTTTAAAATACTATCATGTACAAACTGGGCATCAGAAATATTTTCCCGGATTATGAATATATGAAGAATCATTCGTATATGACTTGCCTCCGCAAAAAGCTTAAATTTCTTTATTTTAAACTTCATCTATCAATGCTTACTAACAGCTAACATTATTAGCATTTGAAATAGGGGTATAAACAATTCAACATGCGTGAATATAGCATAGAAGGAGATTATGTATTATCTTCATGCGTCATGGTATATTTACATGTACTTGATAAGAAAATAATTTGACAGTTCTTTGGGCTTGTTTCAGAATATTTATAAATTAAAGGCCTTAGACAGCTGGATACTATTTCTTCATCTAACGTGGGACCTCAAAGATGCAAAGCAAATATTATACCACTACGCAATCCACATGCATGGACAAGCTTTTCTTTAACTGGAGACATACAAATATACCTCCGTCTTGATTTGCCAGAGGATAAAAACACACTGATAATTTTGACGATTTTCTTTAATAGGGTTGACAATAAATTAAATGGGAATATTTATATTGTAGCAAAAGACGGCATCTTAGGATATTGAGGAACAAGTCTGTATCCCACCAATATATACATTGTTTTCTAAATTTGCTAAGAAATAATGATGTTTTGGAGAACACCCAGACTGACTCTAGACTAGCTATATTTTTCAAAGTTTACCATGATATAGTTGTAGTATCCATTCTGTCATAATTCCACATGACGTATGTACCATCTTTATATTTGCAACTTACACACATTGCCAATCTTTAACTTTTACTATTTGATACCATGTAACCTGAGCAATAAAATGGCTTATTGTAAACTTTTACACACTTTCTCACCCAGATCGGTTCAGTCAAGGGAACTAAATTAAACTATCAAGAATTTAGAAATAATCAAATACTGTTTCAGACTGAGTTAATCTACACATCATTCAATTAATAATAAACAACTTTATTGTAATCATACCTGCACGTGACGCTTTTACATGAAAGATGCGACCTTAACCGAGTAATTATTTGAGAACTGTGTCTACATATATCCCGTGACACATGAGAACGATCAGCTCATATTTATGACTAATTTTCAAAAGGCGAAACGTCCGTCCTAGCACCAAAGGCACTTGTACACGGATCTGAGACATACAGTTACTTATGGTACCTTGCACAGGACGTGTGAAACCCCACTCCACAACCTCTTAAAACTCTTGCCTGTCATTTAGGTCCTAAATTTTGACAAAACATATCTAAATTTGTTTTCCGTTAAAACACTTTTGGTAGAAGGTGTCAATTACACAACTCGGGTATAAAACGCAAAACTCCTATTTTGTGACCGTAGAAGAAATGTTCTAACGTTGGTTGATGGTATAGTTTTTGCATTTTTATAGCTGAATAACTAAGTTGAAATATTGGTGTTTAAATAGGCTTTTTCAAGAACGAAAAATTGGTGAAATATTTAACATTGTTTATGTAAAAAGAAAAGAAAGACAATAACTTTTCTAAGTTAGACAAAGGAGATCAAGAAAGAATAATATCTTAGTGGTAGCTGAACAATTTTTTACGTAAAGATGATGCGGAAATATATACCGACTGGAATTTACCTCCATCGAGACACACCAGTCTTATATACTGAGTCATCTTCACTTATTCGGGATATGCTTGGTTCCAGTAATGCTGTTTTTCACAGGTAAATTTTCAAAGTTTCCAATATTCTTGTCGATCTTCGTAAGCTTGTGAAGGGAACTCTCAACTAACTTTTGCTTGCTCTAATCCCTCAGGACAACTTGAGATTATGAGATGACGGGACGATATAACTCACCTGAACATGTTATAGGCGGTGCTATTTTATGCATGTAAAATGTGATAATTAAAGTTCATAGTCGGACTAATAAGATTATATCATATGGTGTATAGATATTGTGTATCATGGCCCATTTAATACATTCCATATTTCACCAGACTTACACTAATAAATCCTTACTTAACTTAAAGATGTGCTGCATTTCACATTCAGAGTCCAGTCTTCAGTGTCCAGGTCTCTGAGCAGTATTTTTCTGCTGCTTTCATTTCGGCATTATATCTTTAAAAGCTGTTGGAGGTACAGTTATAAATCATGGTACACTCGTTTTTCAAGTTTCTCGTATCGCAATCAAAACTATATCTCGAAGGTCAATTATATTTGCTTTTCATTTTTTACGTGCTCTTACTGTTGTGCCCTTTGCAATACAGCCACGAAACTTCGCCTCTCCATGTCCTCCCAGTAGCTCTGTACCTTTGTTGTAATGGTGAATGTTAACTTTCAACATTATAAACATTTTGGTGATCTCACCACGGCAGGCAGGGGACAAAAAGAAATCAATTAATTTTTATATGTTGTTTTTAAATTTTAAAAAAAATTGATCATTCATTACAGCTAAGACTGTGGTTATGGTGTAGGGGAACTCCAATAATACACTCGGATGAAGATATTTGCTCGATCTATTTCAATAGTCCCTATATGGTGCCTCCTACTTTCTTATTTTAACAAAGGACGATTACAAGTTTCTTTTGAAAAATCTCCAGAGTTTCTCGAATATTCGTATAGCAATTTAACCCATTTTAGCTACTTTTGTGTTATTCGTAGTGACAAATCTGTGAATGAGGTACTTGTAAATTAGGATCAAGTGACGTTATTGTCTGTAACTGATTATGTTTCAACACTTCCCTCTAGAGAATGTTTTCTTGTGTCCTTCTAGTTCAGGTAGGAGATTATGACAATCAATCCGTGCTCTTAAAATGTCCAGAAACAGATTTGCTCACATTATGTTGTTTGTCAAATTTGTATCTTGTAAAAATGTCTGTTAGCGTGTGAATTGTTTATCCGATATATACTTATTTTACATTGCACGGGTAAGAAGGTTAATTACATTTTTATACTAGCACGAAATATTTCGCTTTCTATATTTTCTTTAATAAGTATTTGACTTATAAAATAGATCATTTCTCTGCAAAATGGGACATGCGTTGCTGTGAACCTTGTATACGAAAATTCAGCGGGACAACGCCGAAAAATGCTTGTCACGCACGGACGTTACTCGCTTATAAGTCGACTCAAACTAAAAAGATCCTAATCTACCTTAGCATAATGCGTCTACAGATCATGGTCTATGTTGTTTATACTACTGATTCTTCCTAACAAACTACCAAAGCAGATCTGCCGGCGCATTATGCGTCTTATAAACGAGTGCAAACGGTAAGAAAACGGGTGTTGTTAGTAGTATTATAAAGGATGATGGTATATTTTTCCATACCCAGGGCATGTTTGCCATAAATTTTATGTTTGTTTTAACATTCTGAGGCTTCTATCTAAACAAAATAAATCATCCAGGGAAAAAAAATCATCGTTTCATGTCTTTTTGTGCATAAATTTAGATTGTATTACTTATAAAGCATTGTTCAAGATTAAACTGAAAAATGTAAACAAACTAAGCAGATTAAACTAAAAAATGTAAACAAATTAAACAGATGAAACTAAAAAATGTAAACAAATTATACAGATTAGACTAAATATTTTTTAATATAAACAAATTAAATAGGTTAAACTAACATGTTGAAAGGATACCAACCGGAAAGGTTAGTTATTCCAGATAAACTGTTATCAGCTAAACAATTACATAACCGAAACGGAAAACCTTAATCCGTTGAAAAACTCGTACCGAGTTTATTAAATAAGCATAATTATATTTGCCGTCATTCAAATTTATAATAAGCTATGGAATTTGGGTCAGTTGTTACTAAATTTCATAGAATATTACGCATGAAACAATCAAGATGGACAGCTGATTATATTAAGTTTAACAAGGACAGCAGAACCTTAACAACAACAAATTTTGGGAAAGACTTTTTCAAGCTGATGAATAATTCGGTCTTCTGCAAAACAATGGGAAAGATTAAAAATCGCGTTGATCTTGAAATTGTTTACTTCAATAAACGTTGTGAAAAAATAGTTCCATCAGAGAAACTTGCTAGTATTATACCAATATGCGAAAACCTTGATTTGGTGTGTTACAATCCTGTAGTTAAAGTATGTTTGTGTGTGTTAAGAAATGAATTCTGTATAAATCTTTTTATTTCATTTTGATTTCATTAAATGTAATTATTAATATAACTATATTAATATCAGTCTAATATGTTGTTGAAAAACATCTTATTTATTTGAGTCGTAGATTTGACTCGTGTGAGTACGTGCTTTTTATGATAACAAATTCATTACAAGTAAACATTTAGGAATAGCCATGAAAATGATTGGCTGATACTGGGTCAGGATTTCCTAATGAATTACGAAATTGCATGCGTCCTCGTGCGCGTGCAGTTCAAACAACGCATTAGCTTAATTTATATGTCTGAGATTTTCGTAAGACGTACAGTCATGGTCAGAGATTTATATTCGAGAGTCAACAGTCACGGACAGACAGTCGTAGAGTAGTAACGTCAGTTATACAACTTCTATTACCTTAAAAAGGTATTTTTGTGCTAGAAGAAGTTGTCTGTTCGTATGTCTACGTAGAACAACATGTCTTGTTAGAAGAGCTATTTTTACTTCGTTTTAATGAATAATTTTTTTTCTCTAGAACAACATTATTGATTTGGACAAAGACATTTTCCCGAAAATATTCTAAATTGGAACGGGACAACACAAACTGTGCTTTATTGTGTAAATTCTGGAATTTTCTGCTTGTATTCGTCATTTTGGACCGGAACTTCAGACACTTTCAGACTGTGTTTAGAACTTTTTACAGGACTTGTATTTCTATTTTAAACAAAATTTGGGTCATTTCTGTAAACCGTAAGTCTTGCTTAAATTATTTACAATATTTTATGTTTTCTAGGAAAATAAAAATTTTTTTGTTAAAATTTACAACGCTTGTTGTCTTCACTCTTTCTTTTAAGTTACTTTGAACGAGCTGATACGTAACAGATGTTAAAGAGAAAAACAAATTTTATTTTAAATAAAACGATACTTGTTGGCTCATCAGTATTAGAAAATTCAAAATGGATAATGTTTGATTTTTATTATAATTTTACCAAGAAAGTTTGTCCAGAATCGAACTCATTGTTTACGGACACTGATTCGCTCGTTTCAGGGATATTTACTGAAGATGTGTTTCAAGATGTTTATGATCGTCGTATTGAGTTTGATCTGGCGGATGTTGCTAAAAATAATTATTTTCTGTTAAGACCAGAATCAATCACGATGATTATCTTGTGTTATTTAAAAATAAGAAACATAAAGCAACAATGATGGCAATAAGATCTTATAAGCATGAAATACTTACTGATAAAATAATTAAGCATGGACTCGCCAATTTCGATGACAAACATTATTGTGTTGATGGAATAAATCCTCTGGAGTTATGTCATTTCAGAACTAAATATTAAATACATCTGCTGATGTTTTTATCCTTTATTAAGAACAATACTTGTTGCATTTTCAATGCTGTTAGTAAGCAATTGCATTTTTTTTTCTGCAGCTTGTCGTCGTCTTGCACTTTTGCTCTAAGTTCTTTTTTTATTCTGCAAGTAATTTAAATCTTCGATATGTTTACGATATTTCTCACCTTTTGTGATATTAGAAGTTGATTTATTAGTAACATTTTTAGGTTATATCGCAATTGTAATGGCATCTTTAATAAAATAAATAATTGCATGATTCAAATTTGTAATATTTCAGTAGTAAATAAAAAGGGATGTGAACTCTTAAGCATACAACGATTATTTCTACCAAATTTTATATATGTTTAGAAACTTAGGCAAAATTTGCAATTAATATAGCCACAATTTTGGAAGAAAATAAGATCTTGATTTTTTCCATGTCCGTGTTACTTTATTTTTCTTACACAGAGGCAATAGAATACTAAAATAAATGTAAAATGCAGGAGAAATGATTATGGAATATGGAAACGTGCTAGAATCGGTCTTCCTTTTACTACTTTACCTGCCATTTCTAAAGACATACGAACATCAATGTGTATAAGACAATATATTTCAGATTAAACCATGATTTGAGGTACACACTGAAGAATATTCTTGGATAAATCCAGTAATTGCCTTCTTTTTATTCTCTTTGGATGCATTTGCAAAAACATGCATGTCCCATATTTTAAAACTGCATATATCTTAAAATACAATTGAAAAATGAGGGATAAAATAATGTACAGTTGACAACTATTAAAGTGTAAGTACTGTACTTCAATCAAATTTGATATTGGTTGCACTCGGTACACACACACACACACACACACACACACACACACACACACACACACACACACGTCCATCCATCCATACATACATACATATTAAACGTCATTTAAAGTGTTGGTATAAAGCAGTTTGATATACCAATGCTATTGATTCATTTCCACACTTTAATCACTAGTGACTTATGAAAATAACGATGAAAAGTATTAATAATCCTCGTTTTCTAAATGAGTTAAGTATGGTACATTTTCAGCACAATCCTTCCTGCTTTATATCCCCTACCCACTCATGTATAACGGACAAACTACAACTACGTATAAATGTGGAGTGAGAGAGAAAAGGAATTTGGGCTGGATTATAACGTTGAAAAATAAAATGCACCAAGTAACCTATAAGAATATGGTTCGTCGTAACGATACGTGTGTACTTTCCTTGGATTTATTTACAGTGTTTATCAATGATACAAAGTTGCAAACCAAGTCGACACTATACCGTAAATTCCTGTGATGTATGTAATGTTTTGTTGTTGTTTATTAAACATACTATATTGTTCTAAAATTGATTATTAATTAAATATGAAAATGTCCAAAGTCGCCTTTGTTCAAAATGTCCAAAGTCTCTCTCTCTCTCTCTCTCTCTCTCTCTCTCTCTCTCTCTCTCTCTCTCTCTCTCTCTCTCACACACACACACACACACACACACACACACACACACACATCGTAGCAATACGTTCTAAT
Source organism: Potamilus streckersoni (assembly GCA_016746295.1). Taxonomy (NCBI): domain Eukaryota; kingdom Metazoa; phylum Mollusca; class Bivalvia; order Unionida; family Unionidae; genus Potamilus; species Potamilus streckersoni. Next base: position 680,688 of record JAEAOA010000201.1, read on the forward strand.
ACAATACGGGCTACTATCTATGAAATAATTAATAAACGTAGAATATTTTCGTTTGTGTCATCTCACGATATCTCTGGACTTAAGAATGATATTACAAGTTAAGTTAAACTGACCAAAGGATGTGTCTGATTTGAGTTTCAGTGTCTGATTTTAGTTTCAATGTTTTTTTTTTCAGCTCAATTTCTTTTTTTCTCTCTCTCTACTTCTCCAGATTTCTGCATATCTTGTCCCTCGTGCTTGAGAGATGGGAAAATGGAAAAAGAAGGGATTGAGATTAAAATTATGTACTATGTTAAATTCAATTATAAAACGGGGATTAGTGTTACTTGTTATCATTATATCTTTACCTCACTAATGATTATTAAAGATTGGAAATTCATCACTGATTTATAGGAATAGCCCCAACAGCACACAGTATCAAGAATGTTTATGTATGCATATTATTGCGCCATTGGCTGATTACAAGTTGATATACCAATATAAAATAGCTTTATACCAACATTTCAAAAGGCATATTATTTTTAATGTGTAATATAAAGAGAGAATATGTGTATAGTATGCATGCTGTATCAATGATATACCATGAGATGTATAAATGTTTCATTAGGAAACAAAGCTTAATTTCCTTTTATTGAAAAATTTATACAACGAGTAGTATATTATTGATACAGCGGACGTATTATACAGATATTTTATTTATATCACATAAAAATACATATATTGGCCCTTTGAACGGAGTTAAGATTTACTTGAGTCAGCTGTATATTGACCGAATGAATGAATTCCTCACACCTTCTAGTGTGTCCGCTATAAAATGTAGTTCTATGCCTTTTGTGGCTATTCACAATCACCTCTGCATATTGATAAGTTGACTGTTTTCTAAATCAATATAATATATACTTATGATATAAATATGAACTATGGTTTTAATGATAAAAGTAGAGCACTACAAAAACACGTGGCTAGCTACTCCATTCCCATGAGAGCTATCATTCACGTACCGGCGCATGGAAATTAATGTGGAATAATAAGTAAGCGAAATGACGAACCAGTAAGAGGTAATTAAAATATTTATAGGTTATTACATGTGCATGGGGAAAAAAATGAACGAGTTTTTCAAATAGCAAAACTGCACGACCTTGGAAGTGCAGTATATCCATCCGAATAAACGAGTTCATATTTTTCCATTTAAATACAGTAACCTTTTTCTTATATGCTCATTTGTGTTTCATCACCGAAGACTTAATAATACAATTTACAACCAAATATATTTAATAATAAAATGTATTATTTTATTATCAAGATAATAAAGTTCATAATCGAAGATTCATTCAATGCACAATAATAGCATTCATGCGAATATAGCTCTTCCCACCGACCTCTAAACTTCACCTGCATCAAACGCGAGGAGTGCAAAACGAAGGTGTTCAATATAAGGGAATATTGAACGATTCTGACAATATAAAGTTAACGCAAACAAATGAGCATATAATAAAAAAATATATTTACACCAACAATAATCTCTCTCTCTCTCTCTCTCTCTCTCTCTCTCTCTCTCTCTCTCTCTCTCTCTCTCTCTCTCTCTCTCTCTCTCTCTCTCTCAAAGAAAGAAAAGAGAATATCATGAATACTTTATATCTGCACATCGCATTGACTAGTGTACTATAACTCAATATCAGTTTATTAGTTAATTGCATTTCAATTTCACTAATTTATTATAATTATATGCTTTGACTAATTTACTACAATTTAGTCATGACTAAAGTAAAATTCCTTGACTAATTTATTACAATTCAAATCCATTGACTAATTTACTGCAATTCAACATCACTGACTAATATATTACAATTTAAAATTAACTGACTGATGTATTCAAATTCATTGACTAATTCATTGAAATTCAAAGCCATTTACTAATTATTACAATACAAAATTATTGATAATTTATTACAACTCAGTCACTAATTTGTTAAATTCAAATTCATTGAATAAGTTATTACAATTTGAAGTAATTTACTAATTTATTTTAATTTATATTCTTTTAAAATGTATTAACTCAATTATTAGAATTTAATTTCATTCACTAATTAATTACAATTTATTAACCTGCAAGTTCATTGACTAATATATTGCAATTTAAATTCGTTGACTAATTTCTCTACATTCTGTATATATTTCGTCACCATGATATTCCGACGGTTTGAGCTTATTGCCCCACATGCACTCTTATTTCGTAAACTACAAATACCATGACACTTCGGCTATTGCTTCAAATTGTTCAAGAATTTGTTGATGGAAAATTTTTTATTCTTTTCAGAACTATAAATATCCAAACAGCTTGTGTAAAAGTAAATGGTATTACGTCTGAATTTTTTTTATAGAATCAATAATGATCTGTCAGATTTTATTTCATGATATATGATTGGTTAAAAGAAAATTGTCAAGCATAGCCCATGATGCATTGGACACAGAGGCTGTTGAATATTTTGTCAGGTAATATTTACCTTTGTATGCCGATGATGCTGTTACTTCTGCAGTTAGCTTTGAATGTCATGTTTGTATTGCAAAACTTGAAATTTATCTTTTAAACCTACCAAAATCAAATAGATACTTCCAGAAAATCTCAAATTTACTACCATAATAGTTTGCACATATTGTGATCAGCAGCTGAAAATTTTAGACAGCTTATTTTTTTCGGGATCTCTTTCATCCACCAACCATTGTTAGTGTTCTCTTTAACTTCCGAGCCATTGTTATCATGGCTATACATACACATCTTGAGCATGCTAAAATGGCAACGTTTCTGACCTCAGATATATAATCTTTTGCATATGATGTCAGAACAACTGCATACTGTCTAAAATACCGTATAACAACGAAATCTCTGCATACTGTCTAAAACACCACATAACAAAGAAACCACTTCATACTGTGTCTAAAATACCACATAACAACAAAACCACTGCATATAATGTCAAAATGCCACATGACGACGAAACCATTACATATAGTTAAAGCACAGCGTATTGAAGACGAATCTACTGGTTATAAAACAAACAAACAATCCTATCATATAATGAAATAAAAACACACGAAATATAATAAAAAGTTTGTAATATAATAATGAAAGAGCAGATACAACAGGTCCTATTCTTGGAACGGCTTTGACGTATCTACGCCATATCAAACTTGTTCTTTCCGCCAACTTGAAACAAAACACGTCGGTCGTCTAATGTAGGCCCCTATATACCCTTAGAACATAATTAATTTAGTGTATTTTATCGTATTATTTTGATTCGTTACCTGACAAATGGCATGCATAATGTTAGTTGCATATTTGTAACGTGATAAGACAATCATTTGACATTATAGTCAGAAATAGTCCAACCGCAAACTACACAGACCCATATCTGTAATTGTATGATTGGCCGGCAGATCTGGGTCCATGCCATTTGATAGGATTAATCAATCGAATAAAAATAAGTCAGACTCTGCTAAGATGCAGCTGAAACCGTTTTATGCAAAAACAATATAAAATATGATGAATAAAATGAGATGTGAATAGTTATCGAAAAAACTGGTTTATCAGATCACATTTAACGTTGTTTAAAGAGGTCGTGTGGAAAATATTCGATTTCAAACGACGTTGACATTTATTACAGAAACAGTAAAAATTTGACATTTAACTAAATCACACTTCTCGTTATTAAGATCATCATTTGAAATAAAACGGAATCGGAAAGTACGACTTCTGACCAGCTCTGGAAAAATGACAATAGGTTGTTCAGTGTAATCAAAACTGCAATGTTTTTAAATTTAATGTTGTATATGAAGACATGTTAGATATCGTGTGCAGTGCCATGCAAACTTGGGCGTATTGTCATGCAAACTTATACATAGTGAATCATTTTCAGGACATATAAATGTCTTCATTTGCATTTTCTACAGTCATGTGAAAACTGATTAAATTCCGCATCTCCGATCAAAATATTTTCCCATAGAAATCACTGCTTTTTTAAGTCAGCAGATCCGCTCAATTTGCCATAGTAAGGAAACGTTCTTCTCTCATGGGAAACCAATAATTAATCTCTTTGTCATTAAGTATCGTAGGTAAACGTCTCGAGTGTGAAAACTAAACATAGAAAATTAATGTTGTTTACATACCTTTATCTATATTTGCATTAAGTCGATCACGCTTGAATCTTAATACAGATTAATTATTGACTTTCTTTGAACGAGTATCTCTCAAATAGGTGTAATAAAACTAGCAAGAAATTTAACTTGAATTGGTGACAGATTTCAAAATATCAGTCTTTCTAATCAGAAGACCAAACTAAGCATCAGAAAAGAAATTTCGTTTGCTCATAATTACACATCTCAGATTTCATTGCAGTCAACCTTCTTAAGACATTTTGCCTAAAATCCGCTTAGCAGGGGTCTTTTTCTCCTTGGAATGTCATTCAACCTCCCTTACCGAGACGTTGACTGCCATAGAGCATACTAACGTATTTCATATACTGCCGGGACGACGTTTGAGTTCTGATTTAAACGGAAAGATAATAATAATATTAATAAGTTTCAGCAATATGCTGGTGATGGTAGAACCAGAAAAGTGGAATAACTATAACTCCGTTATGAAATTATTAATATAAATATAGACGGACTGATTCCCATACTGTTGGTGTCCAAGAAAATTACGACTGCGACACAGAACTCATGAGACCGATATGCATTGTTGGCATTGACAAGCTGCGAATAAAAGGATGACACGCTTTCAATTAATACGGCAGCTACAAGAGCTTTGACGAAAAGTTTATAAATATCGTAGAACATCTTTGGTGGCATTTATCTAATAATCAGAGTACTGAATAGATATAAAACATCTGGTTAAAACATCTCAGTGTGGTCGCAGGTATTTACTCCTGATGTATTGGTTTGAACTAAAAACCCTATTCCGAAGTTGAGCAAGTACTTCAACAGTAACAAATTCTTTGAAATATTCGCACTTCCTTCATTTAAAGATATGTAACTAATGCATTGGTTTTTGTTGCTTTTGTTTTTATTTAATTTGAGATGGGGTCCATATTCTCTTCCACTGTTTTGACTCGTAAATGAAAAAAAATTAGAATATATCTGTTGTTATGACTATACGGTCTTAAAAAGAAGCAACAAGAAAGAACGAAAACAAACAAGTTTGTATAATTGAGAGTAATATTTATTTCCCTAAAATACAAAGTGAAAAAGTAAAAATAAATTACAGCAGAATGAATGAAATCCTAAAGTCATATATGTACTATCAATTCCAAAAATATCGAGTAATCCGAATGAGTTCCAAAAGTATTCATAATGATGGTCAGTAATGTTATGATATATATCAGACAAATCACTGTAATATAATCCCAAAATGTCTTTAAATGAATCATCAGTAATTCCTATACAGTACTGAAGGTGCTAATAAAAACGCCTAATAATTCGTTTAGATGGATTACCAATACCCATTAGAAAGAATGCAATACGAGGCTTAAATGATTCTTCCTGCATTTCAAAATCACTCTATTACGAAACAGACCAGCTGCTTTAACACTGACTAATCAGGAATTATGTCATCTTGGACTCCCACAGGAACTCATCTCCTGAAATCGGATCACGTGATGTTTACCTAAATTATAGTACATCTCAGCCCTGGAACGTTTTGAAAGAATCAATGCACTTGTTACATATATAGTCAAAATTTAAAGTATTACAATCATTGGGAAACACTAGTATGTAAATTGTTAATATCTATATAAACCTTACAAAACTGTTGTTATGAAAATAATACTCATGACATAGATATACAGAACACTGGTTATGAATGAACTTTCAACTTCACACTGGAATATCATTCGAAAATTATGTGACAATGACCTACTTTTACAGGAGATGATTGGAGGTATCAGGATGACGACTAGCACTAAATGAAAGACCATGACGTATTCCAACATTGTTGTAGAGCAATGTGAAACAAGAATGTGCATGGACGATGGTCAAATGGCTCAAATTGAAAATATATCCGTAATCAGAATATTCTAATCGTAAAAGTACAATGCCAATTTTCTATTCATTATTGAATTTTGATCCGGGCAGTCTTTAAATTCTCAAATTCGAAAAAAAAATGTTTTTCGTTGTTTTACTTTTGCTCACCTATGTGTTAACTATAATATATGTTAAATATATAATTAGAGAGATACCATTTGGCACAATAGTTTGGATATACTGTAGAAGTTATAAGTCAAAGTATTCCATAAGTATATATACACGTCGTATAGATTAAACAGACACTGATTTTTAATAGGTCATTTATTAAACTTCTGAGAAGTAGACGGGAAATACGCTGAGTACAACATTACTTTTTTTGCCAGAATTAGGTAGAAATTTGTGCAATTTACATTCTTTAAATTAACCCACAAACTGGTCCGAAATCGAAAATAGTTTGCTGGGGGGATCGTGCTTTGAAACCTACGGATTGATGACGCACGACACAAACATTTCCAATGTATGGAGACGCAAAATATTGAGCAAAGGGTATTTTTAATATCGGTTTGTTATAGCGATAGACTAAATATAAGTCCATTATTATTAGTAGTAGTACCAACCAAGGAAATTCAGGATGCGATATGAAAAGAATGGTTCGTGATGAATTTTAAAAACCCGATTTCACATACAGTGCATGTGGGTGAAAGTCATACATTAGAATAGAAATCCGTTTGCCTCACTGGCACACCAGCATGAGATTTATGTTATCACGGACGAGTATCACTTAAATATGGTGACACTAAAATAGAATATAGCACAACAAGGTAAAATCACATATAAATATGGACATGCCACAACTATTTCCGTTGGATCGATTCGACGATTTATATCTTACCGTTATATTTATGCATATACACTGCTTTTTAGTGGTTAGTAGCGTAATCGAGTCAGTCATAGCATCATTCCAATATGTATACTTCTGCTTGAAAAACGCAGTCATTGGTTTAATGACACATAGATCTACGAGAAATAAAGATCATTTACCAACAGGAAATGAATCGTTTTCCGTAAGAGTCCGTATTTGGACATTTATCTAAAACATGTATCCGTTATTTCTATTTAAAACTAATTCGTTGGTTTTCATTCACTCTTAAATGTCTGTTTATCGCTTGATTTGACAAACATTTGAAATATTTTGGATACATCTTCTTATTCAGTCTATTTGACATTTGGTCACTTATCCTATCGTGCACTAGCTTGCTGGTAGGTATTTCTAAACGCGTGGGACGTTTAATCTATCTATCTATCTATCTATCTATCTATCTATCTATCTATCTATCTATCTATCTATCTATCTATCTATCTATCTATCTATCTATCTATCTATCTATCTATCTTTCTTTCTATCTATCTATCTATCTATCTATCTATCTATCTATCTATCTATCTATCTATCTATCTATCTATCTATCTATCTATCTATCTATCTATCTTATGTATGTATGTATGTATGTATGTATGTATGTATGTATGTATGTATGTATGTATGTATGTATGTATGTATGTATGTATGTATGTATGTATGTATGTATGTATGTATGTATGTATGTATGTATGTATGTATGTATGTATGTATGTATGTATGTATGTATGTATGTATGTATGTATGTATGTATGTATGTATGTATGTATGCATGCATGTCCGTCCATCCATTCATCCATCCATCCATCTATCTGCTTGTCTATGTGTCCATGAGAGAGAGAGAGAGAGAGAGAGAGAGAGAGAGAGAGAGAGAGAGAGAGAGAGAGAGAGAGAGAGAGAGAGAGAGAGAGAGAGAGAGAGAGAGAGAGAGAGAGAGAGAGAGAGAGAGAGATGTCTTCATCAGTGGAGTGTGCTCATGAAATAAGATTAAAAAATGAAGACATAGTTTTGTTTGGGGGGATGGGTGCATACCAAAGACTTGCTGAAAAGGTAAGCAACTGGGGAAGAGTAATGTTAACATTGTCCTCTCTATAGCAATACTTGTTAATAAACAGATCAATAACAATTAATCAACGGAACAAATCTGAACACTAAAGTAGACCATAATTGAAATAAATAGGACACATCGTAATGCGAATAACGAGATTTGATTTAAGGCGATAATTCTTTGTAACATCAATCTAATTTATACCGAGGAAGAGAAAGGTGTCATCTGTAATACTTTCACTTGTTATTTTCATTTCATTCTGATTAGTACAACCGGTGGGTTGGTGTAGAAGTCACCAAACAAATGCAACAGTTATGAACTTCTTATATCTATGAACTCTTACACTGATAGTCTGGCTCGCCGCTATCATAATTAGTTTTCTTTTCTCTGAAGGTTTTTAGCAAATAGTTAAGGAAGAATCGGTATCCAAGGATTTGCGGCAACCTGAAGAATGAATTTGGAACATTATTAATTTTAATAGTTAATATCGAGCTCGACTACAGCGTGTTATAAACACACAAGACATTAAGAGTTGAAAGCAAGAGATAATAAAACTAAAACGAAGGAATGTACAGGATAAACAATAAAAAAGGAAATAAGTGATGGATAAAGGTTTAATCAAAGACGATATTAACAGCTACTTGAGGAAAAACGAGTAGGTAAGTTGATAAAAATTTGTATCACAAATTAATATAGAGTTTAATTTTTTTAGGAGTTTTGTGATAAACTTTATTCTAAAATGTATTCAAACTGTCGAATTTGATCGAAAAGATGCGTTGCAAACATTAACGATCAAAATAATCCATGCCAGAAGGAATACTAATATTAATTGTAAAATGATTCGCAGCAATCAATGCACGTGTTAAATGTCAAATCAAATTAATGATACAGTGATCAAAACTGAACCAATTTTTTTTATCCAGTTTTTATAAAGTCAGAAATATGATGTTAGAGGAACTAATTCAAAGATGCTACAGTTTGAGACGCGTCAATTTAAATGACAATATACTTACCAAATATAAATACAACATTGTATCATAATTCAAATCCCACATCAGACTCTCTCTCTCTCTCTCTCTCTCTCTCTCTCTCTCTCTCTCTCTCTCTCTCTCTCTCTCTCTCTCTCTCTCTCTCTCTCGCGCGCGCGCGCGCGCGCGCGCGCGCTTATGCGATGAGAAAATTATTGCCTAAAAAGTTATACTAAAATACATTACGCATTGGGATAGCTAGACCTAGCTATCTCGAACGCTGAAACGGTATTTCGGTATGTTCGTTTCCGGAACGATCACTTGTAGAGAATAAAACCTTTCATTGACCGCTATTTATCAATTATTCAAGCATGTGCGCAGTTTCTGTCCTTTGTTGTTAACTTTCACTTCATTTTAGCTACGCAATTCTGGAATCGGCAAAAAGTTGTTTATGTTTGAGACCATACTTCTCTTGGTCACCGAGATTAATTGAACGGGGAAATTAGGACCTAATTTAGGTAATTCGAATTTAAATTAAAATGCATTCCATTTATTCAAAAGCATGTACCCAGTAATTAATTTATAAAGAACACTGCGTTTACATACTTATAAGACTTTCATACAAGCATTCCAGCTTTAAGTTTTCCTTACGGTAGGTGAAAAAAAATATATTGCATAATTTGGTTTTAATCGCGTAAAATATGGTCCTTAATTAATGAGCAGAGCAGATATACACGAAATTTCATCGATTTTTGTTTTTGGTTATATAAATCTCCTATGGGTTTGCTTTCACAATAACATAATTAGCGTGATTCATGTGATCTGCATACGCTTTATGACAAGTATTTGCTTTTTTAAAATAAACTTTATATGAGTTTTTCGCAAACTCAATCAGGATATTAAAGTTTTTCACCTAAAAATAACTCATATATCCTAAATAAATTATTTAAAAGGTGCGATTGACGCTACGTGTTTCAAGTAAAGTGCCTGGACTATACCGTAGTTATGTATTCATACTAATTCATGAGTGAAATTGTAAGTACAGGAAAATATTTTGTCTTATTGGAGACAAAATAATGTTATACTCTTATTACCGACGTTTTCGAAAGTTATTATTTGCCAAAATCTGGAGAAAAATGCAAGCCTGTTTTTAATTTTGAAGTCGTTTTTGGTGTATTCGTAAAAGTCATTAGAAAGTTTATCCAAACAAAAAAAAACAAATTTAAATAATTCTTGGACTGAAATAGAGATACATTTGTTCACAAGATCATCGTTTCGCTTATTAACATGCTGATATTGACAAAAATGGACGTCATTCCGACGCATCGGGAAATGCTTGTAAGGTTCTAGAATTATACTATTAAAATGTAAATAATCATCATTTAGCATTTCTGCAGCAAACAAACTTTTAAATGGTTTGCTTGGGAGTTCACAGCATATCAACACTTTCAAAGCAAATACAGTCAAGTGCCTTGCCCAATGACGCCCACAGGTCGCCGATCATAGCTGATCCATTGGTGTTAATTAGACTATTGTTCCTTAGTCCAATGCTTTAACCTAACGGTTCCAAACCGCCACGCCAGGGCGTGACCCATATCAGGGTTGCTAGGATATTCTTGAGGGTGCCCGCGATTTTTCTGGCGGGGTGATGGCAAAACTCCTCAAAATGTAGAAACTGGGTCGTGTGGAAAAGATAAACTATTTTGTAGGATCGCAGCCAAATAAAAGGTTGAGAACCATTGCTTTAACCAGTGATCCATGTCAGTTCTCTGAAACTATTGCAAAGGGTGAAAGATAAAAACTTGGATGCAGTCAAATGCAGACTTGACGAGAGAATTCCTAGGGTCTTTGTTGATACCTTTGGGAGTAATTGTCATTTGACTTGCTTATCAATGAATGAAAATGAACACACACACACACACACACAATATATATATATATATATATATATATATATATATATATATATATATATATATATATATATATATATATATATATATATATATATATAAATGGCAATTGTTCTTTCATTTGTGTCTACTCCCGCATTACAAATATGTAGTGATGAGGGAATTATTTGATGTGAGACAAAAATATTTTTCTTAAAGTTGAGATTTGCATAGTCGGTGAAAAATTTTCTGAATAAGAAAATTCAATTTTTCAATTTCCTGGTCTGAAACTCATATTTTTGACTTTAAATTGTCCTTAGTAATTTCCAGAAGTTAGAAGTGGGTGAGTACCGATTAAGTTACCTTGAGCACGGAGTTTTAGAGCCGAAATATGATCAAAATAATTTGTATCAATTGTTGGCTCGAGACAACACGATCTTTAATGAAGAAGAACTTTTGATTACATACACCGTTTGAAGCATTGGATAAATGCCATACGAATAAACCATGTTTCATGTACTTTTCAAGACGAAGAAGAAAGAAAAGAAAATAAAACAGGAAATCGATCTTCAAAAACAAAATGTCTGATTGGGCTTTTAGTTCGATGCATTATGTGTACATATATGTCTGAAGAAATCGATTATTAACTAAGAAACATTGTGTTGCTACATAAAAAGCACATTTCTTTTCGGATAATTGTTATAAAATGTTTAATGATCCAATACCTGTTTTTGTCACGTTGAATATTTTTGTACGCAATACCATAATGCCTTTTTTTGTTACAGTGTGTATTTATGACCTGCAAGCAACATAAGAAAAGCTGTAGTGTTTTTTTTTTTTTTTTTTTCCACTTTCGGCTACCAGATATTACAGTGCCCATTATCTAAAACAATATCAGCTCGTTTGTTTAATTGTCTTAAACATTTGTATTTACCGAATTCAATCTCGCTGATGCGACTCATTCGCGATCCCCACATAAAATACCACTCGAAAACAATCGATTTATAGTAATAATACAAGAATGATGTGGGTTCTTACATGTCATGCATGCATGATAAATTTGGATTATTGACTAAGGACTGTAGTGGTGACAACGTTGAATTTCGTGAATTATATGTACATGGACAACATAGAAACAGTGATTGTAAGAAATTTCAGTCTGCTTATGTAAAGCTCTCTCTCTCTCTCTCTCTCTCTCTCTCTCTCTCTCTCTCTCTCTCTCTCTCTCTCTCTCTCTCTCTCTCTCTCTCTCTCTCTCGTCCGCGCATTCATCAGTCGACTCGTCCAGATGTTGTCATTGCATCTAAGAAGCGTAGGTACTAGCAAACAACAACAAAAAAAAAACGTGATATATCATCTCTGTTTCTGTCTGACGCTGTCTCTCTCATCCGTCTTTTAATTGTGTATTTTTCGTTTGCACATACAAATAGGCAGATATGGTCTTTCGGCCATCCGAACGGCGTAAGGGCGGGTCCAAAATACTGACGTGTCCCGTAAAGGATGCAATAATGAACATGAAGACACGTCTTTCTGTTGGTTCGTGGTTAGATCCAATTTGATTGATACACTGACTAATAACAAACAACGTCGCTGTGAGTAAACTCACTCGACAGTCCAAATCATGTTTTACAAAAAAATTAATTTGTTCCCTATATTTAGCAAATCGGATGCGGCGCCCCGATTATGGTTACCGCCTACTATCCGCACATGCCTGATGGCTGTATCAGTAATTATTTAAATTAGGAACAGATTGTTTAAGATGCAATTCATGAATTATATTGCGTGGTAGGCATTTGTCATATAAATACGGCCATCGTAAGTTGGAATTTAGTTGTTTTCCGTATCGTCAAGGCTTTGGTAAGTAGACTATTTTAATTCCAATAACAATTAGTTTTTTTTATATTTTAGACAGAAGATATTTAAACAAAGTCTTTATCATGTACGATTGTAAGAATGGGGAGGAAGGAAAATACAGAAAATATAGATAGAACTGAGGGGGAAAATCTTTAATTTAGTAAAAGTAGTAGAATATTACGAAAATATTTGTTTACTCACTAAAATCTCTCAAATCTCTCAGGGATAATATTTTGAATTTGGACGAGTTTATGACATTTACCGTGATTTTTTTATGTTAAACTTTTTCTGGTTAAACGTATATACCCATTTCCTCACCATATGATATATTGTGTGTAAACGGCTATACTCATTTCCTCACCATATGACATTGTGTGGAAACGGCTATACTCATTTCCTCACCATATGACATACTGTGGGAACTTACGTGCAAAATTTTTCGAAAATGACATTTTCTTAAATTTTACGTTCAAGGCTAGCCGCGGAGTCGCAATGTGATCACATTTAAAGACAGTATTTGATGATGCTGCCAGACATTTTCTACAGTCAGAAAGAGTGTTTTAGATGTGTTATAGCTAATTATTCATTATCTTCATCAATGGATTGGGTTTGGTGTTTAGGGCACAACAACACAGTGAGATTATTTAGTGGAGTACAGGATTTTGCCAAAGGGCACACCACGATAGTCGTCTCGGCTGATCTAATAGTAGGATTCGAAACCGCACCCTTTCTGTCGCAAGTCCGGCACGAAAACCACTGAGCCACTGCGACTTGTGCTGCCATTAGTCGCCCCCTTAAGACATGCAAGAGAAATTATCGGTCCAATTCTACATCCTTGATCCTGTAGGAGTCGTTCATTAGTATGATCACACGCTGTATAATCTATTTGGCCTCAGACCATAGTTAATATTTATTATTTTATGTATAAGTATTTTACAGTTTTTCACTTTTATCATAACTGATAAATTTCTATTGTTTTATGCTGGACATTACCTCACACTAATTCAATACATCCTGAAAAGCTTCGATATAGGCTGACCTGCTTACTTTTGTGCATCACTAATGTAAACAAACTGACGTAAAAGAAATAACCACAGGCACATTTTACTTCAAACCTTTTTTATTAGACAACAAGCAAATTAAACTTTGTACACAATCCATAAAGCTTTAAGTCTACCATTTCACTATTATTACAAAAAGTAACTTACCACGTAAGTCAGTGGCATACGGACCATGCAAACATGGCACTATCTCTTCGGAATATCTCCTGATTTTAGTAAACGTCAAGCGGTGCGTAACTGTGGTCTGAGTCCATTTCAAATACCTTCAATAGATGGTTGTATAGCTTCGAGACTCAGTAAATTGGTGTATCCAGAGGTTTAAAAAAAAAAAAAAAAACGATCCGAAATGGACGAAGATTGTTGGTCCAGACATTCGAACTCAGAAATTCAGAAATGCTGATAGACGACTTCAACAGAGAAATGCACTATCACGACCCAGTACAGAAGAAAACTTCCGTGCTTAAACAAATCTCGATTTTTATTTTAAACTTAAATATGCAAATATTTCTATGAAATCTTTCTGCAAATGATTTCTTCATCGTCTTTCGTACATTTAGTTCAAGTATGCTTACTGAGATCCAAAGCTTGATAACTCGCACGATGGAAAGTGTTTTTACGTTTGTTGAACCTTCAAATTAAGATCGAAAGAACTTTGCAGGAGACTTTGTTTAAGGTGCATGTCAATTTACATCGTGAACACATGTTGACTTTTCCAGTTGGTCTAAATTTCGATTTTGAAGTGGGTTAATCTTTGGGTAGGTGCATCAGATTTCATTTTATTCATAGACCAAGGACTTGATTGACGACGTGCTAAAATTATTTTATCATCAGTGTTCGGGAGATATAACTGATCTGATGACTGCATTGCTATTATGAAACGGATTTTTTTTCCAGATAAAAGCTTCAGTGGTGTAAAAATACATCTCTGCAACGGTTGCAGTGACCACCATATACATTTCGGGTACAATCCGAAAATGAACAACTTTTTGTCTGGTGTCATTTTTCCCCCACATTACTCGTTACGGTGCGCAAAATTGCGATTCTGCTGGAAATCTACGAGTAAAATGAAACCCTGCAGTGTATTGAGAAATTCGTGTATGTTGGTATAATCCACTCCGTTGTTTTGGACTATAATTTGTTACAAGGGTATAATCCTCATTCGAAAATGCACATATTTCAGTGAAAGTGCGATCCTTTTTAATAGAATATATATTTTTCTCATTGGCACACATAATGTTAGAAAATGCTGGTGACATCAAAAGCTACAAAAAAAAATTTTTGGAAAAGGAACTGTAGAAATCATACATATTGATAACGGCGATCTCTGCTCTGAAACTGATTATGAGATGTGATAAAACAACCCTATGACGCAACAATAGCCTCTTTCTACAAGTAACTTATAATAAGGAGGAATAGTAAGTGTGTCAGGTGTGTTTATTTATATACTCAACCAATTACGTTTAGCAATTATTATCTAAATTTTTGTCAAAATAATATAGGAATATATAAGTAAATGAAGAATTTATATGTATTCTACTACTGCCGGCAGACTATAAGACACGCCTTACAATCATCTCATATTTTGCTTTCGATAATGCACATGTGGTAAATATGCTCGTCATTTAGACGGGGTTGCACTATACAATGAAATTGGTGTTGTATATAGGTTATTTTCAAATCGAAAGATACAGCAAGCGCAAAATCCATTGCATTTTATCTTTTTTTTTTCTCCCTTTCATTTAATTTGTGGCTGGAGGTATTATTTCCCACCTATATGATTTTACTACTGAATATGTTTACTAGAGTAAGAATTTAACACAATGCCAAACACAAAACTTTTTGAACAATTAATTGTTTTTGATATTTGTATAATAGTCTTTTAAAAATCAAGCCTACTTTACTCTACAACAGGTCTATTCAGCTGTGTTAGAATAAAGATTTGATAAATAACCCCTTAGTTTGGGTTTTAAATAAAATATTTTATAGAATCCAGATTGTAAATGATACCTTTTACCGCTGAAAAATCCAATAGGACACTTTCAATCAGATAGTATTGATATGCCATCTTTGATTCATTATTAATCAGATTGAAGAACCACGGCTAAATCCTAAGCTTGAAGGTTCCTGAAGGTCAACTGTAAATTACTTTTATATTATTTCATATTTCAGTTGTCCATTTATGCTTTCTTTCTTCTTTCTATCCGAAGTATATTTAGAATAAAAACATAGAAGTAACATGCATATTTGTGATGGAATTTTCAACCAATTGTTGGTTTTATATAACGATAAGTTCGTAAAGGGGAGAAGGAAGTTAATGATCGACCATTTTCTGAGTGAAAAGGCAGGCTGGCATTTCTTTGAAAAAAACGGTATATAAATATTTTTTTTTCTTCTTTTGCCTCAGTTTTTTACAGGTGATATATAACACATATAATGGCGGGGATTTTATGTGGATATAATTCAGAGTAATAAATTGTTGGATTTTTTTCCCTCGTAGAAATGTAGAGATATGATTCCGATCCAGTTAATGTCTGTTTGTCGTGGATATATACGGTATCCAGCATTTCATTTGCGACACAGTTGCAATGAATTATATTTGCTTTTCATGTTGTTAGGCATTAATCCACGCAGGCGAACTTCGGTATGTATGTAGTCAGCATTTCGAAAGTCTGCCCGTTGAGTAAACGCCTACATTACACCTCAGTAAAAAAAAATTAAAAAATCCGAAATTCACAATATTAAATTGTAGTTTAATTTACTTTTTATTTAACTGAATCTTAGGGCTGTGTAGATGTAAATATTATGCTATATCATTTGCTATAAACTGCTTTATACTTTAACCGTTTCAAGGATACAAAAATACTCTCTTTACACACACACACACACACACACACACACACACACACACACACACACACACATTAAGTTTTTGTTGTTCTTTTAGAAAATCACGTTTGAAACATTAACAATATCGACAGTGCCGGATTTAGGACAAATGAAGCCCTCTGCTAGTTAAGTTAGGAGGCCCCTTACAATGAAAAATTCATCGTAATTTTGTTTTCTGCCAAAAAGATGGGCCCCATGGACAACAGGGGCCCTGTGCTTAAACACACAATGGTAAATCCAGTACTGAACATCGAGGGGTTTACAAAAAGTCATGCGCCTTTGCGGTCGGAAAACAATATATCAATAGGAAATAATTTATCGTGCACTGAATGAATTAAAATATACTGTTATTGTAACCAAACTCCGTGCTGTTGTTGTTGTTGTTGTTGTTGTTTTAAAATGTTGAATGGTGTGAGGATTATATTCATGTACATCTATATATCTGCATCTTGTTTATTCTTTAAGGTAATAATAGTCTCTAATATTACTCTCCCGAAGAGAATACTTAGATTTACTGAAAAAAGACATACCAAACAAACACACACACACATGTATGTATGTATGTATGTATGTATGTATGTATGTATGTATGTATGTATGTATGTATGTATGTATGTATGTATGTATGTATGTATGTATGTATGTATGTATGTATGTATGTACCGATGACCGACTTTTTTGGAGATTAAATAGTATCAAAATTGATACCTGGCTGGCACCTCTTGTTTAATGTCTCCCTAGCCTCCCTTTTCGTATCAAAGCCAGTAACCCTTTATCTGTTGAGGGTCAGATGTAGTCTAGTGCACGTGTATGGGCTTACATCATCTAGCTATATAAAGTACATCAGCATTTAGAGAATGCGATAAACGTCTATTACAAAAAAATAATGTACGTTTCTCTCTCTCTCTCTCTCTCTCTCTCTCTCTCTCTCTCTCTCTCTCTCTCTCTCTCTCTCTCTCTCTCTCTCTCTCTCTCTCTCTCTTCTTGTTATGACCATCGGTATCTTATTGTTAATCTGTCCCATAATGCTTGGTACGTTACGTCATTGAACTCAACGTAGGGCAGTGCGGTGTTAATCAGTCAAATATTGCCTGGAACGTTACGTCATTGGATCTCACCATATGGCAGTGCGGTGCATGAGTGACGCGAAAGGTTCTAGATTGATTTGCAACATCTTTTAGTACACTACACTACATTACTTTTGTTTAAGGTGCATCTTTAAAAGATTAACTGAACTGTTTAAGCAAAAATAAATCCTTATGAGATAGCCTCAGGTCAATATTATGCATATATATATATATATATATATATATATATATATATATATATATATATATATATATATATATATATATATATATATATATATATATATATCCTCCCTTTAGCCTCCCTGTGTATATATATATATATATATATATATATATATATATATATATATATATATATATATATATATATATATATATATATCCTCCCTTTAGCCTCCCTGTATATATATATATATATATATATATATATATATATATATATATATATATATATATATATATATATATATATATATATATATATATATATATATATATATATATATATATATATTTTAAACTTTGTATATAACTTAATCCAGGGGAATATGATCTCGTTATCTAGAAGAATAAATTTTCACGTTGAGAATGAAAACATAATCAAATTTTAGCCTCACGTGTCCTTTCGAAATGAGGATTTTGCTCTGTTTAACTTTTACATCATGGATAAGTCCCTAATGGCCATTGAGTCGGCCAAGGTGGCTCAGTCGGTAAAGCGTCGGACTTGTAATCTTGGTTCGCAAGTTAGATACCCACCAGCCAAGCTTGAGTCAGCTGCCTCAGCATTGGAAAAGACACATAAGACCCATTTCCTCGGCTTGATACATCCAATATTGGGCTAAAGGTGCGTCAAAAAAAAAAAAACAAGATCCACAATCATTCATATTTCGAAATAGTCCGACATCGGGGAAACCGCCAAATTTAGGTGCTTTGTACAGTAGTTCAGTCTGTATACATTATTATCATTTAGGTCATGTACAGTGAAACACATTTTATACGAACACAGAACGAAATTACGGAAAACACAGAGTACTTCTTGACCGTTAACCGATTAACCAGCTTAGAATTGCAATTTTGGGTGATGATCACACCAAGAGTACAACTGTTTTGTAATTATGGGCAAAATAATATATATATATATATATATATATATATATATATATATATATATATATATATATATATATATATATATATATATATATATATATATATAATCTTTAGGAAACTGCATTATTTTGTATCGAAAAAAAGTTTCTATAATATGCAGCATGCACATTTATTTAAATTTATGTGTTGCTAAATGACGAGGTAAAATATTTTTCTCGAAAAGTAGAACAATAATTCCTAAATAAAATTTTCAACAGAAACAACAAACACATGGCGATATTTTTTTTGTAAAATAAAAAATACTCCTCACTTTTTAAAGAATGAGACAGGTTAGGTTTTCTTTTATTGCTATTGTTAAGCATTTGTAATTTTCTTATATATAAATTGCTGTAGAAGCTGGAGTTATAAGCAAATATTGCATAATTTCATACATCCTCATATTTTGGACACAGGAAACAGGTATTTTGGGAATCTTAGAGAATTAGAAATATTGCAACTAGGTAAGGTAACTGAAGTTAGTTATTTAATTATCATCAGCAAGGGCAGTTGTATGACTTGCACATGAATATATTCCTACAGATGAAACGGTTACACGCACATACATACATACATACATACATACATACATACATACATACATACATACATACATACATACATACATACATACATACATACATACATACATACATACATACATACATACATACATACATACTTACATACATACGCACGCACGTACGCACACACATACATACATACATACATACATACATACATACATACATACATACATACATACATACATACATACATACATACATACATACATACATACATACATACATACATACATACATACATACATACATACATACATACATACATACATACATACATACATACATACATACATATGTGTGTTATTAATTGGGTTCAGTTGGACCAACTAATGTTTACAACATACTTTGTAAAGAGTCTTATCTTCAGTGAGCAAGACAGAATCTTTCAAATGTGGGTAGGTGAATAGGACTTCTTGTTTAAAAGCATTATTTTACACATACCACTCAAAATGTATGTCACTTTTTCCAAAGTAAAAAACTAAAAAACACGGTGAATAGATTAAATAAAAGCAGTGAAATACGCTAAAGGATTACCAAACTCTGGATTTACGTTTCATCCAATTGTATTGTCTATTTATCACGGTAGGTTTCTGTGAAACAGACTGCATAACAGATAATAAAATGGACGCGTAAAGAGGCTTGCTGTACACGAGGTCAAAATCTGACTGTCTATATGTCCACGGGATAACAAATTTAATGTTGGTGTCCAGAGGAATAACTATTACTTTGTCCTATATATGTTTAATAGAATTCGGTAACCTGCGACGAAATGGGAATGGTTTAAACGTGATTGTAATATTGTCTTATCTGAGGATTCCAGGAATGGACCATATGTCAATTGTCCCAGCTAATAGTACTTGTGGAAATGTTGGGTAACAATATTATATCGATTCCGGCTTGAGAAAAATGGTTTAAATTAATTGATCTCTTCTATCTCCCATTACCATATTGGAATATTTTAGGAACGTTGAGGAACGTAGGTGGGTAATTATATTGATCTTGAGATATTTTAGTATAATTATGATTCTGTTTGAATCGAGGATGATCTCACGGTAGTAGTTTTTAAAAGTGACTAATTATTGCAACACCCTTAGATTTCTGTAAACAATCAAATCCAGTTTGTGTATGTAATGTGTACGTACTTGCTAAAGTGCAAAGGTGAATTATCTTTCGGTAACTTATTTTTTCTGTGTGATTTATTATTTAAAATAATCAAACTATTGCTATTATTTTTTCTCAAACTGCTACTACTGTTATTACTTTTAATACTACTACCACGACTATTTCTTCTACTATTACTACTACTGCTTCTACTACCACAACTATTGCTTCTACTACAACTAGTAGAAAAAATACATATACGGTGATGCTCACATTAACCCACGTAGCTGACAAGATTTACTGTTTAGTATACTCAACTGAAACTGATTTTTAAAGCCGCTATTTTGCAACGCCCATACAACGCCCGTACAAATTCATTCTGGATTCATTAGAGAGAGAGAGAGAGAGAGAGAGAGAGAGAGAGAGAGAGAGAGAGAGAGAGAGAGAGAGAGAGAGAGAGAGAGAGAGAGAGAGGCTGCACTAAATTTAGCTATTAACCATTAAGCTTACTACCACTGTTGCTATTGTCTACTACAATAACAATTCCTGCTACGCTTACTTCTTGTATCATCATCGTCGTCGTCATCGTCATCATCATCATCATCGTTGTCATTATTATTATTATTTTTATTATTATTATTATTATTATTATTATTATTATTATTATTATTATTATTATTATTATTATTATTATTATTATTATTATTATTATTATTGTTATTATTATTATTATTATTATTATTATTGTATTGCCCCCACTAGTGTAGTGTTATAGCCTTTATTATAACCACCAAGACAGCAAATTTCCGAGCAATAATTTTGCCTTTGTGGCGATTGCTTTTAGTGATTAATAATACTGATTGTTTAACTGTCTATTAATTTTCTCTTCGGTGGTACTGTTCTGAATGTCATACAAAATAAGTTTACTTTTTTAATTTACCATAATAGTATATAAAAAATTTTGAAAGGATTTTCAATATTTACAGCATAGCAGCACACTTAATATTGCAAAACCTCGGTAAACTGAAGTCAGATTTGAGTACGCTTCAATTAATCTTAGAGCTGTTTTAAGGCATAAGCACTTGAAACACGTGCTTAGTGCCCAGCTCAGCAAGGGGCCCCGCGGCGGGTTAAAAAACAAAATTTCGGTGTCAGTTGTGTTAGCAGTTTAGTGCTAAAATAATAAATTTTAAAAAAAATGACACAAATGCACATTAAAATGTAATGCAATATCTATATCTGAGACTGTGAGACTGAGGCTTTTAAGATTAGAGTTTGTGCCTAGGGCCCTCAAACTTTTAAAACGGCTCTGGCTAATCTGTGGTTCAGACAATCGTGTGTTAGGTTAATCAAGACCGTATTTGTATCTCTTTATTTTCACTGAGTAATGACTGAGGGAAAATGTTATATAAATAACATAGTATCCCATAAAAAACATAGTATCCTAAAAATAACTTAGTATCCCATAAATAACATAGTCTCCCATATTTCATTGCATCAGATTGCAGTGTACACATATTTACTGTATCAGAAATGTGTTCCAACGTGGTCTCTGCTGGGATGAAGCTAAAAGTCGGATAATTTAGGTCAAGCTGAAAACTTTATTCTATTCTGTCTCCACCCCTTAAAAATTGAAATATTGTATCTCTTGTCATTGTAAATTGTAATAATGTAAGAAAAACACGCAGATCATTAGTATGTAATCCTGGTGGGCCAGTAATGTAGGTATTCGGATTCCTCTAATGAGACTTTAGCGGGGCTGCTCGCGTCACATATTACCTGTCGTATCTCGTTAGAAGAATTGCTTAGAAAAATGACATATACGGTGATGCTCACTTTAACCCATTTAGCTGACAAGATTTACTGTTTAGTATACTCAATTGAAACTGACTTTTAAAGCTGCTATTTTGCAACGCCCATACAATACAACGCCCGTACAAATTCATTCTGGATTCATTTGAGAGAGAGAGAGAGAGAGAGAGAGAGAGAGAGAGAGAGAGAGAGAGAGAGAGAGAGAGAGAGAGAGAGAGAGAGAGAGAGAGAGAGAGGGGGGGGGGCTGCACTAAATTTAGCTATCACATAGCTTAGAAAATCATAGTTTTTAGACATCTTGCCCCAAATTTACTTTAGAACTAAAAATCCTATAGGCAATCATTTGCATTAGGATACACATTTTGTGTTTGTTTTCTTATGGATGGCTTTCTTAAATGAGTATGAATGTCCATCAATGTTTTGACGGGTTTAATGAAACCAGGAAAGTTAAGTTTAAAGGATACATAAATGAACATGCGTTTTGTTTACAACAGTGGCGTAGCTCGTATAAAAAAGTAATAAATTAACGTGATAAATACCATATTCTGTAAGACCTATACCACGTTCTATAAAATCTATACCATATTTCATACTATTTATACCATATTCTCTAGAAACGATACCATATTCCAAAAGATCTGTACCATGTTACATAAGATCTATACAATTTTCCGTAAGAGCTATTCCATAAGATCTGTACCATGTTCCATTAGAACTATACCATTTTTCATAAAATCTGTACCATATTCTATAATTATGGTTTATACCATATAAATTTGTATTTCAGATACCAGAGGAATCTCCAAATATGGATATCTCAGTATTTCTATGGGTGGCGACTGTAACGTGTTGGCCTTCAACCAGTGCCCTTCCAGTCCAAGAGCGGGTGAAAACTAGTTTCGAAGATAGAGATTAATTACATTTTTGGACTGTCAAACATTGCAGGAAAAAAAAAAAAAAAAATGAAAACAACTCCGCTTCCGCCCTCCCCAACCAAACCAAACAAACACCAACATGGAGGGGAAAAAACTTAATTTGTCATCGATTCATATAATTTTATTTTTGTAAAATTTTTCAGTTTGTTTCTTCTCTAAATATAAACTTTTATCAAATTCAGAGAGAGAGAGAGAGAGAGATAGAGAGAGAGAGAGAGAGAGAGAGAGAGAGAGAGAGAGAGAGAGAGAGAGAGAGAGAGAGAGAGAGAGAGAGAGAGAGAGAGAGAGAGAGAGAGAGAGTAACATTAGGCTCCACAATTCTTTATCTGTGTTACGAGGTAAATATATAGTAGTTTGTGCGCTGACACACAAGAATTTGCGAGAATTTTCCAGAATTTTCGAGTTTAACCATATAACATGATTTGACGAAATTGAGAATTTAGAGACAGGAGAAAGGAACTGAAAGTTGGTACCCAACTGAAACAACAAACATAGCCTCTAAAATTTGTTTGGTAGAAAAGGACTGGGTTTTAAAACGCATTTACCACAAAGTCGACGATAATTTGGTTTTCAAAGAAAAATACTTGGTTATGATCGAATCAGATTGTTCCAAATTATTGACTTATCTTGATTCAGTATCGGTTATGTTATTCGGGATTCTACTGCATACATTATTACTGCACTAAGGATAGTGCCAGGGTAACAAGCTACGATCAGCTGCATAATACTCAGCAGGTGTCTGTTGTACGGAGTGGTACATTGCTAGGTAACATTGTTAGGTACCTGGACGTTGTTGATGATGATGATTAAAATCCATATGCTGCGTAATTGCTGTTTTCGACAAATATCGTAATGCATTCTAGCATATTGTACTCCATAAGTTTTCAAACATATATTCTAAATAGGTTGTTTAATATGATTAAGAGAGAATAATTAAAACAGATGGAAACTGATAACACGATAGAATCATACCGACAGATGATTTCCTTTTAGTTATTGCTGCTTTCAGATTTGGGATAAATCCAACAACGATACTTAATTTAAATAACTCGTGTCATCAACAATTTCGTCGGCCTTTAATGCAAAATCCAACCTTGCGTCAGGAAACTGGAAACAATGTATGATTTCGTTAAAATGCGAGCAAAGGACTCCATTTAGAACTAACGAGGCATTTGCCTGATGTGGAGCTATGCAGCAATGCCACTGTTCTAAATCAATGCATTGTTTACATTGTGACATTTTGCGACGAAAACTGGTGAAATTCTTCAATGCATGGCACCAACAAATAAAATGAAGTCAACTCGTTTAATATCTCATAAAAACGTGAAAGCAGCACTTTGAACGGAAAATTACCTCTAGTATGACTCTGCCAGTGGTTACCAAGCTTTGTTTGACCGAAACCCTAAAATATTTTTATAAGCCTCGCGACCCCGTTTCCACATTATGATAAATTTTATTTTACCACCCGACCCTCACCTGAAAATCATGGCGACCTTCGGGACCTCAGAACGTCCTTGCGACCCTGATCTGGGTCGCAACCCGGCAGTTAGGAACTACTACCTTACATAATATATTACCCCTTTTAAAGAGAACATTGCTTATTGCCTTTACAGAATATGCTACACCTTTTAAACAGGACTCTGATTATTGCCTGCATAATCTGTTACACCTTTTAAACAGAATCAGTATTGATTAATCTGAATTACAGATTATGCCCAATCATTTTTCCGGGCACTAAGCATGCCCACGATGACGACATAGGTGATTAAAAAATGAGGCAAAAACCAGCTTACGTATAAACAAGACTTTCATGTGAAATTTAAATAACCCTATAGAGACGAGTTTATATATCTGATTTTTTGTACAGGAAACATTTTTGAAAATACTGGAGAATTTGAATATATTAGGGTTTTGTCGAGCTGCGGAAATATTTTGTTAGTTAAAAACAGGTTAATCGTTGCTTAGCAGATATCTCAGAATAGGGGCCTTGAGTGGTCAAGTGGTCTCCAGCGCTGATCGTTACGGATCACTGCCATCTCACCTCTGTCGGTGTGAGTTCGAGTCCAGACTCGGCTAACGTGGGTAAGTTAGAAAGCCTGCCAGTAGCTTTTCGTGGGTCGGTGGTTCTTCCCGGTGTTTTCCAAGGTTCTTCCTCCACTATTAATACTGGCCGCCATGTATAGCCTATTGTTGTGGTGAAAATGGCCTTAAACCCTATAACAAAAAAAAAAAACATCTTAGAATATTCTAGTGGGATTGTTTACTCACAATTTCAAGCATACTGTAAATAGGTGTAGTTTGATTCACAATGGAGAAGGTGTGCTAATAACAGAAAACATTTTCTATATTGCAGAGGGAAAGGCGTGGAATACCTCCAGTGATCCCAAAACCGTTGAGAGATCCAATAGAAAATACAGGTTAATATTAATTTTGATGCTGTGACGATAATTTGACATTGCTACTTTTTTCACTTTTGTACCATTTTAACCTAGAACAAGAGGATACCATAAAATTAAGTTAAATAGCTGACTATCGGTACATGTACTTATAAATGAGCACAGTCAGTTCGTATTAAATGCCTGGAAAGTTTTCTTGACCACAGACAGTGATTTGTTTTGATTAAAAATAAACGATAGCTTACCACATACACTAATTAGTTTTGACTGTACATAAAAAGTACGTATAGTCCTGTGTTAATTATAATACTACCACATCCCGACACGTATATACCGGAATCCGATATAATTCTAACACATCCGGATAGATATAGACCAGTGTCTACTAATAACTGTAGCATAGCCCGAGACGTATAGACCGGTGTCCATTATAATTCTAATATATTTCTATTTGTATAAACATGTATCCATTGTACTAATAACATATTCTGATAGATAGAGAGGTGTCCATTATAATACTTGGCGTAGGCATGTATCAACGCAAACAGAAAGCTTGTCGGACCGTTGGGTTTTAATGTCACCAAGTTTATTGTCATAATTTTGTTATAACAAAAAAATTTCAAATGACATTTTCGAATATACTCAAATGAATGCTGGTTCATATGATCGTAAGTTTTTACTAACAAAAACCCCAAACAGAACTTGGATTTTATATTAAGTACTATCTTAATTCTGAGCCCTGGTGATAGGAAACTGAGCACGACATTTATGCTATTTTGCATTGATGGTTGAGTAATTTTGTCTAAAGTCATATTTTAATACTTAACTTTTGTATTGGCAGGAGTCAAACGCGTTCTTCAGGAAGGGGATATCTACGTCGACAGAGTAAGTTGATCCTATGTAATGAAAGATCTGGATGCGGTAAATATTTGCCGGGGGTATGTGTGTAGTGGGGGTGGATGTGGCATTATTTTGGAATGAGGTATGATTATTTTTTTTGCGCAATCAAAAATATAGGGTACAATTGTTTGCGTAACCAAAGATTCAATTACATCAAAGGCAACATAAACATAAGCCAGATACAATTAATAAAGATTAGATTGTATGCTAAATACATTAGCATCTTTTGCAGCGAATTTACGTTTACAAGAATACCTTCTCGAGCAGCTTAAAAATTGATCTTTTTATTTGCTGAAATAAAACACATAGGTTATTACTATACGAACTTGAACTACAAATGTATTATCTACTACAGAATAATATATGCAACTTTTTAATTTTTCATTTTTAAGAATATTACAAATCATTTTGAAAAAAAACATATCACTTAAATTGAAACATTGTTTTGTCATTACTGCACGTTTGTCGGTGGTTAACAGGTAGTCATGTCACGTGATTTGGTAGGCGGAGTAATCTATCATCTCTCGCAAGGTGGATTAACATTTCCATCGTTACTGTCTTTTCCGCCAAAAAAATCCAATTTGAGGCTTCCTCTGCCTATCTGCCAAGTTTGGAAATTAATTTCCCTAGGCTAGCTCTTGTAATTCTGATGTGGCACGCCAAAATATCTGTGATGCAAAGCCACGACATCCTATTTCCACCGGTAGATTCCAGACCTTCCATCCATTCCGTGGCACACATAGATTAGTGGCTGCTACTTAGTTTATATTCTATCGTGGGTCTCCTCCATTCTAGCTTCCCATAGTGCTGTCATTTCTAACAAAACACTTGTGTGGTACCTCCTCACCACATTACAATATCAGGTCTGAAGCTGGTGTTACAGATGCCTCTTGAGAATGTCAGGTGTCCTTATACTCATGTCTGTATGCATTTCCCAATCCATTCTTAATACGATTATTGTGACTGGTAGTCTTTTTCTAAAAACAAATGATTGTCTCTTCGTATCTTACTAACATACTGTATTTATTTATGAAACATCTATATTATAATATACAGTTAAATGTTGTATACACACATCAGTTCCTGCCATTAATAGAGAGGTTGTATGGGGGAAAATAATGGCGTTAGATAGAACATGCATAACAAATACGGTTTTATATTACGTTGTTTAGACATATACATTTATATTAGGAGGATTTTATCTTTTCTATTCCATTACCCTGCTTGTAGAATATGGATATTCATAAATTATATATGCCTTTGTTAATATATGTCTATTTTCCTCAACAGCGGCGAAACGCAGTTAGTGTCTTTGAACAGACTTGGTTCACTAGAACCATTCCATTTGGTATTGACCCATCTTTTGGTAAGACTTCAAACACCCATTATTTGAACCTAATTTTTGTGTCTCATGTTTTAACGTGGTAGATATAAATTAAATCAAGGCCAGCGAATGAGGACAAAACTGTTAGGTTTGTTGGACAAAATAAGCAAACTACACCACAAACAAAAGATAAACACAAATACACTGCCGGTAATTAAAATGTCTTGCTTCTTACCGTATGTACTGGCTTATAAGTTGTTTCAACTGCAAATAACATTGAAATTAATAAGTCAGTGTCTATGCTATTTATTCTAATGGTCATTCCAAAACTGCATAGGGTCAGATTTGTGGTCAGTTTGCAGTTGGATCAGACTTGTTTAATCGGACTTGCGTCATAGTAACAAAGTCTTATGTCACTTATACCAGCCACACACGGTGTGAATTGTGATAGAGAATATCATCTGTCTATGTTTTCCACTCATCGTGTTTTGTATGTATGTATGTATGTATGTATGTATGTATGTATGTATGTATGTATGTATGTATGTATGTATGTATGTATGTATGTATGTATGTATGTATGTATGTATGTGTGTGTGTGTGTGTGTGTGTGTGTGCGTGCGTGCGTGCGTGCGTGCGTGCGTGCGTGCGTGCGTGCGTGCGTGCGTGCGTATGTATGTATGTATGTATGTATGTATGTATGTATGTATGTATGTATGTATGTATGTATGTATGTATGTATGTATGTATGTATGTATGTATGTTAGTCTATTCCATACTTAGCGTCCATTTTCTTCATACATGATCCATATTTATTAATTCGTTTGTTTGTTTGTTTTTTTTCTTCTGTTTTGTTGTGTTCCGAATTCCGTAACTACCTTTACTGGGATAGGAGTGGAGAGGTTATTTTTGTATATTTTTCACAAGATTTCCTTTCTGACGTAAACTTAGTATTGAAAAAACTGACTTTCTTGTTCTTTTTTTTTTCGTAGATTCAAAATAATGTCTGGATGTTTTGTGTTTGATCATCCAATTAATATAACAGTTGTCACGTAATTTTTTTCTCACATTATAAATGCAAAAGTAATTGCCGGAAACCAGTTGTAAGGGTACTTTTAGAATCTAATGTTCCAATATATTTTACACAGATAGCCATGATGTAACCGAGATACAACTGGCAATGCAAGAGATTATGTCGGGTTCTAATTTTTGTGTCAAGTTCACGCCTAGAACAACCGAAGAGGATTTTCTCTATGTAACAAAACTGGATGGGTAACTGTTTCTTTTTTTTTCTTTCTGTTTTCATTGTCCCATGAGATATGCGAGTTGTGATAGAGCAGCCGCAATACATCGTCATTTGTTGTTTATTGTGCGCTAACGATTTCTTAATCTTTATATAAAATAATAAAATTGATTACAGTACCCTCTAGGCTTATCCGCTGGTTTATAAGAAGCTAGGCAAGTCTTAAAAGTCTCCAGTTCTATAGGTGCCACTGACATGCTAGAAGAAGCTGAAAATTGTCAAATTTTGTCAAAGTTCCAGAGCTCCATTCTAAAAAATGTCCGGAACACTTAGTTTTTTTTTCTCCTGCGCTAAAATTATTTTCAAGATATCAATTTTGTTATAATGAAGATGTTGGAGTGCGGTTGGCAGAAGAGGTGGGAACCAGACTGTTTCTGTTGGCGACGGATGCAATAAGAAGGGAATCATAATGCACGAGTTGATGCACGCCCTTGGATTCTGGCACGAGCATAACAGACCAGACAGAGACAACTATATTAACATTCTTTGGAACAATATAATTCTAGGTAATATTTATAGGCTTGTTAAACACAACTAGAATGAATAATGAATGATTTGGTCTTGTTTTTTTTCTTGGGTCGCATTTGAGCGAAGCAGAAGATGATGAAGAAGCAGAACGAACAGAAGAATGTTGCTTGTCTGTTTCTTTGTTTGTTTTTGTGTTTAACGGCATATCAATGCACTAAATGTTATATCGTGTTGAAGCTATTTAAGCAAAACACCCTGCACTACAGCTGACTCGGCCTGGTCTAGGCAAGAATCGGGCCACCATGCTTATGGTTGAGAGTCCAACAGGTTAAAGACTGAGCTTCCGAAGCTCCTTAGAAGAACCCGAAAGTTTCGAAAACAAAATGGCTTATATCCTTGTGAAATATTAAGATGCCTCTTATGGTAGTATCTTAGATATATCTACACAATATATGTTTACATTTAGCTAAACCTTCTATGTTTACAGATAGCTACACAGTGTATGTATACATTTAAATGCATCGTGTGAGCTTACATTTAACTACACCGTGAATATTTACATATAACTTCACTAGTGCTAGACCAATACTTGAAACTTTAACTTCCAGAAAAAAGTAGTTCTTACATGTGAACAATGGATCATAACTGTTTTGATGTTCAATTTTTTTAGAAAGACGAGTAAAGTTCTTTTCAAACTTAGTAACTTTTCAGTGATATCTAAACTTAGCAAACTAAATTTTCGTTATACTTACATAATTATTTCAGTAATTTATAAAATCTCCTCAAATTGTTTTTCCCCATGCAATATAACAAAATAAAGCAAATCAATTGATGCGGAGGCTGAATTACAGTATTGTCAAGGCACATACAACAACACATCAAGGGTAACGGTATCAGAAGGATGTACGTCTGCATAGGATTTAACGGCACATCAGTACAATTCCGGCTATTTGTGCAGAGCAGTTGCTAAGGTACAAAAATGGTAAGGACGATTAAAACCTTGCCAAAATTCTAAATAAGACAAACTAATCCAACCAAAAAAGTTAAAAGGACCCTGAGACTAAAGGTTAAATATAAAGTTGTTGCAAAAACCCTTATTATAAAAGGCATAAAAAGCAAAGATTACGGCAAAAAGTAATCCAAATACTTAAATTACAATGTTAGAACTTGTCTATATTAACCACATTCTTTTAAAAAGTCAAACGTTTTACAGCATCATTGAAGGACACATCCCACAGCAAACTGGTTGCCGTCATCTCTAATATTACATGCTCTTCAGCACACTTCGAAACCCGCGGTGCGAACAAGACAGAAGAAGGTTGAAATATAGGGTATGGGATATCCTAATGATATCTCTTTGTTTGGTCGTTTAATCTGTCAAGCCTATGAGACCATTTATGTGAGAGCTAAGCATTATCTCATTAGTTTGCACCTGCTGGAAACAGAATTTAAAAATATACTCGTTTCGATATATGCAAATAGTATCTAAGAAGCTGGATGAATTGATTAATTACGAGCCTCTGAGATTTTGAGGTTAATTGCTAAGTATATATTTTCCTAATGCATGTTCCTTGCATATTAAAATCACAACGATCTCTTTTCTAGCATAAATGTAAACTGAGCCGTGCGACTCGCTATTCGCCAACCTTTTCATTATTTAGTCATATTATGATTAACAATGTTATGTATGTACCCTCCTATAACACACATCCAACAGTAAACAATGTAGACCCATATCTGCACTATCAAGGTGATTTAGTAGATCAGACCGAGTATTCTTTAGTCTTGTTCCCGTGGGATATCACGAAAGCATCCTACATGTGTGGTATTTTGTGATCTCATACCCGTGAGATCTCACAAATGCATGCTAAAGGTGTGGTATTCTCGACATTTTCTGAGCAAGAAACTCAAGTTTAAGTAAAATAAAGTCAGATTTATTACACTTACAGATTTATTACACATACAGATTTATTGCACATACAGATTTTTCATATCTTTGATTTTTATACTAGCATGCAAAATTTCATTGACTTAGACATGGTACAAGTATGGTATCTAATTTTGGAACTTCGAGTTTCATAGTCACAAAGTTTCATTAATACGATGTAAGGTTTTATGTTGTTTGCTTGACATCATCAGTATTAGGAAATCGTGATTTACTAGTGCAGTAAGACATGGCAGATCAAGGTCAAGAATTTTGCAGATATTTGAGTGTTGTTAATTGGTAAAGACTAATTTTATTTTTGTTATTTTTAAATTATCTAAACATGTACATAATGAACAAAAAATTAAAACTAATATGGTTTTATGATTTATACTTTTCTTAAACAACTACGCGTAATCGAAAATATCTGCTTTTTTTCTCGATAAGCTTTATAAACTATGCTAACTATTTGAAAATATAATCATTAGCCACGTAATCTCAGTGTCCTCGATTTGGACCTGAAGACAGCCATAGTCAACTTGCATTAAAGTCAATATGTATTAAGTGTTTGACCATACTCTAAAGAGCAGATTTTTGTTTATCGGCAAAACTGGTTGATTTCCAGATGAAACATAAAACTAGTATGAAAAAGAAATATTGCATGTGTTTTTAATTTGTTTTTACTTTGCAGAGCACAAGCAAGATTTTGACCTTACCAACAAGTCCCAAACTTTGGATTCTCCATATGACTACCTTTCCATTATGCACTACAAAGCCAATACGTTCTCCAGGGATCCTACCACGTTAGACACCATAACACCGAAGAGTAGTCTGGTGGACAAACAGTCCCTCGGTCAACGAGAGTATTTAAGTGACAACGATAAAGTGAGGATTCGACGGCTGTATCAATGCAGTGAGTACCGTATTGTATACCCAAGGTAGACAAGTTATGCCTGTGTATAGTGCTCTGGAAGATCTGCATCTATTCAGTCGGCAGTTCCGCGTGTGATTTACGCAAGCACATAAGAATAATTTTCTGAACGATTTTACGGATGTCCAGAAAAGTAAAAATCCTTCGGATATGATTTGAGAGAGAGAGAGAGAGAGAGAGAGAGAGAGAGAGAGAGAGAGAGAGAGAGAGAGAGAGAGAGAGAGAGAGAGAGAGAGAGAGAGAGAGAGAGAGAAAGAGAGAGAGAGAGAGAGAGAGAGAGAGAGAGAGAGAGAGAGAGAGAGAGAGAGAGAGAGAGAGAGAGAGAGAGAGAGAGAATAATCTTCTGAATAATTTTACCTTACCTGAGACGGATGTCCAGAAAAGTTTTTTAAAAAAAACCTCCTGGAATAAAAACGTGCAGATCAGCACAAAATGGAAGCTGAAATGACAATGAAATGAACATATGGATAAAAATATAATTCTTAATTGTTTTCGGTTATACATTTAGCGCGCGCGCGCGCGCGCGAGAGAGAGAGAGAGAGAGAGAGAGAGAGAGAGAGAGAGAGAGAGAGAGAGAGAGAGAGAGAGAGAGAGAGAGAGAGAGAGAGAGATTCACAATTACCATGCAGAACAAAATTTAATTTTAAAAAAATGGTCCTTCTCGCGAAACGAGCTCCTGTGGTAATGGTATCGTTTGCACAATTGGTCCAGTTGAAAAACCACCATCATGCTGCTCGCTGCAGGTTACATCCTCTTCGTAAAACACAATGTTGTAAAGTAACGGCTCTCAAACATGTTGTTCCAGTTGCCCTCCTTATTCTACGCATAGATAATTTGTGGGTGTGATGTCACCTGTTCATTAAAAAGTGCAATTTTTCTGCATGCAAATCTATCCGGAATACAACCGCGTATAGTTTAGATACTTACAATTATTTTTTTTTTAAAGTCATATCTAGCGCGAATTTCATTATTGCCACAGAACATAGGGTGGATATACAAAAAAAACCCCTCGTCATAATAGGATTTGATCAGGAAATAATGAGTACATATCGCCAATAGAACCCTTCAACTTACGGTAACTCAGCTGCCGGGAGAAATACCAGTAAGTCTATAAAAGCTAAGAGGTAAAATATATTTTCTTTTCCATTAAATATAAAATTGTCTATTTCTGCCTTCATTCTTTTACGAAATGAAAATGTACACCTGTGGTATGGTAAATTCCTCCTCAACTTATTTGTGGCGGGTTTACTGGTTTTGGTTCGTATCTAGGAGTGACCTCCAACGATCAAATTTGCCCAGTATCAACTAAAACTACTACAAGTAGGAATTTATGAACGGAATAAAGAAGTATCTGAGCTAATATATAGAACAAATAAGTCGAGCCCCGGTTACAAGTGAAAGACAAAATTTAATAAAATTTCAAACAATAAAAATATGAAAGTTACAGCTCGACAGATACACATCTCTCTATACGTATTAACTAATTAAGTAATTTCAAAAATACCATGACATTATACGATTAGCCGATTCTGTTTAAGATAGAATCAAAAAATCATCATTTACGAGTCCGAGTATATCGAAAAACTCTGCCTTGCATCAAAGCATAACCTGTTGTCTGATTCCGACCCACAGGTCCTCTTAGACTACTTCGATTCCGTTGTTTCAGTACGTCTTCCGTTCCAGTTTCTTTTCATTCCGACAATTCTAGATGCCTTTCCTTTTGTTCCAAACTGTTTTTTTTTTCTTCCTACACTGTTTGGGTTGTAACGTCTTTTCCAGGCTATCTCACCTTATGAAAATATAAACAAGCAACCTAAATCTTCCATCACATTATACGGGAATACATCATTAGACTGACCCCTCGAGGTCAGAAATTAACTCTATCGACTTCAAACAGTCTATACGGCTAGTTCCCATACTAATTATCTGCGAATGGCCATTTACGCCACATGTGGAATTAGCCCTTCACTCGTTCTAGTTATACGTAAATGAATGAAATTCCTCCTCTACTTCAGGGCTACCATATACATAATAAATTCGTTCGGATAGTTCCGACTACTTCCGTAACATCAATCATCAGTTCATCCATTGACTATAAATACAATATCACCAGTTAAATAAACTAAACACGGTTATCTTGGATACATAACTCCCTATATAGAATAAGCATGAATTTAACCTACTCAATTTCTACAATAATCAAGACTATAACTTGGCAAATCACCAAAGGATAAGTAAAAGAAAATATCGTTGTGAAGGCTCAGATGATCCAACTAGACACAAGTATACCATATCAAGAAAAATTAATCTATGACTCAACAAATAAATTCCTCCAAATACATGCTTCTGCACGCAATTAATTCATAGCATAAACGACGTATATAAATTCATGCAAATACAAGTACCTACAAGCAATTAAATCACAGCATAAAAGAAGTATATGAGATTTATGCAATTACCTCTTTTTTCCTGCTTTTGGTGATTGTCGAATTTTTAAACAAACGTCTCTCCCTTGGATAAAATTTTGACTGACGAGAACTTTACTCATCAAAATGCCCGGAGTCTACCGGTATTTATTAATTCTCTCTCGCAGAGAAATGCAGACAAAAGTTTCAAAATCCCTCCAGTACATTTGAACTTAAGTTTTTCATTTAAAACTACACCCCTTTCCACAGCGTGACCAATCAGATTTGCAATAATTCCCGCCTTTCTGGCACTAA
The DNA here is from genome assembly GCA_016746295.1 of Potamilus streckersoni. Classification (NCBI taxonomy): domain Eukaryota; kingdom Metazoa; phylum Mollusca; class Bivalvia; order Unionida; family Unionidae; genus Potamilus; species Potamilus streckersoni. The sequence goes on from JAEAOA010000201.1 coordinate 715,972, forward strand.
ATACTGCGTTATTTCAATCAACAATAGGCTACGACGGTGCTGTCTCGCATAATCAGTTCTAAGCAGAACAAAACTCGGTAATTTTAAACAAACTAAGCCCTTAATTAAAAACTAATAACTTCTGGTCTTGCCCGAACTAATCTGTACTTTATGGCTTGTACAAGGTGGTCATTTCCCCATACATGTCTTTAATGGTACATGTATGCAACTAAGTGTGTTTTACCATAATTAATTCTAACAAAGATCGACCTAAAAATTTGGTCTTTTACAATACCTATGTGAGAATATTAATATCTGCAAATATTTGCATGTTTAAATGAATAGGTGAGATTAATCTCGAAAACTACAGCCAGTATCATTACTGGTATACGGCTATTTTATTGGCAATATATAGCAATCCCGAGCCGCGACATATCTGACGAAATTCTGGTGGTAAAAGGCGACATTGAGAAAACCGTACTGTTCAATAACTTCACAGTATTTAATTTAGATTCTATTTACGGTAAATTTGGGTTCTTGGTGTACAACAGCAAAATTTTGTCAAAAGCAGGAGAAAAAAAATTGCTATCACTGATGAATTACCAGGCTGACGACGATATAAGTTAGCACGTGATCATGTAACGTGTCTTAACCTACCCCATTTAGTCTGGTTCCTTTCATGTCAAACTCTTCTTGTACTGATTGCAGAGACGATGAACTTATGTTTAGTATTAGCCGTCAGAAGCGTTAATCTTCGCTTTCAATCTTTCTGGTCTGTCCTAATTTACTCCGTACAAACACATCAAAAATGCGAAAATTTAAAAAAAAATGAAAAGCAAAAGAATCATACAAAATATCACCAAATGCATTCACAACTTTAAAAGATTTCCTCCAAATGAGCTTTTGGATAATTTTGCTTACGATATATTGTATTGTTTGGAGAGGCAGATAAAATTTAATTGTTTAAAAATAAGTCTTTAAATTTAAATTTGCTCACCTGGAATTTCTTTAATTCTTTCTATACGAGCTGATCAATTCTTCAAATTTGAGTAAATCCTGAAATTTTCACCAGAAAGAAACAAACAAAACCATCAGGCTTAATTCAGGAGAATGCAGGATATTTTAAATGTAATTTATCACCACCAGCTCTTTTTCTCCCACCCTACCCCTCATTGTTCTAAACCAAACACAATAAGAAGGGTATTTAAAATTAATTTAGATTTTTAGGTAAATGTTATTAAATGTTTAGTGATACCGAGGACTGACTTTAACCACAGAGAAAATTTGCGGAACTCCATCATCATGATTGCTTTCAACGTTTAAACTGGTCTTGGAAAATTGTCCACCTCATTTTTAAATTTTAGTGTTTAATTAAAGTATCCAAATACTATTATTTTTGCTTTGCAAATTGACTGCTCATTAAACTGTCAAATGTTTGCAGATGTCAATATTTACTTGATTGCTGTCGCATATACAGTCAAGTGTTTGATTACCGAACCCATTTATTCAGAGTTATATTCCTTGGCCAAAATCCGATCATTCAGACAACCAATTATCTTGTCCCTATGGTCCTGATAATCAACGTTTTACTGTGTTTAAATAAACTATATTTCTCGAAATATGAAGGCATGCAACGTTCATACATGTTAGACAATATACTTCATAGAACACTACATTTGCAATTTAACGCAAAAATTTTGCAAATTAAATCACAGGAAAAAGAAAAAAAAGTAGGAAAACAGAAAGACAGAATCAGACAAAAACTACAGAGGGTAAAGACGAAGTCTTATGACTACAATATGTGTTTTCTTTTCTAGATGACACTACATGCCCATATCCAAATATAATGAACGGATTTGCAGATGGAACCAATTTGTCTGTGGGATCCAGAATCAAGTTTTCCTGCAAGTCCGGCTACATGCTAATTGGCAATCCGGATCGGATCTGTATGAAGAATGGCGTATGGTCGGGTGCCGAGCCTAAATGTTTGTATCGTCCTGTGGGTAAGTGAAACCTTTATCAGGAACTTGGTTTGCTCCATATGGTATTAACTACGTAATTAATGATTGCTTGTGTCAGCCAAACTTGCACTTACGAATCAAGACACAATATAAAAGTTGTACTTTCTAGTACATATACTGTGAAAAATGCGCTGGTTTTAAAGTAAAACTATCAAATCACAAGCACTGTCAAACAACGTTAAATCAAATGTACTGACAAATTAGTGTCAAATCACATGTACCGACAAACAATATCAAATCACTTCTGAAAAACATAAAGACTCATCATCCCCCACCCCACCTCAAGTCTGTGTCTCTCACAAAAATACGCAAATTTAAGGAATATTTGCCATGGAATACTATCCTGGTCTAGTGGCTCATCGGAAGCCAAATTCCGACAGAGAACCAGTCTGCTTGCACTAAAGTATTAATATAATCGTGATTATCTCCACACTTTTGAAACAAAAGCTAAGAACTGTGTTATCATGTTCTTCTGAACATGCCTACAAATTAATCCTACGCAACTTATCCAATGCTGTTACTAACAAAGATTTCAAACTATGCTATATGTTTGGTGTGATCCTCAAACGTGCAAACCAAGTCTAGATCTATTATGATAAAAGTTCTATCATAATCTTCAAATTTCTTGCTATGAGATGGAAATACTCAAAACTTAAGAACTGACTCTGTACATGGCTGGCAAGAGAGGGAGAAGGAAAAGTGCAGACTTTCTTAAGAAGGTATCACGCATATGGTGTAGATACGGCTACATCTGGTGAATTTGGAGATGCGTAAGAAAAGCAGTATCGACTGTAAGAAAAGATTAGTCTTTCAGATTCTGCTAGGACGAACTTTATTTAAATAATTAATATGTGTGGATATGTAATATTAAATTCTAGAGATACCTCTTATAAAACCTTTATATTTAAAATACACGGAATACATATAAAATATACTTTCCTTGTAGTATACCAACTTCATACATTTGCATAATTTCTGTATTTTAGAACATAATACAGATAATTAAATCTCAACTAAATTCATGAGAGCTAAAGAGTGTAAAATTCAACAGTTGCAATTAATGCAACAATCATTTTGAAGAAATGTATTTTACTAAATTTAAATTAAAATATTAATTTAAATAGATTACTAAACATTATTCTTTATTTCGTAAAGAATATTTTATTTCCATATTAAATCGAAATATGAAGTTGGTAGCGAATTCGTCTTTTGCAATAATTATTACCATAAATACAAATAAATATGAATTCTTTAAAACAACATTCCATTACTTTACAACATAAAATAGAAATAATTCAGAAAAGTGTTGCAAAACGTATGAACTTTACCAAAGATCTCTAACTTCAGAAAAGTACTTATTCTTTAAAAGGAATTTACGAACACAGACGATTCTTGCCTGTAAGAAATTATCAGAGTCTTTCTGATTCTGCTAGGACGAACTAATTTACGCAAGCTCTACTTTTCAATTTATACACCAATCTGGACGCATTTTCCATGTCCTAATACGGAGACACGTTGGATGCCTGCATTCGTCCACTTTGAATCAGAACGAGACTTCTGACTAATCCTTTTGGAACCGTGTTTGTTATCCTACATCATCAGACAACAATTCTGCCTCATCTGCTTATTATTCGGTCAAGCAGAATGATAGGAATCTTGTTTTATCAGTACCAACACAACTTACTAGTGCAGATTTTGCTGACTAGGTACACAGAAACGTACAGTACAAGGGGATTTGCATTTGTTTGTAAAGACGAATCTTTTTAGTATATAGTTCTAATATGAAGATATATAAAATTAACCTCAATATCTTTTGGTGTACTTTTAAATATAATTTAATGAAAAATTACTTTAACACAATTCTGGAGAAAATTTCATTTTTGTTTTACTTGTACTAAAAAATCTGTCTTAATAGATCTATTTTCTGATTGGAGAGTTTGAGGATTCATAGTTGGGGCACTTATGTATCTACGACAAGGAGAAGATAATGATAAGTGAGAAAAGTGTAGGGGTTAATATTATTTTGCTACAGATTTCTCGCTGAAAATTTATTGGACCAGAGCAGATTTCTAGTTTATAAGTGTAATTGCTTGACCAGCAAAGATATCTAATTTAAAGTTTAACATGCAGTTGCTTGACCGGAGCAGATTTAAAGAGTTTGAAGAATTGTTTTATTAGATATTAGTTTCATTTGTATGCTATATTATGCGTCCTTTTTCGTTTTGTAAATGGGTAGATATACCAGAAATTTCCCTTTTGCTTTTAATTTTTTTCTATATGTCACCAAGTGATACAGCATGTACTTCCCATCAGAAGAATAATGAAAATTAATGCAAACAGTGCCGTCTAGGTAAATAACTTTGAGAAAGAGACAAATTCATATTCGTCTTACCATCGTTCCTAATAATTTGAAATCTACTTTCACTTCTGCGTCTTTTAAGCTTTTTAAGTTAAATCAAAACGCCGGATCACTCTGGTCAGTTGCCGATTGTGTAAGTAGCAGAACTACCCTATAGGTCAGTGGAATTAATCAACAGCAGCGTACCACTTGAATGGCAGGTGATGTACAAGGAAAGTGTTATTTCTAGATCAGATTTCATCCTTTTTCATCTCTCCATAAACCCCTTATGCACATGCAATTTCTTTCTCGCAAGCCATAGGCGACAATCCGCAACGCTCCTTTTTCATCCTTGAATGCCATTCGGATCGCTTCTGCTGTTTCTGTAAGACAAATATGCATTGGACAGCAATTTACAGACAAACCACATTTTGCTTGGCGGATATTACTACGCAAAGCAAAAAGCACGCAGTCTATTCGGACGAGCTAATAACAGCTATCGGCATATCTTCAAGGTGTAATCCATAGCACTGACATCGAACATGAGAATATTGTGATTTCTACAAGATCTCTTTTTTAAAAAAATACACACACGCAAAAATGCTTATTCAACTACATAGTGTAACAATCTCCTACACGTCAATGAATTTTACACACACATCTAAGACAGGCAATTTCACTACCTATTTTTCCTATAACGGGCGGGGTACTCATACATACATACATATATATATATATATATATATATATATATATATATATATATATATATATATATATATATATATATATTCGAATGAAAGACTAAATCACCTTTAACTTTGGTCTAGCTGTACCTATGACCCTCGTATTTGCCGGTATCCGTGAGATATAAACGCATTGCTTTCAAGACAAGTCTCCATTTTTTGTTATTATATCACCTTTTCTTATAGTGCTGCATTACTGTAACTTCGATTCCATGGATCTGTGTTCGTGGACTCAGCAGATCGTTGACAAGAACCAGATAAAATGGACCTGGTGGTCCAAGGAGACCCCAACTGACGACACCGGACCCTATGTTGACCACACTAGGCAAGGGGCACCAGGTAGGACTAATTAGTCTCACCGAAATCTCAATTCCATGTAGCCTAAACACAGTTGACTAATTGTTATCTATTTATTAAATAATACTTATCAGGGATTACCATTAATATCCTTGATTAATACGAGTCATTACGAAATTGCATATTCTATGAACCTTGTTGGAGCTTTCGAGTCTGATGCCCTTACACTTAGGTTGTTGTCACCTTATCACATACAGAAATTCAAATGGTTCGATTTTATATCCGATATATATATATATATATCTATATATATATATATATATATATATATATATATATATATATATATATATATATATATATATAGATGCAATAAACTGACGACGAACAGTACGAAACTAGTAACTAACTAGCCTAAGCGCTTTCGACTCTTAATGAGTCTTTTTCAAAGGCAAATACAAAACATAGTTACGACAAACAAATAAACACAAAAACGTTGCGTTTGTAAACCTCTACATTTCTATCTTCACATGTGCTAAAACTATAAATACAACCAGCTTGTATAGACTAGTTGCGGAAACTGAAAACGTTGTATAATTCCCTAAAAGTCTACAAGCCAAAGCGACATCTATTTTTATTTTGTGTACATATGTAACGCAGATTATATCCCGGATATTTGGTTCTATACCGGTTATTCTTATAGTAAAAATTGAAGGATAAGAAGATTTAGAAAATGTTAAATTCTACTAGTGCATAGTTTTCATTTTCTAGTCTTCTTGGTTTAGACCGCTTGGTTTCAATGTTCTAAGGCGGCGTATCCAGTATGATTCCTTTTCCTTCCTGGTTTCGGAACTCCAGCTGTGGTTGTTGGCAATAGCGATAAGTATTATATCACTGAAAGTGTGGCCAGGGGAGGAGAAGTGTTCTGCGACCGGGCTTCTGTACATTCATATGTACTGTACATACTTCTGTATATTCATGATCGTTCATTATCTCTTTAATTCGTGGCTTGTATCAAGCACAAAATCCACAAAAATTCGTACCTCACGAGCAATAATGAATTTACAGTAAGTTATTATAATGAGTGTAGATCGTATTATGGTCCTATTCAAATTCAAAGTGGTTATGATTGCCTCATATCAGATAAGATCAGCACATAAAGCAATTCAATATGAAATCTGATTTTGGGCCTTATTCTCAAACAAAAAGAGTTAAATCCTAACATTTACAGAGTGATTAATAATCTGCAAATACACGAAGGGACGAACAGGTCCAAAGCAAGACTGAAGTTCTGATGTAAAAAAAGTCCTATCATCAACACCAATTAAGTATGCACGTAATCTACAGAACGTAATCCTCCATATCTCAACGTACAATCCATCAGAACGTTTTTATTTGACTAAATAAGTGCTGATAGTAACTTCATTTTTCATTTGCTAAGTGGTGTATTGTAAATTGTAACAATGAAGCTTTCTTGAGTTTCATGGACATACAGACATTTATATCTCTGTACACCGCATGCAGCGTTACTTTATTTAATTTCTTAAGGAAATATATTCAGTATTTTAATGACAATATTGATAGTAAAGCAGGTGATCTCTCAAATTTCAATACAAGGTTTCAACTACAAATATCTCTCTCTCTCTCTCTCTCTCTCTCTCTCTCTCTCTCTCTCTCTCTCTCTCTCTCTCTCTCTCTCTCTCTCTCTCTCTCTCTCTCTCTCTCTCTCTCTCTCTCTCTCTCTCTCTCTCTCTCTCCTGACTGACTGACCTTGCATTTAAATTCCAGGTTATTACTTGTATATGGAGTCTTCGGATCCAGCGCGCACAGGAAACTATGCCTTGTTAACGTCACTCGCCTTTCCTGTCAGCTCTGGTTTATGCATGTCGTAAGTACTCAAAATCGTATTTTGTTGAAAAACAAAGGATCTTATGGACTTTAAAATCATGGCGTGCCTGACAAAGGATCTTATGGACTTTAAAATCATGGCGTGCCTGACAAAGGATCTTATGGACTTTAAAATCATGGCGTGCCTGACAAAGGATCTTATGGACTTTAAAATCATAGCGTGCCTGACAAAGGATCTTATGGACTTTAAAATCATGGCGTGCCTGACAAAGGATCTTATGGACTTTAAAATCATGGCGTGCCTGACAAAGGATCTTATGGACTTTAAAATCATGGCGTGCCTGACAAAGGATCTTATGGACTTTAAAATCATGGCGTGATTGACAAAGGATCTTATGGACTTTAAAATCATAGCGTGCCTGTTTCAAACAGTATTCAATAATGTTTAATGCTCACCCAACCGTGAACAGCAGAGGCTAGGATCTGCTGCCATACAGAACACTCGCAGAACATAATCTGAATAGTGAGTTCTATCTTTAATTTTATGCAAGCCGCGTACATTCTGATAAAGAGGGTGCGATGCGATGGCAGATTATGTTTTAAGATACTGCCAAAACGGTGCTTATTATAAATGGGCAACACACAGTATCTAATCGCCTGAATGGATCATTGTTATCAACGGGTAAAACACAGACTCTAATCGCCCAAGCGGAGACAAATCAACGAAAATCATATTGTGCAGCATATTGTTTTCATTGCGTGAATATTTCACACTCGTAATTTTAAAGGAATTTATTTCACGGTCTTGTGTTGCTCTCTGGTTGCATTGGTGGGGGTGGAGATGGAACAAATCCTATTTCAATGTAAAAGTTTTGATGATGTTTTAAGTATTACGTAATATTTATTATCTGCGAACATAGTTTCATAACCATTCCGAATTATTTTGGAATCCATTTACTGTATAGCCAAACTTCACTCGTCTGCCAACAGGTGTTTGTCAAACATTGTATATTTGAGATTCCCATGGCCTACTGACTACAGGCTACAGTGACATAGTTGCACATGAGAATTATGTATGCCTTATCCTGAGCCAGCTTGCTTGTGGTCCAAACTAGTTTCAGTTGAAACATACAAAATTCGGGTAGATCACTTTGCTATCTCAATGAAGATTTCATGAAATTTTCGCTGTATAGACAAACGGTTAAGAACTCTGTGGAAACTGATGTTCTAGGTGTGGTCCTATATTTAGCTAAGACATAAGATGCTCCCCGCTATTAACAACATAGATCAACATTTTCTGTCACATAATGCATCAGGAAAACATGGTATAGTCTGTTACTACTATTTATGGTTTCAAACAAACAATGTGCACCCTGATGAAGATTATGTGACTACAGATGCTCTGGATCTTTGCTGTTGGCAGTATTATGCACAGTCCGATAAATCAGACCCCCAAATCTATGTTGATACTGATGGGCTATTTGTGGGTACATTCATAAAATCTAGAAATCGTTTGCAGACAATTATGTCTGCAACATATGGGTGTACACTTTAGACAAATGCAGGTGTTTATCGCATGAAAAGTAAATTCGGTTTACCGGTGACTTTGAAATTTCACCAAGAAGCCATTATTTTATCAACAAAAACTGTTTTCTGCAAATAATGCAAGCATCCATTCTCCATCTTTGCGCGTTAACAACAATTAATACTATAGCGTAGAATATCCAAATATAGTCTGGCAAGCCTTATGTAGAAATGGGGTCGCGGCGAGTGTCTCGCGTTATCTGTCATGGTGGACACGGTGAGGTTAGCATAACTATGCCAATTTATTTTATAGTGTAAGGGCTTAATAAAATCAAAACAAGCTAAACTTCTTTCACAAAATGATTATACTTATGTAGTAGATTTCTACAATATTTGTTTTTCTGAATTTAGTGATGATTTTTGTTTGCTCCATTACATGATATGTGATCAGTTCTTAGCCTCAACCACAACAAATCAAGTTGAGGCATCGACATCGTAGCTACTGTCAGGTCCAGCAAAATGAAATCTGAGCCAAGGTTGTTCAAACACTGTGACTTGGTTAGAAAATTGTTTATTTTTAATGTTGATAATAATCAGAAGAAAACCCGTCAATGCTTTCTTTCTAAAGTAGATCTGAATGTTGAATTTCTCTCGCTCTGGTGGTACGTCCTCCTCTTCAATACCACTCCCGTTGTAATTATCATCTTCTTCATCTACACTGGTGTCATCATTATCACACTGTCGTTATAGTCACAATGGTCAGTAGCATCACCATTATTATTATTATTATTATTATTATTATTATTATTATTATTATTATTATTATTATTATTATTATTATTATTATTATCATCATCATCATCATCATCATTATTGCTATTGTTTTTATTATTATTATTATTATTATTATTATTATTATTATTATTATTATTATTATTATTATTATTATTATTATTATTATTATTATTATTATTTAAGGTTCTATTACTTCATGTATGGAAGGAAGGTTGGAACCCTGGAGGTGTTCATGAAACAAGGACCATATCCAGAAACTTCTATATGGTCTATCTCTGGTAATCAAACCGCAGAATGGAATATCGCTTTCGTTACGTTAAAAATCCCATACATCTATAACTTCCAGGTAATCATATTACCAGCTTCTCCTCCCACTAAATGTTTCCCTCTTGTTCTTAGATATTACTATTTTAATCCTTGCTAAATCACTTGTATAAAAAGATACAGTTGAAACGTATCGGGAGTTTCTTTCTTGCTGGTATTAGAATTCGTCATATCAGACTTTTCGCACTCGGTATGTTTGTTGCTTACAAGGCTGAACAAGAGTGCGACAATAGCCACGATACTTTTTATTAGCAATTTAGAATGATCATTACGTAACATTTCTCACCTTAAAGCATATTAAATTATTTCTCAAAGACTTAAATTTAAAATCATGACTTGATCACTGCTTCCTGTTTTTACAGGTTGTCGCAAGAAAACAATGTCAGATAATAGGTTACAAATGGATGAAATGTTCTCATGTAATCGCACATTCTTCCGTCCTGTTGTAGTTTCTGAGAATATTCACGTATGTTTAGGCCGATATATATGGCCGAATTTCATATATTCATCGAAAATCCTGATTATTATGCTCGTCACCTGCCAGTCGTATTTTGTTTTGCCAATACAGAGACATGTTTTTGACAACATGACCGTAATTGGTTTTAATATCTTCCTTTTGGTAATGCACTCAATGCTTTCATTCAGGCTGAAAAGGCTTAAAAATATGCAATTACGTTCTGATGGTGGGCTGGGTAAGAACATAAAAAAAATAAGATGCAGAATTATATGAAAAGACATACTCAGAAACATTAAAACGATATCCCTTTCCGTCGATAAGTAAGGCGTTTTTCTTTTTCTTCGATGTGTCTTTCCATTGAAAAGAAGAAGAAAAAAAAGATCCAGGTTTTCTAAATTTGCTCCAGAATAAAATATGCAATAATTAAAGCAAACGCTAAAACAAAAAGTACCGTATACATTTGAAAACAACAATGCAGACAAAGGTATGTCCAACGTCCACTTTCAATAAAAACAGAACAAAGAAAACGTTTGATATTGCTCGGCATCTTGTACTAAATCTTTGTCAGGCTGAAAAAAAATTAAGTCTAACACTTGATTCAAAACTTAATTTATCGCATATTGGGGTCTTTCATTTGCTCTTTAAGTTTCTGCTTTTGAGTTTATGATACCATATTATAGTTCTTTTTTTAAAACAAAATATACTAGTAAATTTCATTTCGACGGCATTTTTGCATAGTTTTTTTCCATTACCTTGCTTACTTGTTCATTCGATCTAATAAATAGCATATATTAAATCTTCGAGAACATTGGAACTGAAATTTACAAAAATCTTCCCGAATCTAGTTTGGTCGCACGGCAAATTTTAGTCTTCAATAAGCTCCCCTTGATATGCTCGATAACTGATTGTAATTTTCGATTTTTCAAAAGTTGTTCCTCATCATAAGATGTGTCGCACTATTTTCAGATACTTTTCAAAGCAACTCGGGCGGACTCACCATACGGCGATATTGCAATCGATGACGTCCTTATTGGACGATGCCAGGATCTGATGGACCTGTACAATCCACAAGGGTCTCTGCAAACAATTCTGACCAAGCCAGCAGACGGAACAATTAATTACAAATTTGGTTCGGATTCATTTACTTTTTACAAGCTTCAATCGTGATGGTGATATTTTCGTACCTTGTTGGTCAAGGGTCATAAACTGTTGTTGGTCTTAGGAAGCTAAAAGTATCCACGGAAATTGGTGCTAATGCAAGAGTGTTATGTACATATGTAAATTTGTCAAATGACTTGTGTGATATGTTTAATTTGAAATCAAAATCATGGCTTTTTATTTTATTTGCGGTAGTTTATAACTTTTTACCGAATTTGAGAAACAGCAAGTCTTTCAAATTACATCGTGGTTTGTTAAACAAGACTGGTGTTCTTCATGAGTAATTTCATACTGTTTGGTTTCAGATCATTAGTTTATGTATTGCTCGCTAAATGGCATTGTTACAAAATACCGTTGCCTCTACAGACTTTGTTGACATGTTCAAGCCTAGCATTTAGTTGTTTAATTTTTGTGTTTAATTTGGATCAAGAAAATGGATTCAACCGTATGGCTTTCTGCATCTGGTCATCGATAATCAAACATTTTTTTTGTATTTGCTTGTAATATTATTTATTGAGTGGCTTTGCTTGCTGGGTCACATGATTTGAAAACAGGAACAATAATAACGTGGCTAAATGTATATGCTTGGAGGAGCTAAGTCGCTGTTACTAGAAAATCTGATATATCTTCGCTCAGGAAAGATGAAATAATTTGTATCTTTTACGAAAAGGAATCTTTGTTACATGCATTTTAAACATTAAAAAATTCCGAAGATTTTTATCCAGTCATCAAATGTTCGCATTTTTTATTAACCGAATGCTCGATGAACCTATAAGTATTTGGTACATTTAAGATTAAGAAAACTGATTAAAGTAACAAAATAGTCGCCATTCCAGCAGGTTTTTTTATATACCTTTATATTTATAATGTCTTGACTTCGTTTTTATACATGAAACTTTGTGTGCTTCCTTAAAATGTCCGTTCACGATTTCTTATATGCAAGGTTATGATCTTCCAACCGCCTAGGTACATGAATATAGAAGGTTCAACTGGTGAACACTCATAACATTACAGTAACAGTTATGAGCATACATCACTGAACATGTGCATGAATGTACGTCTTTGTGCAGTAAAGGGATCATAGTGTTTACGTGTTTAATGTTCCTTACCTGCTTACTGGAAACGCGCATGACACTGGTGCTAGCCAGTCACATCCGCTAAAAGTTTCAAATTCCACCTAAATCCACGAAAGAGAGTGGGTGGGAAGACTTACTCAGAAATGGAGTTATAACTTTCACCGTGTTGTCACACTTTTGTCCTAATCAGGGAGACACCAGCTTAATGCTATGCCGAGACATTTGATCCTTTAAAAGATTGTTTAATTCAAATGGTTAAGCTTTTTATTTTCATTATTTTTCTTTTGCTTCTCTGTTGTTTTTTTTCTTTAAAGAACTTATTTTTGGCAGAGAATGTATAGGTTTTTTTAGACTTATTATTGGCTTTGTTTTGAATTTGAGAAGCAGGTAAATGACAGTCTGATGTGATTTACGTTTGTTAAAAATAATAACTTTTTGACATACGTATTTTTTAAAATAAATTCCTAGCATCTGCCAATGGTTGTTTGCAGAATTTATGATTTTCAGCCTGTGGACATTTTGTCTCATATTTCACTTAAACATTACGTAATGAAAGCTAGTGACCTAATGTATTTCATAGAACTATGTAAAGAGTGGTCCTATTGTCACTGTTTACTGATTTTTGCGATAATATTCTGTATGCTGCATATCTAAAATGTGACAAATGTTATAGCTAACGCAAAGCAGTGTAAGCAATAATATGTCTGAGATGATCAATACATGTATATTATCGAACAAAACTTTAATTTTGTGTGAATGAAACATTTACAAAAATGTACAAACGCTTATGTCTTATTTAAATTTGTTTTATTCCTATCTCTCTGTATTTCTCTTTCTCTCAAATGCTCGCTACGTTTTCTCACTTGCTTTGCTTGGATGGACGGAAGAGGTATTTGCTGGTATATTAGAAGAAATAATTCTTGCAGGCTTTCAATACTTAAGAAATGTTTCCGTTAATGCGAGAATTCCAGCTGAGTATCTATTGTGATGGCATTCACCTTAAAGGGTTCATTTTCCTTCCAAGAAGGCAAAGGGTTACTGAAATGACGCCAGGCTCCGTATTCGCTAAATTCAGTTTAAAAGGTTTAACGCATGCTCAAATAAAACAAAATATATCTTACATAAGTTGAATCCTTTGAAGTTGAAATCACGATAATTTAAACACTATGTAATGGTTGGTACCACTACATAAATACCAAAAAGCAATAGTATTTGGGAACTCTGGTATTATTTGTAGTTTGTTAGTTCTTACTCTGCGTTTAATTTTCGTGCTTGGACAGTTTCGTGACTACAGTGTCATATAAAAAAGGACGTGATTCCCAGGATTAAAATAACACAGGATTAAAATGACTCAGGATTAAGAGGACTCACAACAAGGGTGCTAAGCTTCATGAAATAGTCCTTCTCTATTGCTCTATTTCTCTCCTGTCTTTCTCTCCTGCTGCAAAATATTTGTATTACTTGCTTTTCCCCCCACATACCATACACTTTTCATGAATCATTTGCTGATATGAGGCAGGGACGCTTTTTCAGCCAAAGAGTAATTCTTCTTTCATGGCTACTTTACCATTTTAGCCATGTTACTTGCTTGCGTCGTGTACAAAAATGAGACGACTATAAATGTCCTTGCTCAAACGTGAAGTACGACACTTTTTTCAGTGAACGTAAGCTGTAGTTTTGATGGCGGACTGTGTGGCTGGACACAAGACCAAATGGATGACTTTGATTGGACGGAAAACAAAGGACCAACCCCATCACTTTATACAGGACCGGAATGTGATAGGAAAAACTGTAGTTATGGTAAATGGCAATCCGCATATATTTTCTGAAGAAATCATAATCAATAAAGATGGCTCTGGATCAAAATAATGAAAAACGAATTGAAACTTCAAATTATCTAAAATTAAAATCACAAATAACGACAAAAAAGCATAAAAAGCAAAATCAGAAAATGTCCAATAAAACTGCAAACGTAGCCCTTCGCCTGTAGTGGACACGCCAAGTTTGGCACTAACATTGGAAGAGCCTTCGGGGTACGCTTTTTGTTTTGAGCAGAAACATGGTTCGGTCCAAAATTAGTCTCTCCAATGATTTAGTGACTTTGATTCAGCTGAATACTGAACATGAATTCGTCATTTTTCGTCTTACACCAGAATAGCAAATTTAAAGTAAACCAGATTTTTAATCCACCACACTCCACTCTCACGCAAAGGTTACACACACACACACACACACACACACACACACACACACACACACACACACACGCATTATAGTATTCTCTCAGCATCCGGTTAGTTTATATCCCCCTACTGATGTTATACATAGAAGTCAATGGATATAAACAATCCACTATGATTAATAAAATCATTAATTGATGTCACTTTTACAATATTTTTCTATGGAGAAACATTTGACAAACTTATACGTTCACAGAAAAAGTAGATTATAACTGATGTAGATAATATAGATTTTAATTAAAAAACAAACATCTATGCTAAAATTAAGTTTTCTTACAATCCAGATAAATTATTGAAATTTCATTAAGACACAATATACAAATGAAAAAAGAAACATGTTTTACAACCAAAATATAATTCCATCAGAAGGAGTAAACGGGACAAGGTCTTCTATGGATTGTAGTAAAAACACGATTTTACTCTCTTTAAAAAAGGTGGCTACATTTATACAGAGGCATCGGGAGTAAAGTTGACAGGTGACACGGCGCGGCTGCTATCTCCTATTATAAAGGCAGGTATATATATATATATATATATATATATATATATATATATATATATATATATATATATATATATATATATATATATGTACATACATACATACATACATACATACATACATACATACATACATATACATGCATGCATGCATGCATGCATGCATGCATGCATGCATGCATGCATGCATGCATGCATGCATGCATACATACATACATACATACATACATACATACATACATACATACATACATACATACATACATACATACATACATACATACATACATACATACATACATACATAAGCTTACCTACGCACATTTTCATTTGATCTGATTTGCTGTTTTTCCTTGCTTGCTTGATTGATTGATTGATTGATTGATTGATTGATTGATTGATTGATTGATTGATTGATTGATTGATTGATGATTGATTGATTGATTGATTGTTTGATTGATTGGTTGATTGATTGATTGATTGATTGATACATGAATCAAAACATCTGATTCATCTTCTATTATCATTCACTGAATCAGGAGGTTTGGTAAGATGCTTTCGAAAGATTAAACTATGAATACAGTGTTTAGTTTTTCGTATCTCTTTGGTACGGGTGGATAACAATTTCTATCAACTCGTGTGTAACAAATGCAACATTACATTTATAGCGTAATCTACTGCCCTTAAAGCACTGATACCTTACGTACATCTTTTGTGGCTATATTGTGTTAACTACATCGTCAATATTAGGTGTGGATCTTGCCAGTGTTATTACCTTTCCCCTACTTTGTTCAAATTACTCCTGAAAAAAATGACCGAAATTAATCTAATTATAAGGATGACACTATTTAATTTGATCTGAGAACCAAACACAATCTAAGATATATCTCTTTTCATGTTAATGACCATAATTAAACCTTAATTGAAACATAGGGCGCGGGCCTCGCTATTATTCCAGCTGTACAGTCTTGTATTCTTAACAGGTGTATCAAACTGTCAAATGTTGTTGTTTATTTTCTTTACGTTTTCTTTTAAAATAAGAATTCATAGCGAGCTGTTAAAGAAAACAGCTTTAGCCACATCAACTTTCACACTTCATAAAAAATAGAGATTATTAAATAATTTGGTTATCTCCAAAGCTTTGGTGGTACAAACGTCTAAACTTAAAGACATATTTGCAGTTGTTTCTCAATCATTCAATTTTCTTTCACAAAGTTAATGCTCTTTAAGATACAGCCAAAGTTCTGATTTTTTTTTCAGTTCGATATTATGCATTCATACATCCATCTGAAGTTAATCTAATGGACATGAATTTGTTGGAAATACGGATAAAACTACTGGAATCATTAACCTTCTTGAAAAAACAAAAAAAAACCCAACAAAAAACATGTTTTACATTCAATCAGGGTCCATTATCCATTCCTTCTATTGATACCCTCAACTTATCCAACTTTTTTCCACACACCACGTGTACCTACTTGGTGGCAAAAATGTATCAATCCATTCGATGTTTGCTTGTAGAGTCAAACTCCGATCTTACCTACCTTGCATAAATGTATCCATACCTTCGATGTTTGCTTGTAGAGTCCAGCTCCAATCCAATCTTACCTGCCTGACAAAAATGTATCCACATCCTCGATGTTTGCTTGTAGACTCCAACTCCAGTCTTACCTACCTAGCAAAAGTGTATTCATCCCTACGATGTTTGCTTGGAGAGTCCCAGAACAAATATAAACCTACCTGGCAAAAGTGTATCCAGCCCTTCAATGTTTGCTTGGAGAGTCCCAAAACCAATCTTATCTAACTGGCAAAAGTGTGTCCGTCCTGTCCTTGTTTGCTTGGATAGCTTGCACCGTTAATTGATAAGAATTTGGTTACAAGTATTTGATATTATTGACTTTGGTAAAATATTTTACAAGAAGTATACAAATCTATGAATAAAATATTGATATAATGATACTATATGACAAGACTTGTCTGTCTCGATGCACATCAAAAGATTTAGCACACAATCAAAACAAGAAGAGAAACAAGATTAGTAAATGCAATCAATATAAACTCTGACCTGCCTGCGCATTATGTGATAGAAGGTCATGGTCTTTGTTGTTTGTATAATGCATTATGCGACGGCAGATCTTAGTCAATGTTGTTTGTAGTTGGATCCGAAGCGTAAGCGAGTATATACGGTAGCTTCTTCATGTCCAATATTGGCTTTCTATAACTGCATTGGGGGGGGGCATAAACAGATTTGTCTTTCTTGTATATAACATCTTAC
The DNA here is from genome assembly GCA_016746295.1 of Potamilus streckersoni. NCBI lineage: Eukaryota > Metazoa > Mollusca > Bivalvia > Unionida > Unionidae > Potamilus > Potamilus streckersoni. The sequence continues at coordinate 733,551 of JAEAOA010000201.1, forward strand.
GTTCGGATGTACACAGTCCAAATTTTGATTGCTTTCGCTACGTCATCAAATGTCAGATTTCATGGGTATCTCTGAGTTATATACTATAACAACAAGATAATCGCAAAGACTTTAATTACAAGCATTCCTTTCCAATTTTCTAATTGAATAATTACCCCAGGTTTACTCGGTAATTGCCCATAATTACTCAAAGATAAGACGTATTTTAAAGTTTAATCTTAATGTTGCGAATCCTGTCACATTTTCAGGGGCGCCGTGAATATTGGCTTACAGCTTTCAGTAGAATATATAATGTTCCGAAATAATATTTTCGAGTAGAACTCTGTGTGTGTGTGTGTGTGTGTGTGTGTGTGTGTGTGTGTGTGTGTGTGTGTGTGTGTGTGTGTGTTAATCCTAGGCGAGAGATGTAGTAATATCTGTATATTTTCAACAATTTATCAATCTCAAATTACTCCAGCTTAGGAAGAGCTTAAGATGGGAAGTAACTCTAGTTATAACGTTCTCGAAAGTTTAAGTGATTGATCAGCCTTCCCACCTTTAGTTTGATATAATAAATCTTGGAAGACCAGCATCTGAAATAATGAATTCCATTTTCCTTTCTGTAGATGTTCATACTCTTCGACGTGGATAAACAGTTTATGTTTAGAATATTTTCTATTTATATCTTAGAATATGAAAATGTGGAAATGTTGAATTCCTAATACTTTTGCATGCATTAAGATTGGCGAAACAAACTAGCCTGCTAATTGTTTTCGAAAAGAGATACATATTTAGATATTGAAGTCATTTGTATCGGAAACTGCCTACCGTTTCAAGAAAAACATACTCGATCCTCCAATACAAAGAGAAAAGTTGCTAACACCAAATAAGAGAACAAAATATAACATAGCTGCCATTTTGCCCTATTAACAAACGAAACTATCTTTCCAGTGTTTATACAATAATTGCAGGCATGGCTTGTTTATTATATTCTCTTAAAAGACAAGTCCAACTGCAAACTGCAAAGACCCAGATCTGCCGGCTCATTATGCACCGGCAGATCTGGGTCTGTGCATTGTGAATCAGTAAAACAAACAACATAGACCATGTTTATGCTACGGCAGATCTGGATCTTTATGGTTTGCAGTTGACTAGTCTTATAAGCAATTACATACAAACCGTATCTTAATATCAAATCCAGCTCATTCACGATCACGAATAGTAGAACCAATAACAACACTGTTACTAACACTTTACAACGCAGGGCAAGGAAATCATGTGCCTATCGTTTTACTATCACATGTACGGAGACGATATTGGGACCTTCGCAGTGTTCTTGGTCGATAATAACGAGATCTCGCGGCAACTTTGGAATATCTCCGGTAACCAGGGACAGGGTTGGCAGTTCCGACAACTGGAGATCGATTTTGCTGACACCTTTCAGGTCGGTAATTCATTTTCTAAAAATTGGATTATATGGTGATTACCGTATAATTGCTTATTTGACGAGTCCATCCGCAAATTGTACAGACCTGATCTGACCGCGAATAATGCCCCACCAGATATGGACCTGTGTAGTTTGTTAGAAGTAAATAGTACAACAAAGAACATATACTTTGATGTGAAGGCGCTCTATGCTACGGGACATCAGGATCTTTGTTGTTTGCAGTTTGACTCAACTTTTAAGCAAGTATACGGTACTAACACTTCGGCATACTTAAATGACTACATGTACAAACAGGTATTACAATGAAATATTTACAACAATTGGCAATCTAATGTTACAGGCATCAAAAAGCTCCCCAGACGGCGCTTTGGCATCTCACAAAACCTCTTTGCTTGCAAAAATGCCCTTTTCTTGTCTTTTACTTAGCGTTTTCACGATGAGTGCACAAATAAATTAGCGAACGTTTTACATTTTAAAGCATATAAATATTTTGTCTTTTTTATTTTATGCATTATTAAAACAAAAATGAATTCTAAGCGAGAGTGATCTCAGAACAGTCTGTGCAGTAGTTTAACGAGTACCTTCGCTCAGATTTGCAGACGAAAACGAGGCTTATCAAATCAAATGAGTGTGATGTTGACATCTAACATTTTTACAATCTGTTGTGCCCTTCAGAAAACGCCGAAAAGACTAGAGATTAATAAATTAACATAAATTAATTTCCATCTGATTTATCACTGTTTAGCAGAGAAAAAAAAAAACAAAGAAAAACTGAAAGGGCAAATTATAAAAAAGAACGTGCATACGCATTTTTCATTGAAGGATCAGTTAGTACCATTAAAGTTTAAAGGAACAGAGCCCTTACCCTTGTTTGTGTAAAGAGGTTGCGTCCATCAAAAGTTAAAATATTCAAATAATATAATAATTATATTCTAAATTAACATTGTGGATCTTTACATAATATCCAGAATTCTTAAAAGGGCTTTTTGTAGATATTTTTAGGAATTGAAACTAACATTAGTCCTATTGTCAGAAACCAGTAGATTTCACTAAAGACAACAAAACAAAAGTATACCAAGGTACTAATCCAACGAGAGACTACAAAGCAGAAGTGTACAAAAGGTACTAATCCAATGAGACTATTAAAATTTCAAATGTACAAACAGAATTTACAAATTGTTGGCAAATATTTACTTAAATATTTGACATCTATTTGGTTTCTATTGGAATTATTTTAAATTTAAAATTCGCCAGAAAGGTGAATGTGTGTGTGCAAGATGGTGGGGTGTTGGATGCCTTCTGAATCTGTCTGAATGGTGATTGATTTCCTGACTGTAGTTACAGTTTATTAAATCGTATTAATAAAGCTCAACATATGATTTGACAGCTATTGTTACAACTGTATATACCGCTAAACAAGATCTAACAATATCATGAAAACTTAAAAAGAACTTGTTGTTGTTGTTGTTATTATTATTATTATTATTATTATTATTATTATTATTATTATTATTATTATTATTATTATTATTATTATCATCATCATCATCGTCATCGTCATCATCATCATCATCATCATCATCATTATTATTATTATTATTATTATTATTATTATTATTATTATTATTATTATCATCATCATCATTATTATTATCATCGTCATCGTCATCATCATCGTCATTATTATTGTTATTATTATTATTATTATCACTATTATTATTATTATTATTATTATTATTATTATTATTATTATTATTATTATTATTATTATTATTATTATTATTACCAATGATCTACATATTCTGAATGCTTATATTTTGTATTACCACTCTAATGTACATGTACTTCATGTCATGATATTAGTCAGACTTTCCAACACCTATCTTCATTTCCAAGTCAATATAAATATTTAATCACCGATGAATGATAGCATCGTTTTGATTATCAGTGATTGATAACATGAACAGCCAGCCAAGCTCTAGGATGTGCGGGGCATAAGACAGCGTGCGGGGCCCAAGGCAGCGTGCAGGGCCTAAGACAGCGTGCGGGGCCCAAGGCAGCGTGCGGGGCCTAAGGCAGTAACCAGTAAACGCAGAGCCTCAAGCAAAAGAATTGGATTGCGTAGAATCGCAGGTCATAAGGTGGTTGCAATGTTCCATTGCCCCTAGGCCGGGCCCGGTGAACAGAAAACGATGCGCATATTGATAAATGGGTATATTGGTTGTCTCCGTGTGATGTTTGGTTAGCGCATTGTAATAGTCTATTTTATTATCCATGATTACTTCTTCTGTCTAGATAGTGTTTCAAGCAACGAGAGGACCAGGATTTCGAAGTGATGCCGCAATCGATGACGTAAATTTCATCTCAGGACCATGTGTTCCAAGTTTGTACTTCATTTAGCAAAAGCATTGATTATCTGCACAACACACACACACATACACACACACATATATATATATATATATATATATATATATATATATATATATATATATATATATATATATATATATATATATATATATATATATATATATATATATATATGTGCTGAATTTGTATGGGAAGTATGAACGAGATTTTATGAGTAATACTGCACGACCTAGGGAGTGCAGCATTAGTGCGAAAATACGAGATCAATTTGTCCATACAAATACAGTAACCTTTGTTTAATATTCTCATTTTGTTTTTCGATCTAAGGCTTACTAATAAAAGACACTAATGCAAGTAACAAAGTAAATTAATATAAGCTGTGTTCCAAAATAAATACACCACCATATATTTAGCAACACATAATGCCACATAATATCGTCCGGCGACATTTGAACTTCGTCCTATGCCCGACATTAGTTTTAAATTATTCATTCGGTTCTTCTTAAAAATGAAAGTTAGAGTCATGTTGTGAATGAATTCGCATTGAAACATCTTTTCTAGTTGGTTTGTGTTTGTTTTTCTGTTTATCCAATTCAATTATAATTTTCTGCTTGTGATGGACTAGATTGATTAGCTGAATAAAGTTCCGTATGATGTACCTGTAATTTGAGTAGTGGAGGGACACGCTATGAAACAACTGCACGTCTGTTTCTTTTTTTGTCTTTTGTTATGTCATTGATTGTTTGGAATCATGTGGGAGAAGGTTTAATTCTTTTAATTTAAATTATCAAAGACGCTGTGGAATATTACATTCATTTCGTTGTGAATGAGTAGGGAGAATGTGATTTCTGATGAAAATGTAATCCAAATTAAAGTACAATTTTGCGGTGTGTGTTTGCGGTGTATATGAAGTGTTGGAACCCATGACTAGTGGCGTCACTAGGGTGTGCGGACCGCACCGGGTGACGCCATCAGAGGGGTGACACCAAAATGACTGTCTATAAAAAGTTTTAATTTTTGTGCAGTTATGATGTCCATGGGGGTGACACCATGAGTTACCACACATGACAATCTATAAAAGTTTTGAATTTTTGTGCAGGAAGGAGGTCCATGGGGTGACACCATTTGTTACCGTATTGGGTGACACCTACCCTAGTGTAGTGACGCCACTGCCCATGATGAGGGTCATGTAATTCAGATTTGCAGAACTAAGAAAGTACATTTTGAGGAAATTCAAGATGCAGAAATATAAGAATATTTATTACCATTCTCATTGCAACCTAAAGAAAAGATATGTTTATACTTTTTCACTTAAGTGCTCTTTGTTGAAGGGACCCTAGCTAGGTATATGGCCCTTACGGTTTATATTGCCAGCCTACTATAGGCCCCAATCCAAAACATTGTATCAGAAATATTCAACGTGGAAAATTGAAAATAAGCTGATGTTTGATAATTCATGTAGCTGGCCCAAAAAAGAATTTTTTGTCGTGGCTTATTGGCTCTGAGGCTCTGAATTTTCTTCTAAAACATTCAGGTCATTTTTTCCTCTCGAATTTAGTGCTTTGACTTACTTGTAAATGGTACGTATCTGATATATGTGTGTGATAGCCCGTGATCATAATATGCTTCTATACTACTTTGATTAGACACTATAGAGCAGTGGTCAAAGTTTGGATGATTCTACTTTTGAAAAGTTATGAACATTGCTCCGAAACAACTTTTTAAATGACCAATATTTTATTTTCATTACTTCGTGAACGTGAAAAATCCAATTTTGAAGGCATGCACGATTTTATAAAAAAAAAATTAAACTTACTTGTCACAGATATAAAATAATTTGTTTAATTACCACTACTGTGTAAGTTATATATAGATGGGCTGGGATATTCTCTCTGTTTTGCTGCAAAATACTCAAAAAAAGTGAACACAATCATCATTCAAATTATTTTAGTAAGATTAAGATTTTTTCATTCTGGTTCGAAAACTGACACGTGACGATTGTGACGTATTTTGAGAAACACTAGGGAATTTGTGCCGACCATTTAAAGCGAATAGTAATGAATGACTTGTTTCTTGTTATCTTTAGATTGTTTCATCTCTGAAATCAAGGCTGCCAGACGTATTCACATGACTTATATAAAATGACTTGTTGAGGCCTATAGCCATTATGATTCTTTATTGGGAGAAATATATTTTCAACCAATAGTACAGTGACGACTATTTGTACGGTACGACATCCATAAAGTCAGGCACAGGGACAATGTCTTATTCAAAACAATAGGTACAAAGTGTTGGCACTTTTTAACCCAGTGCATTAATACTGAATATGTTCAATACAGAATTGCACAGATCTCTCTCTCTCTCTCTCTCTCTCTCTCTCTCTCTCTCTCTCTCTCTCTCTCTCTCTCTCTCTCTCTCTCTCTCTCTCTCTCTCTCTCTCTCTCTCTCTCTCTGTATGTATATATATATATATATATATATATATATATATATATATATATATATATATATATATATATATAATATGTGTATGTCTGTCTGTCTGGGCAGGTAGAATTAATATGTTTTCTTGTAACTTTATCTTTTCGTTTGTACCTTTATTGTTTCTCTCTCTTCCTGTAACTCATTTCTACATGGTAAAACTTAATTGGGACAAGAATACAGGTATTTGAGGAGAGAAAACATGAAATGTGTATCAGAAATCCATCAGAGGGATAACGTAGATTTCTAAAAATTAATCCAGGACTAAAAATGCACCATCTATGGAAAGTTGCTTACACTGACTCAAGCAGACAAATGGCATATGGGACATTAATTCGTATTGGAGGAATGAAAGCAAGACATGGACTGTGTCCCTTATGTGGCAAAATAAGTCATGACCGTATTATGCACATTTCGATGAATTGTCCCTTAACCTTAGACGACAGAAACCACTTGATGGAAAGTCTATTTTCGTATATGCCTCCGTTGATTTACCGTGATTTCTGTGATCAGATCGATGATGATATACTGATTATGCTACTTGGTGGTTTAAATAAGATCTCAGAACGTCTAGAATATCAGGCATGGATTAATGTGATCAGATTCTCTACCAAGTACTTCATTAAGATAAAGGATACTATATACTCGATTTAAAAGGAAACTTACACAGAATATAAGGATTGAAATTTTTGTACTGGACTATATAACGATTGGGATACTATTTTTAATATTTTTTGTGCAGTTCTACTTTCAAATGTTGAAGCATTTATTTTCTCAGCAGTTATATTTTTAAAAGCGGAATCATATTGTAATCTATCTAGTTAGTAACTATATTAATATATGTATTAGTTTGCTATTACAAGTAATTCAGAAGACTTTATAAGTAACGAATCAACATTTTAGAGATTCAGTATATTACATTGCATTTCTTTACTTTATCTTAAAATCGCCAGAAAATGGAGGAATAAAAGAATATATTCGTATATATAATATGTGTGTGAGTCTGTCTGTGCAGGTAGAATTAACATGTATTATTGTTGTAACTTTATCTTTTCGTTCGTACCTTTATTTTTTCTCTTCCTGTAACTAATTTCTACATGAATGTATGTGCATATTCACATACATACCAATAATAGATAGATGTTTTCTGAATTAGCCACTAATCAACGACCGACAGAAAGGTAGATAAATATAGGTACATATATATGTATGTGTTTTCATTTGAAATAAAATGATGCTATGTTTCTGATTCCATGCAGTTCTGGAGTGCGACTTTGAAACTGATTTCTGTAGTTTTATAAATCCGAATAACACTGACGATTTCGACTGGTCACGAAACAAAGGGGCTACATTGACCCATATAACCGGGCCTTCGACTGACCACACTTCTGGCAACGGTAACATGAGAAAACGAATATATATATATATATATATATATATATATATATATATATATATATATATATATATATATATATATATATATATAAGTTCTTTATTTCGTGCATGTAATACTGTCAAAGTTGGCAAGCCAATTATCGTTAATTGAAAACTATGAGTTTGTTCACAATAATTGTGTGTTTATTCCACTCTTCCGATTAACGAGTGATTCAATTCTGGTGGTGAAGAAACTGGGTCTTCGTGCAAAATAACAGGGAGGAAAAGAGGAAGACAGAAGATAACGGGTGGAGGAAGAGAAATTGGAAGCGGTAAATTGAAGAAGTCACCTTGTTGCGATTGTAAAATTGTAACTTTTGCTTCTGATAACAGAAATACGACACTTTTTTTGGCGGCATACATCTTTGTCAGAGATTGTTATGTTTGGTATATAAACCTTATTAACAATTATTCCTGAAGGAACATTAAACCAGTATTAACATGACCATGTTAATACCAGTGCTCTAATTTTTTCTTAGTATAACGGCGTTAATAAAGCAAAATTCTGTAACTTTTAAAAGTAGACAATGCCGGAATATATTTGACGGAATATATTGGACATTGAAAATATTTGATGCCATTGATAGTACAGGTCCGTTAAATTTTAACAGTATGATAGCCGATATATTTTAATATTGCTTGTTGCTATGATGATAATAAATATTACTAATTACTATTATTATGAACTTGATGGTTAAATAGCTTTATGTGAGAACACAAGTATAACTATTACAGTGGAGCTTTGTTTGGTACAGTGTTGTTTTTTTAATGTTCATGAGTAATTAAGCGTTAGGCGTTTCTTCCTATAGCAACGCAAGTTTTCCTTGTGAACCTATTGTTGAGCAGGACCGGTTCTAGGGCAAGGCAAACAAGGCGGTTGCCTTCGGTCCGGCATCCAATGACCCGTACTCAAATTGCCAAAAATAAATCATCATACTAAAGTAATTTCACCGGCCAAGCCCCGCTGCCAATTGTAGCGCCTTGGGTCTCACAAACTACACGGCCGGGTCTGTGACTGAGACTGGATTTCTCCATTTTAAAATGTTTTACACCCTTTACCGTACTCACCATTTCCTGCACCGTGAGTATGCAATTTCATTATAGAAAAGTCTCGAGTTTCCACCTCTACAAAGGCCACGTTCAAACAAAGTGCATTTTTTAAAAATATATTTCTCCACATTTTAGAGGTGTTCCTAACGTGGACGCGGGTGAGGTACCGAATGATGGCTGTTCAAATTTGTCATAAATACTAGTACGCCAGTGATAGGATCGAAACATGCACTTAATCGAACCTACTGAGTCCGGTATAGAATGAGGACATCGGTCGTACACGTCTCGCCATATCTACGATCAATATATCCAACATCATAAATAATACCGATGTCCTTGGGTTCGAGTTGTAGGACATATCTATATTGCTCAGAACCGTATGCCAATACAAGTCTGAAATGTATTCTCAAACATTGATCTTGTTGAAATTCATGTTATTCTTTTCAATGAAATTAGGCAATCTAAATATACGGATATATTCATTTATGGTCCACGGCTAGCACGATTACACAACAGCCATTATAGGTAAACATGTTTCTGTGCATAAATATAGGACCAGACCAGAAAGATCTTATGCTTGATTTTGAGCTCGAGATTTTCTTTCAATCAATAACAAATGACGTTAGATTTGAAATGCTGTTTCTGATTGGTTGATAGTGGAAACTCATTTTACCCCAATGAAATGATTTTGTCTTTTTTAAATAGCTCACTTTATGCTTATATATATATATATATATATATATATATATATATATATATATATATATATATATATATATGTGTGTGTGTGTGTGTGTGTGTGTGTGTGTGTGTGTGTTTAAAATCTATCCTTCTATACTTAAGACTGAATTCCTTTATTTACAGTTTTGGCAGACATGTTGTTTATTTACTTCTTGTTATTAAGAAAAAGAATTCTAGCTACAGTAATAAATTTTATTAATAACTGCCATATTGTGCCACAGTTTTAGTTACTTTTTATTATCATGGCCTGGAAAGCCTATCACTTAATTCAACTAGTCTGAAGTATTCTGGCATGTTAGATTTTAATTTTTAAAAATCGCATTAGGTACGTTCCCAACTCGCACTCTGTCAAACGCTGGCAGTTCCAAATCTAAATCAAGTTTATGAATACACTATACGTTTATTGTCACAGGTTTTTATATATATAACAAATGACGTTAGTTTTGAAATGCTGTTTCTGATTGGTTGATAGTGGAAACTCCGTCTCAAACTAAGGCTCAGAAGTTTTAGGATAACCAGGCATTATCATTTTACACCAATGAAATGATTTTGTCTTATTTAAATAGTTCACTTTATGCTTATATATATATATATATATATATATATATATATATATATATATATATATATATATATATATATATATATATATATATATATATATTTAAATACGTACGTACGTATGTATGTATGTGTTTAAAATCTATCTTTCTATACTTAAGACTAAATTTCTTTAGCTGCAGTTTTGGCAGACGTATTGTTTATTTACTTCTTGTTATTAAGAAAAAGAATTCTAGCTACAGTAATAAATTTTATTAATAACTGCCCCAATGTGTCACAGTTTTAGTTACTTTTTATTATCATGGCTTGGCAAGCCTATCACTTAATTCAACTAGTCTGAAGTATTCTGGCATGTTAGATTTTAATTTTTAAAAATCGCATTAGGTACGTTCCCAACTCGCACTCTGTCAAACGCTGGCAGTTCCAAATCTAAGTCCAGTTTATGAATACACTATATGTTTATTGTCACAGGTTTTTATGCTTACATCGATACATCAATTCCAAGGCAAAATGGCGAATCAGCAGATCTGGTCACTCCGGTCATGTATGGTGGTACCAGCGGATATTGTCTAGCGTTTTGGTATCATATGTTTGGACCCAACGTGGACACGCTCAACGTCAAACTCAGAGATGAGACTGGAAATGACACGGTAGTCTGGAGTGCTCTCGGACAGCATGGAAGTGAATGGATATTTCAAGAACTGTTGATACTTGGAACAGCTGGACTGACACAGGTACTAAAATTGAACATTACTAAAAATAAATGATTTCATTATCAGCAATATGTGTAGTTCTGAATTAACTTGGCTAAGGCTAAGTAGTTTCGTCGGTCGAATGTATTGAGTACAAACGACATAAATCATATAACAAAACAAAATATGTAGTACGCGTCATATTTGTCGCACTTTCAATTGATTCCAATTTGTTGTACTTCACCAAAGAGCTGAAGAGGGAAGGATATGACCTGAATGACAGTGGCATTCAGTTATTTTGAGTGGTTGATAATCAAGTTTTGCTTAGAAATGTTTTAACGATTACTTATTTACTGATATAACAGGCCATGTTATAACGATTACTTATTTACCGGTATCATTGGTACCCTGATAAAAATTTTTTTTTCTAAAGTCTTTTATTTTACAGGTGAACCATACTATAAACAAGAATATGAATTCTGTTAAATGTTAATGCAAAGGTCATTTATGATGGGCTGTAAATGACAAAATAGTACATAATATGTTCTGAAATTAAAAGAAAAAGATTTCTACCAAGTTTAGCTCTCGAAAGTAAGCTGTTTGAGAAGATTAATGTATATGTATAGCGGATTAAGACGGGAGGAGGTATTGAATGAGTGACAACCGTAATATTTCTTGGAGAGAGAGAGAGAGAGAGAGAGAGAGAGAGAGAGAGAGAGAGAGAGAGAGAGAGAGAGAGAGAGAGAGAGAGAGAGAGAGAGATGTATGCATTCATAAGAAAATTACGATATACAAAATTATAATAGAATGTTTAAATCTTATTCGCAAAATTATACATCAATAAAGTATGGATTTTACCTCTTTTCCCATAAATCCTGCATTGATATAGAATGGATTTTATTTTTTTTTTCGAATTTTATTATATGCATTAATAGTTTCAGGCACATCTAACAATAAATAAATAATTATACCGAATTACTAATGAATAATATAATATATTTCTGATATTTTCAGTTTACGACATCATAGAAAAAATAATGTAACCTGAAATGTAATTTTCTGTTTTCAGATTGTCTTTGAAGCCATTGTTGGAGTATCGTATGGCGGTAATATTGCCCTAGATGACATACGGATTCTGATGGGTCAATGTTGATCTCATTTTCTCGTTTGATATTTTAAATACACTTTTTCGTTACATAGCTAATTCATATTTCATTGCTATATTATTTCAACATCAGCGATATGGAATAAATTTTAGACAGCCATTGCTTGCACATGTACGTATTTAGCAAAATTCTTCATAAAGTTGTAGTCCTGTTTTTTGTTGTTTTATTACAATAGATAATGGTACGTATTTCAGTTAACTCCACGTGGGTAATGGTACGTAAACCATTCTATGTATATTTAAAGTTGTATTATTAATATCCGTAACACACGAATCTCATAATTCATTACCTATAAATCCCATAACTCAAATGAAGTAAGCAATACAAAAGAAGGCACGAGATGCCATTCGATACATCCATATACGATACTCTGTGTCCTGTATGATGAGGAGTTCTATATATAATTGTTTATTACATAATTGAAATTAAGAAATGAATATCCTTTATAAACTGGTCTTATCTGAAAAAGTATCAACTGAGACATGTTTTATTAGTATGTTGGAAAAACAATCATAGCGAAAGTGAGTCAACATTACTCAAAGCATAGTAATTTTTTATATGTTAAGGAATTATGGGCAATTACATTCGTACAGAATATAAATATACAAAGAAATGTTTAAAAATAGTTGAAAAAGTTCACTACTCCACCAATAATAATAATAATAATAATAATAATAATAATAATAATAATAATAATAATAATAATAATAATAATAATAATAACAACAACAACAACAATAACAAAAACAACGACAGCTATTACAATGGCTTACCATTGTCTATCCCGACGCTTTTTATTGCATATGTTAATCCATTTTCCATGTCTCCCCTCTACCACCACCGTACCCCAACCCCCATATATACAAATTTGGTCAGAAAATATGTGAAATAAAGTTGTAGTTGAAAGTTGTATGCGTCCGACCTATTACCCCATCACAAGAATCCCAAGAGTAGGAGGTAAGGATGCACATGAACACCCCAAGTGGAGCGTAATTACAAAGTTTCATGAATTTCCTTCCCTGCCTACCTCCTCTCCCCACACACATTCGATTAAGGGGATACGTACTAACAAACAGACCGACGTACAGACGGTAGGAAAAACTGAGAGTACCTTAATATCTCCCCATTAAGCGTTGATACTACAACAACTACTACTACTACTGATGATGATGATGATGATGATGATGATGATGATGATGATGATGATGATGATAATAATAATAATAATAATAATAATAATAATAATAATAATAATAATAATAATAATAATAATAATAATAATTGCAAACAACATCCATGTTTCTTATAAAAGTAACTTTTATAATGAATGTCAATAATAGTCTTCAGAAAAATAAATGTAAAACGAATTATTAAACGTGCAGATTGCTAATTCAATATATCTGCAAGGCTTTAGATTCAAATTAAGATATGCTCTTAAATGTGGAAATGATAATTAAAATGAGTGACTAATGACTATATATATATATATATATATATATATATATATATATATATATATATATATATATATATATATATATATATATATATATAATATACAAAATTTAAAGTTACATACATTAGACAAAAGTAAATAAAAATACGACATATGTAAAATTCAGACTTTGACATGTTTTAAAAAAATCATACATTTGATGAAAAAAAAACCAACGGACAATTCATTTTCCAATCTAGAATACTATTTAAAAAAGTTCAAGAAATATCTCTGCTAATGAAGTACTTGCTTCAAAACCTTGTGAAGTTTAATGTTTGACTCAAAAGCAGGAAAGTAAGTGATTAACGCTCCCATCTATCTTCTTTAACTTGAGAATCCAGTATTTGGTTCCGGTTTATTTTCATCTGTATCGTCCTTTCCGGTTTCATACATCTTTATATTATTTCTTCGTATGGTAGATAGTGGTCCCCTCCCGTATAGGGATCTGGAATGCTGATCACTGCCATATTCCGAGTTTGAGCGTGGCTTGCGCAGAATGACGGAATTGAACATATCCTTGAGCCCAGACCGGAAGTTGTCATTTAGCCCACCATAGATTATAGGATTGATGGCACTATTTGCGTACAAGAGAAGAACTGCAGCGAAGTCCAGTGGCTCAAACCAGTTGGGTAGCTGGGTAAAAAACGAAAGCTGGTTGATAGTTAAGGAAATATACGTCAACGACTTTAAGTTGGAGACAGTATAACTTCATGAAATCCGTTTAAAACCGAAGAACACAACATAAAAGTGAATATAAACAGTTAATCACTAGAGAAAATTTTTGAGCTGAATAAAATTTAAAAAAGTCAACGTCAGTGATGCGTCATCGATAGTGCTATTTCATCAGCGTTGTTTGATATTCTTCAGGCAATTCATTATTCTTACAATATATCTTTTTCCACTTTCCGCGACGTTCGAGATTAACACTATCATCTTAAATCTTCAGACCGAGCATTTTACCACGAAACCAAAAACGTATCAATTCTACTAATTCTCCAGTGTTACTAATCTAATAAAACCAACTCACAACAATTGCTTTTTCCTAAATGTTCGGTAATATATAGTAATAGCTAATATATACAGTTATCACTTTCTATCTTTAACTGTTTCTTTTTCAGAGTTTGCTTTCGCACCCACCCACATCACCCCTCCATTTTTATTTTGTTGTGTTTTCTTGTGGATAATGTATGCCAATCGCAACATTTCGGACCTTTCCATAAACGAATGCGAGCAATCTGACCTCTCTACATTCGAATCGATTTCTTTGATAAATAGTAAAGATCGGAATCATTCTAATTCAGTTTCTCAAACTGTGATCTGCAACCTCCATCGAGGTGGTGCACAGAAAGGTTTACAAAATTATGCTACAGTACAATCAACATTAAGAAAGATCATTAAGTGGTCCCCCGAAACCCTCAGCAATCTTTAAGCAGCCCGACGAAACCCTCAGCAATGTTCAAGTTGTCCGTACACACAAAAAGTGTGGTCTAACTGATCGTAGATCTTCGACTTTCCTTTCCAACAATTAGTTGTTGGTTTTTCTTTTACTTCACGACAAGTCCAGGCTACTGAAAGTTTTAAACACACGTACAATGTAACGTTTGTATGTTGGCGTACGCGTAATCACAAGAGGTCGCTAATAAGAAATAGACAAAGTCTAGGAAGAAACAGTCTTCATGCTGTGTATCGACTAAAACAGATAGCATATACCGACTGAGCGCATCTCAAAATTTGAAGCGGAGGAATACACGAGAACAATAACAATACTGCATTCATCCTCCATATGCCTAGGAATTGTTTCTGAGAGAAATATTAATTTATTTGATAAATTTTGAACATACATATTAAGAAATGAATTTACGTAAGGAAAACTGAGTTTTTTTTTTCTCGCCTTGTAAATTATTTCCCCGGAGTAAATTATCAAAATTCCACTTCTGACTTTCGTATTTGGCACTGGGTTTAAATGTAAAGAAAAAGGTATCTTCCTGATTTTCATCACTGGCAATCATTGTTGTAAAAAGAGAAATGCGTGTTTCATGTGTAGGATTTAAGATCCTACAATTTTCTTAATTCTGATATTTTATTGACATGATTAATTTCGGTTTTAGTGTACACAACTAGGTCTAACTTCTAACGTGCATCTTATAGAAATTTGCAAGCTCTTCATGTCTATTTTCGTTTCCTAAACTTCAGATGTATATTATAATCAATTAAACCTGTAAGCTTGTTATGTTTTAAAATTTAATAGCGACACTTTCAGAAAGTAGCAATGAGAACACTATCAAATTAGTTTCTCTATTTCAGAGACAGGCAAAGTTGGTGTACTTTGTGCTGATTAAAGTTCCACCGCATACAGACGCTGTTTTTTTTATCAGCTGTCTGCTTCTTGCACCCAGATAGTGATCAGAATTTATGGCAGTCAAAATCCGTAAAAGACATGTAATTCTGATATGTGTCTCCACAGCTTTCAACGGTGTCTCAATATCACTAGAGCGGTACCTAAATAAGTCCGAAATAGAAACCCATAAACGATTTTAACAAAATAATGCAATTTTCTTAACTGAACAACTGTACAGATTATAAGTGCAAGCCGTACTATTCTATTTCTGATACCAGGTGACGCTCGGCAGTTTCATATGATTGAATATAAATAATATTTAGATTGTAGAGATGTCCATGTTTGTATTTGCATGTCTTTACCACGTTATCTACATTCATCTCTGGCATGCATGATTTTATGTTGTACGAACTAAAGGTCAACAATAGTGCTGCAACTAATTGGCTTAAAATGTGCATGAGCGGCTGCCCATTTTCCCCTAACTCTTTTGCTACATCTTTTTGTCGGAAAATTTCAAAGCGATTTTGTATGGAAATTGTACATTAGTGTATCAACTTCTCTCTTCATCAAATTAATATCTTGGGCAGATTTGTTATATATGACATATTTCTGTTTTTGTTCATTATAGGCTGTTTGTGGGTTTTGAAATTGGCGAGTTCAATGGTTGTGTGGGCTTGAAATGGGCGAGTTTTATGGTAGCTCTAGCTAATCAGAACTAGCTAAGAAGCTCTCTAATGCTCTGTTCTCAACCTTGTAGCATCATAACATTGTGAGCATTCTATTATTTCGGTCAGATACAAACAACAAAAGACACGGAAACAACTTTGCAAAGTGGTTCCATTTTTCACCAATCAGTTGTGTGCAACAGGCTCCAAGTTATCATCAGAAAGTTTTTAAATTTTTTATTAAGAAAGAATCAGTCATATAAATTTTATCTTTATAAGCATTTTCAAAGAGTTTCCACTATTGAATGAAAGTTTTGTGAATATTTTAATTGTTATGTAACCTAAAAGAATGGAATGTTACTTTGTTACATTGAAGGTCATTGGCTTTTTTGTTGTTTTATAAAGCAGAGAATATGGATGGTGTCCGAGCATTAATAGGCTGTCGAAAGTAAAGGTGTACATTGCTTTGCAGCTATCTTTAGACAAAGCTTAAAGGATCTATACTATTTGCAAGATATACACGACTACTGTTGTTTCTAACTCGGGTGGCATAATCAATATCAACGTGTATCTATTGACCTACAGCATGCCAAAAAGGATCAGTAAGCCCAAGTTCAAAGGCAACAGTTTGCAAAGGAGTGCTTTCTTGCATTGGTAACATGCCATCCTATTACCGGAGACAGATTCAAAATATGTAAAAATCAACACTGGTTTGTACCAAGCTTTATAGATCTGTATAGAATGATGCGACTAACCTTTTCTGTCTGATCCTGTCTGTAAAGGTTGTAGAGCTTTGTAATTTGAAATGGCAAAGCGCATACTATGAATATAACCAATACGGAAAAAAGCATCTTGATGACCTGTACAAACAAAAGAAAACAAAAAAGAAAATGTCAGTTAATTTCTGAATAATGGTTAAGGTAAAACAAACGAACGTTCTTTGTACAGTACATTCCTTTCTCTTCTCTCCGATAAAAAAATATATTTCTTAGAGAGAAAAAGAAGCGATGAGGACAAGTACTTTGTAAATATATTAAAGTATGAGAAAATGTTTTACTATAAAATAAGTCGTGAAAAATATTTAAGAACTTCAGGAAGTTATGAAGCTTGAAATGATTGCACACTGCATGAAAGGCCGTTCATGCATAGTTTGTAACAAGTTTTCAAGCTTCAAGAATCCGTGAAATATGAAGTTCGTTTATTATAATTGCAAAAAGTTATCAAAATAATACAAAATAATAACGGATATCAAGAAATAAATAAAAGAATCGTATTGTAAGCGTTCTTTACAAACATTGTCAATGCACCAAGAAGTGCGAGTGAATACATTAGTAGTTCCATTTGGTGTTATGAACAAAAAGCTTGTAATTTTCAGCGTCACTTGATGCGATTTTGACTAATCTAAACTACTTATAATACTTGGTAATCAGTTGCATATATTTCCACACGAGCACAGATCTTTCAGATGTGGAGAGATAATATACAGAAGTAAAGTACCCAAAGCAAAATATTTGATGCGGCTGTCTTCAGAAACTGTAGATATATTTGATTTCAAAGTTTCGAAAAATATCTCAGCATCATTCGCAAATGTTTAAAAATTTATTGTCAGAGCTGTTAGATTATGGAAAATGGCAAAATAGAAAAAATAATATTTGAGACTAGGAAATGAACACAGTTTCAAGTTTCTCTTCGGCACTAACGGCACAATACGGCACTAACGGCACAATACGGCACAGTACGGTACAATACGGCGCAGAATATCACAGTTCAGAATCAAATCAGCCAATTATTGCCGTTTGATTTGAAAAAGTCACATTAAAATAACCATTCCTTGTAAATTAAAAAGAAACGATGTTCAGAACGTATATCGTCTTTTTCTCTTATAAAACGATCATCTTATGAAATGATAAAATGTTACGAAAGTAAGTACATCTATAATTAGCAGCAAAGCATTTTTTTTTGTTTCACATAGTAAACCAAAATTTACATAGCAACATAAATTTAATCTTATTCAACTTGCTCTTTGTTTTTGCCATACTCTTTTAATCTCTAGGAAAGTTTAAAAACCACAGTGACAATTAATACCTTATCTGCTATTTTTTATAGCTCCAAATTGTGTCGAGGGATAATTGATAAGTGTTTCTCAGAGTGAATGTAATGGTACGACAACAGTATCCATACTAAATAAAAAAGGTCACTGACCATTTATCTTGTTTTCATTGAATGATATGTTTGAATTTTTTCTGACACATTCTTTTACCAGTTGGTATCGTTATATCGAAGGACAATTATTATAAATCGGCTTTATGTCCTGTTTAAACACGGAAAAACAGAATGTTTTACGTCACTTGGAGTTTTAGTTGCCATATGTTACAGTACTTTACAAGATTTTCTGATGTTTCATATAGGTGATCTATTATAATAGATTTTTTCTTTACCTTTATGGCATCAGGTGCATTGGTAAATCTTCAACCGACATTTATTTAAATGCCGGCTACTGTCTGTTAAATTGTATCAGATGCATACATGTATCTGAAATAATCCCTGAATTTATTCAGATACAAAAAGAGAATCTGCTTGTTTCGAAATAGATCGCAAGATTGTGTGATTCATGCTACCCAATATTTCAAAAGTGTCACCTTAGTTTTCGATGTTTTAATATTGGACCAATTACTTAATTTAGTAACAAGTAATTTTTCTCTAAATATATAGCATGCATCAGGGACTGACATATCATCGTAATGTCTCTGATTCTTTTGAACAAGGTCTTGATTTATATTTCAGTAGAACTTTATTATTCCTCAACCAATGTTTCATAAATACTACAAGACTAATGAGTATTCAATTTTAAAACTATTTTTATCCCTCCTAAAATCTTTGCCTCTGATAAAATAAATATGAGCAAGAGATTACAAAATCTCAGTATAACAGAAAATTTGGACTTTTTGGCGAAACCGTGGCCAGATCTTTGTACCGTGCGCGTTTTCTTTTCAATTAATTAAAATGTTCGGACTCTAAAAGACTTAAATTTTAACATGGTCAGCAGTCTTTATGTGACCTCGTTTCGAATTTGGTAAGCAGAAGTGATCACAAATACTTGTTTTGTTATTGTTTGTAAATGGTTAGTCAGTAATTCAGTACAATTTAATTATGATATTTTAAACAAGTGACTTGTCATGTCATGCAATCCTGTATTTGTATGTTGACTTCAAAGAACATTCTGATTTCTTCCGTAAAGGGTCTCCAGGTTGAGACTGTAAATATCATCATTATAGTAAAGAACACTTTTGTGATCAAGAGAAACAAAATTAATTCTCAATGACCTTAAAGGTTGAGGATTTAATTTCTCCTGTGAATAGTAGTTATCTCGTCTCTTGAACATAAGTGCAAAATTACCAACACAGCGAAATTGTAGCTTTTGTTGATACAAATGGGTGGAAAAGTGGGTGGGTGGACGTCTTGATTTAGTTTGATACAAGAAAATTGCAAAAGACTGTTACAAGTGAACGAAAAGATTACAAATTTTCTACTGTGTAACAATGTGTTGGACAAATTATTGTATAGTTTAATTATTTTCGAAAAATTACCTTGCGTTTCGATCGTTGTTGGATGGCCGACTTTGACATTGTGCTGTTACTGGGAACCACTTTGTGCCCTCGCAGTTTGATCAGGATTATTGTGTAGGTCATCGTCATTACTATCATTGGTATCCAGTTCAAAACAACACACACAAAAGTCCAGTAGGCTCTCTTGGACATCACACCCATATCACACGTCGTTTCAGACGCTCGCACCATGGGCCAAACCTCGGTGCAGTACCTCTCGTGGTAGTCCTTCCAAACTCGTTCGTCATACGTGAAGAAGAAAAGGACGGGCATACCTATGACGGTAGCACACAACCAGACGAGAATTAAAACTACACTGACTTTGCGCTGAGTCACTCGAGACTTCAAGGGAAACATGATGGCAAAGAAGCGATCCCCAGCTATCACAATTAGGGTGAAGACATTAGACAACAGAATTATGACTGAAAGAAAAACGTTAAAGAGTGAAAATTCGTTTCAGTTAAAATTTTTACGTTACCTTTATTATTTAGTGTCCGTTATTGTGCCATTTAAAAAGGTACACGGAATTGTCGGCGCCATATACTTATTTGTTTAATATTATATATATATATATATATATATATATATATATATATATATATATATATATATATATATATATATATATATATATATATATATATATCTTTGCTTAGAAATATTTTCAGTCTTATTTCTTCAGTGGAGAAGACACAGGATAGCAGAAAAAAATAAGTTCAAAGATATGCTTGATTTACGTGCGATTGCAACAGATTTTTTCATCAACCATGCATCGATACATTTGCATTTTTCATTACTCATTTTTATCACACATGTAAAGCTCGCATTATATTATGACAACTCTGAAACACGTGTTAAAGAAAATGGTTTAAGTTTCCATGATACTTAATATAAAAATTTTTGGCATGATCGGAATACAAGTACAGAGGGCTGATTAATAAGATAATTTCTATTATATTTTTGCAGGTAATTCAGATTTCGTGATTGATATAGCTATCTTAATGTAAAACCATATTAATCATTTACATAAGTCTGAGAGGAACAAGTCTGTGACAAAAATGTGCTTAATGTAACAATGCAAGAAACAAACAAAAAGACGCGAGAAAATGTTCATGATTCACAATATCATAATCATATTAGGTGAAATTATACAAAGTACATAAAAGTAATGTATCTGTCTGGCTCTTTCTGAAATAAAGGTCTACTGAATGAATAAGAAGCCATGATCCGAAATTCACTTGGGCAGTGATTTAGGTTTACACTATACTGAAATATACGTCATATAAGTAAGACTACATTATTAAATTTTTTTCGAGCTTGTAAATAAACGTACCACCCAGAATTAAACTGAAATAACATATTACCAACTCTGAATTTAACTGGCATAATTGACACAAAGAAATGAGAATTTATTATTGTTTTATGAAAAATTAATTATTTTAATTTTTCTAAGTGTGTCAATTCTGTCATAATTTTCACCTCCCGAATATTCATCATGTCGTCAAATTGTTATTATATTTATCATGTCATCATTTTATTTCTATTCTATTTATCACGTCCTCATTTCATTTATATTGCTATATATTTATCATGTGGTCATCTATATTAGTGTATATTTATCGTGTCATCATTTCATTTCATTTCTACTATAGTGATATCTATCAACTGCAATAAATTTCTTGCCTCTTACACACCTTAAGGTAGGTAAGCAAAATTCGCATTGCTAGGTGATTATAAACGTAAATATTCCTAAAATAAAGCTTAGACACCTAGGAAATTAGTGATTTAAGACGTTTTAACTATGCATTGCTCTCTTACAACAAAACTGGGGCCTTTTTTATTATTCTTATTTAAATATATTTATCACTAAATTTTTACAAGAAACAAAAAACTAGTATATGACATCTTGAATGGGATTCGAGATATGCAAGGAAATTAATGAGTTACGTGATAAACCTAGTTATAGTGCATATATGCATATAGTATTTCTGCTGTTCATCGGAATATACTTTATTACTTTGCAGTCCTTGCATTTTAGATTCACAAACGTATAGATACTAAAACTAGATATATAAATAGATGTTGATAAATAATCAGTGATAGTTTTCTCTTGTTCTTTTTCAAAATGTAAATGAATTATTAACGTGATATAAAACCATGTCATATGAAGAGAACAAAATGTTAAAATAGTTTATCCAACAGCAACCATCAACAAATGAACGCGCTCCTGAATTTGGAGACACATTGCTTATTGCCAGTGGATAAAACGTAGAGGTTTTTTTTTTCTAATACTGTAAGAAAGACAGACAATGCAAAATGCATGTTTCTCATACTTAGATAAATTGCTTTTAAATGCATTTGGAACTGCTTATAAAGACAGAAAATAAATAGATCATTGATTTAAAAAAAATATTTGTTTCGAAAGAAATTTTCAAACATATAAAAATGATTTAAAATCCACGTATCTGTTATTGTTAGTCGGCAGCGCAAGGCCAAGTTATCAAGCTGCAATTTTGTCAATACATTTACAAACAAATTCATAAGAACAATTTCCATTAAATTACAACGAACTTTATGAAACCCAAAAATGTATAGCACTTGGCAAATACTTTCGTTTGTCGCTAAATGGAGCGAGTTTGCGGTGAATATTCAAGACTAGTTCTATTTGATAAGGCTTTGTTTCAATCGCAAAATGTTTGAAAAAGGAAACCAGCAATCCTTATTACACTTATGACGTCTGGAGGAGTAATGTTTGAGCGAATTCCGTAGAGAAATAGATAAATTTAGATATGAAAGTAGGTAGTTACACAACTGTAATTCCGTTCGACGACTCTGTGTGTGTGTGTGTGTGTGTGTGTGTGTGATTACATCAAAATAATTAATAGCAAGAACTCAAGAAAAAGTTATGCTAACTAGATAATAAATCTTACTTTGTATGAAGGGGTTGACTTTGCAGAGAAAGGCACCAAGGACCCATCCATCCGTTAGGCTGTCCACCAAATGCATCCATATAGGAAAGCATGCCACCAGTAGATCCGATACAGCCAGATTCACTATGTAGTAATTAGTAGTAGTCCTCAACTTCTTGCAGTACAAGACAAGAACAATTACAAGAATATTGCCAAGCAAGGCGAAAAGCTCTAGTAGGACTACCACAGATATTTTGACAGCAATTTCCCATGTGGGAAGTTCTTTTAGAGTTCCTCGATAATCTATCTTACTAAAATCGAAGTACTTCACTTCGACATGGCACGCAGTTGTGCCCATCTGTTTTGCTAGCGATTGTACAGTCACGTTACACTGTTTGACAACTTTCTTATGTTTTTCTTCTGTTTTTGTAAATTCCTTTACTAGCTTTTCATGTTATACTTCAATTTGCAGTCGCTTTTTTGACATCAGTCGAGCTATATAAAGTTAATAACATACCATATATTTATCGCGACTATTCATTAAATTGTGCTTTATTCTGCACATATCGTATTCCTGTTAAATATTGCTTTAAAATGAAAAAACTGAATCTGTGAATAAACTCTTAGCTTTATCTAGATTTTCAGCATAGACATTTTGAAGTTTGTCAAATTTCCGTTATGTCTGTATATTGCATATATAATATATATTATTTTTTTTTCCTTAAAAAATTATGAAAATTTTATACAATCACTTGTGTAGAAAGAGACATTGTCCAAGGGACAGAAACATACTACTTAAAGACGTTCGGTAAAAAATTTCTGTACGTTTCCTTGAAATACACAATATCTATCTCCAACAAACCGAATGAAAATGTTCATTTCATATTAATCTCTTTCCGATAAATTATTCATCTACCTGGACTGTTTTATGGCGTCGGTTCTCGGTATTAAACTGACTGTTCCTTGGAAGAAACCAGCATATTAAAAAAAAGACGGAAATTATCCATTTCCTTGAGAAATTCAACACCATAGTGAGAGTGCAGTACATTATGAATCGTGTTTGTCCACACTTCAAACTGCCACAAGTACATTATACCTTCTCTCTCAAAGCACCAACTCTCCTTCAAACATCCTTATGGCCTAAAGAATCGTTGACATACAAAAATAATGCAAGACAGAGAGAGTTTTCCTCAAAGCAAAAGTTTGCCCACTGACAGAAGCGTCGCTAAAAACTGTTTCTGCCGATAAGCTTCGTTGTCGAGTGCTCGAGTAGGGAGATTTATTGGATTTCAGGCTTGGTCATGTCGTCAAGTTCTAGAGAACATAAATCTCGGTGGAACTGGTTACAAATTCAATCATATCACCCCCAAACTAGCGGGTAACAGTACAGAATAGAATGTCTATTGAGTGCAAATACGTCCTGACATAAGACTAAAAGTAAAAGTCATAGCATCAAACACTTAATATCGTGACATAATCTTCAACTGTTCCTGTTCGCTATAATATCGTTTGACCAGTTGGCTGCAAACTAGTTAATGCCATATGGTATCAAGCAATAATGAAAAACTCTAAAGTGCTATGAATTATATTTTATAAAACATTTATTATGATATATAAATCAAGACCAGTACCTAAACACTTGATGTAAAGAATGCCACAGTATATCTTAGGAACGGCCGAAGGTAAATAATACCTGTCAATAAGCTCTGTGTCAAAATGAGCCAAACACTTATTTCACAGTGAACAATCACTTTTACATGGGGTCAATAATGGTGTATTTAGGCCCAAAAATACCTATTCCCATGCAAATGCTCTACATTCCTTTTCATGGAATAAGCAATTGTCATAATATATAAGAATGTATTATCTTAATGTATATAATTTTACAAACATTTCGACCAATTAAGACATCCAAATATTCTGTAAAAAAAATGAACGGGGTGAGGGTCATTATTAATTATTATTTTCTCCGTATATTTTTATAGTCCATTTTTAAAGCTATATTAACGTCACCGTATTCCTTGCAAAATAAGTTCTGGACTGGGAGCAGCTGCATCTCTGTCGGCGGAAAGTCAGGCTCAAATCTAATGGTTGCGATTTCTGTATCAGCCCAGGAAAGTGTGGGTCGGCATTCGTGTTGTGTTTTTGGTAAAGGCACTAAGGTCACATTTCCTGTTCATTATATAACCAGTGATTTATTAAAAGTTCTGCTAAACCAATAAAGGTAGATTATTAGACCTTAATTAGACCTGGACTCAAGTACCGAATATAAAATCTTGGTTCCAGTGTTTGCTATATCCTTAACCATTCCATGTCGTGATCATTTTGTAGTCTGTATTATTACATCATTATCACCAATAAAAAACGTTTACCAACATCTTTATAAGGGTAATTCGTTACGACTGAAGTATAATATTGAAAGAACAGAATAGCAAAGCTGTGCAGTCAAATTCATGTTATTAAATTTACTGAGTATAAGAACTACTCACATTAAAAAAAAGAACATTAATAGACTTTAAATTATGTAGAGAATAAAGGAAATAAAACTACAATAATCTTGGAAACTTCCAAGAAATTTTAGAGAGCTTTCAACACAAGAAAATTTTGACGTGGAACCTTACAGCAGAGACAATATATGAATGTTTAAACTTTAGCCTAAAATACAAACAACAAAGCAAAAGTCAGGCCTCTTTTTAAAAAAACTATTATTTGCATTGTTTTAAAATTAAAGCAGAGGTGATTTTGACAATATTTCTAAAATCTGCTCTGCAAGATTTTTTTTAACAAAAAATTATAAATCTTTTAATGTGATCACAACTCTTGAAATACTGTTGGTATTTCAGTACATAGTTGGCAATACAAGTCTATTAAAAAATAAATTCCAAATTATATTTTGAAGATTATTTTTTTTTCGTTTAAATTGACGGGTAGCTTGCCTGAATAATTTGCCGTAATTTTATTAAGGGGATAAAGAAAATAAAAAGGGTCATAACGATTCGAATGTTTCATATAAAAAGCATCATATAAGATACTGACAGAGTTTAATCTCTTCTGAAAACCTTTGCGACCATTAAAATTTCAGAAGCGACGGTTTATGTGAAAACCACAGCTGGGTAGTTATCTTGAAAACAGAATCAACACTTGCCGTGCTCTGATTTAGAACCTTCATATCATCATGTTTATTTTGCAAAGCATTGTCGTGACTAAGCAAATGTTTGAACACATTCTTCAGGCTACCTGACTAAAGCACTAACTTTTACTGCGAAGTTGATCGATTTATATGAAATATTATATTTCATTCATTTTCTATGTCTGGATTAATCCATACTGAGCTACATTTTTCATTGGTCCATTCCCCACAAAATATGTCGGTGAATTCCTATTGCCTTCGATTTTTAAGTTGAAGCGACTATGATATTTCACTAAATCTGTATTTATCTGTAAAATCTGACAGCTTAAACTTGAGAGATTATGGAGAAGAGCTAGATGTAATTATTCTTCAAAATGATGGGTTTTACCGCTTTTTGATTTTCATTTACGGAATTGATTCTGTTAACGTTTGAATTACATATATATGAACGGATGAAATTAAAAATTACCTCTATTTTGTATATTTCTGACTCAGCTAGCAATGTTTCTCTGAAAACGGATATTCCAGCTAATAAAATAAAACTTTTCTTTTCGATTCAAACCTATATATTATTGAATAGTTTATATCTCTCTTAGATAATAAAAATCTCATTTAGAATTGACTCTTGATTTAAAATCTTTCTGGTTGTATTTTATTTATCGAATTTTGCTAGATCTGAAATCAAATAAGGCATCCAGTAAAAAAAAGTCAGAATTTCTGTTATTTAAAGAAGGGACAAGAAATATTAAGGAACATAAAAACATTGTAAAAGTGATCTCCTTTTGGTAGCAGAGTGTTATACTCAAGAGAAATCCACACGCATAGTTCACTGATTCTGCAGCGAAATGTCTGATAAATTTGCTTGTATGTATTGTCAATTAGACGTCAAACTTAGGTCATGTTGACCATTTGCGTTAGATGTTGTAATAGTAAGCGTTCATATACAACTTCACAAAATTCAGAACAGCCCCCTCCCCGCTTTACACCATAACAGAAACAACCTAGAAGTTATGTATTATATACAAGGTAACTATCGAATGTGCCGTTCTACGAACTCATCAACGTCCATATATTGTATTGGCATCATAGGTGATGTTTTATATACTGACTGGAATTACTCATGTCTTATATAGTTACAAATCTCGGCTCGTTCAAAGTCACAAAGAAAAGAGTGAAGTCAACAAGCTTTGTAAATTTTAACAAAATTAATTTATTTTCCTAAAAAGAAAACAGTAAAAATATGAAAAAGAACTTACAGTTAGTGAATATAATCCAAAAATTAATTCCAGAATTGAAAATATAAGTCCTATCACTAAAATGTCTTAAATGAATCCAAGTTAGAGTCCCAACGAAGTTCAAAAATGGTGGACGATGACGTCAGATGAATGCAGTATTGATGTGTCAAAAGTTCCACGTTGAATTTTATGAATCACGAAAGAATATACCGGCTTTAGAACCTTTGAATAATTTCCACTAAATGTCTTTTTGTCCAAGAATTTGATGAAGAGCAGCACTTGTAAACGTTTCCCATAGAATTAATTATTTTGTAAAATAGAAAATCTAAAAAACAAAATCATCTAGCAACCACAAAATTACCTTTGAACTGTTAAAGTATTATTTTACGACTAAACTAGAAAACAGTGATATTGAGTATTAAATCTGGTTAAAACGTCATTTCGACACTTGTGATGGGTCACATGATCACTTACTACAAGACATTTTGACACATACGTCAGACTAGTCAAATTTAAGAAAGAATAAAAACTTTGATAACATATTGTGATCACACCAGAAGTATGACCTTGATATTGGCCAATCATTTTACCAAGTGTCTGAGCAAAGGTCAGCTAAAAACAATGCTAATCTAAAACTTACGTTATATGCAAACAAAATTTTATTTTTTAAAAAAAAATATCAAACGCCGTGAAAATAATCATTACAATAAAATGTCATAAAACAAAAAAATAAATAAATAAAACTAAAACAAAAGCAATTTAATTATATATACACGTAACAATATATTGCCTCAGAATTACACAAATGAAAACTTGTAAAGAAATACCACGCGAACGTAAATCAGTATACTTAATGGTGTGATAGCTATGCAGTAATTCCTAATAATATAACAACTTCTACCTCCAAAACTTATTAATAGTTATTTCAATTTTCACCTACTAGATTTCTAATTGTATTGTCATTCACTAATTCGAAATCTTAAAGACATGGCCCTGTTCGATTAGGGGTTGATAGACAAAAAAGATAACTTTTAAGTTTTTGTTTCTTCTAAAAATAATATTGTATCCTGAAGATACGTATCGCAAAATCTCAGCAGAAACATTTACTTTTTGAAGTCCTGATTCTGAATAAATCTTAGATATTATGCAAGTATATTATAAAGGCAAACATGTTTTATTTAAATTTTTAATTATACAATGTTGAGCTCAAAGCCTAAACAATAAAGTGAGGAGGTTTCTTTCAACAATCTGATATTATTTTGAGATTCCAGCTTTCTTAATATTATATTGGAATAGAAATTTTAATTTTAATAAGGGTTAGAATTTGTCTACATTTGCAGTAGACTCTTTTTGGAAAAAGTTCAATTTCTCCTGATATATTTGAATTTTTTCTTCAGACCAATAAAAATAGTAAATATTCACAAACTCTTCTAATAGGAACCAGTTTAAGTTTTCTCAAAACAGTATCACTGAACCAACATAATCACCAGAAATGCAAATAAGCTAGTTACAATAAATTTAAAATACGTTAAAATGTCCTCTCAGATCTCGAAGTGTAGCGTTAAGTGGTTGTTCATTATTATTTTTGCAGCCATTAAGAGCTGGCAATGCTATAAATTATTTAATTCTTATTGCAGAAATAGTGGTAATTACGATCAATTAATTCAATAATTATTATTCTTGAGGTCATTGAAGAATTGGTAAAGCAATAAAATTATTCAATAATCATTATTGTTGCAATCGTTTAAGAGCTGGTAATACCATAACTTGTGCAATAATTATTATTGCTGAAACAGTGATAATTACGACAAGCTATTCAATAATTATTATTGCTGATGACTTTGAACATTTGGTAATACGATAAAGTTATTCAATGATCATTATTGTTGCAATCATTTCACTTTTATGGAGTTAAGTTGCGCAAAAGGTGCAATATGAAAGATCGCAATACAAAGTGGGGACTTTCTAGACATTGTATTTTCTATTGATCTAAAGTTACAATCCATCCAATAATCTCAAAAACCACCATAAAAATGAGATGGGTTATATTGAGTTAAATGGGTACAAAACAACCATTAAAATGAGAAGGCTTCAACTGAGTTGAATTAGTACAATGCTTCAGTGTACATGAAAACAATCAAGGCTAAGAATTTTTCTTGTGAATGGCTTAAAAACCTGGTTGTTGTTTTACACCTGCCATAAGGCTGAACATATGTTATGATGTCTACCTATCTCTCTCTCTCTTTTCCCTGCTTCATTTCTCCAAAATCTACCATTAAAAATCTTTGTAAATAGTTTTCAGTTGGGGCAAGGAGAAAACTTATTGATTTTGGGCTTGAAATATCCTAGATCAAGGTCACAGAGACTCTAAGAAGAAAAATTACTTCTACATAATTAACTTCACTTGTGTAAGTTACTTTAACCGGTCTTTGTAATTGATTTGTATTTGAATTTAAAAAGACATTACTTATGGGGTTAAGTGTTTTCTGTGCAATATCATGAGTTCCTTCTCACTTACTCTGACGAGATTTGTGGATTACTTGCAAATGAGACAATAAAGACATCTATTCAATTTTGGGTCAAAAATCTTGGTTACAAGGGTCAAGAGATGGAAAACCGAAGTCCATAAAGTTCTGTACAATTTGCATCTATTAAACTGTAGGTGGCAGGCATCTGAGACAAGAAAGATACCTAATGATTGCAAAAAGGAGGCTAGGTAAAGGTCAAGGTCATAAAGACCTTGATAAATAGCAGTTTCAACAAAACAGGACACGTTCAATGTCACAAACTAGTGGCAGACTGGATGGCTTCTAACAGAAAAAGAAAGGAGCATATTTATTCTTTGATGAAAACGGTCATAGATCAGTTTGATCAAGAGTGAAAGGATAAGTGGCTTTTGCAAAAGAAGTTGACATGGTAGGGATATATTATTCCATTTAAGAAAGACTTGTTTTTAACCATTGATGGTGTTGAATTCATTAGGACGAGTTTACAACGGCCAGCCTTTACACAAGCAAAATTCCTGTCTTGTGTCATATAAAGATTTTGAGATCAGAGAAGAAAGTTCATGTGTCAATAAATTAGCAAGAGGGTATGAAGACTGTTGTTACAAGACAATACATATTTCCAGTAAAGTTTTATATTCATATTGTTAGTGTGTATACCCACTTATAATTTGTACACCATTCATTCACAAGACTTCTTATGATGTATGATTGGTCCTAAGCGAAGATGGTTCCACTTGGATATGCAATATGGCCACCTTGAAAACCTTGTTATTGCTTCTCTTTTTATCATATTCCTTGGGATATTCATTAAAGGTATTTTAGTGATGTCCAGCTGGTCTTAAAGTGCCAGTCTGACACTCTAGATATTGCTATTCGTCCTGAGGAAAGTTTTATCAACATGGGTTTTCACCGGATGATTTAATATGTCTAGTTGAAATTAAAAATTGTGCCAATTTTATATCTGATATGGCTACCAGTGTCCATTTTAAAAATCTCCTTACTAGTTGTCCTATATGTAAAGTCGTTATTTATTTTTCAGCAGAATAATTGTTTAGTTGGTTATTATTTAATTGGTACTAGATGGAAACAGTGCCAGACTGACCTCAAATATGCGTCCACAATGAGCATGCTGAAAATCTTGTGTCTAATCCTCCTGAAAGGATGTTCATATCCACATCTTGTTTTCACTAAAAGTCTTCCAATGCTGCCTAGTTTGTCCTGCATGAAAATGGTGCCTATCTTGCATGCAATATGGCTGTCACTGCGGGATAATTTTAAAATTGTACTGCATAAGAATATCACTCAGTAGTTAAGAAACGGTATTATCTTCAATTGCATAGACAAATGTCTTTCTTGATTGAATAGACAAATGTCTTTCTTGTTCACAAGTTTTTTTTCCGGATTGTTTCAAATTACTTTTATGTATTAAATGATGTTAAAACTTAAATGATAAATTGTGTCACTTCACTATATTATTAACTTCATGTAGCTTGATCATGAAGTCATTCAGCACATGACAGGCTGTTCATGGCGTGCAGTGTATTTTGGCGGAGTAAGAACCAACCCAAGGGAAGACAGTGGCAAGCTTTCTAACATACCCTACAGTTAATTGAGCAGAGACTCGAACTCACACCGACAGAGACAAGATGTCTGAGTAATCCGTAAAAGCATTAATCGAACTTGAAATGTATTCTTGGCAGAATGATTTAAAAATTACATCCTATTATGAAACGTTTTAGTAGAAATTTGAAAAGCTAGTATAAAAGAAACTTGAACAAACTGAATAAGCATTGATTTGCAGTCTATTTGTAAAGATTATAATGCTTGTTTAACGTTGCAGTGTTTACTTATTGAGGTAACCAGTCTATCATACATCAACTGTCTTGTTGAAATTAAACAATTATAAATTATATTTTAAATATTCAAAAGCATGTCAGTACATTTCTCTCGAGGCGAAATTCTCTCGTTACAGTGATAACCATTGTAGTACCAATCAGCATAAATTGAACAGAATTTGCCAAGACATTGACTAATGGATTTTCCTGGTTTCTAATAGAAGAATATTTCCTAAGTATGTCCTAAATACTGCACAGTATCAAAATTAGTATGGAGATGTTTAAAATTATGTTTGAAACATTGTTTCATTTTTTGTCATATATTCTTGTTGAAATGGAAATAAACTGAAGCAAAAATGCAACCCTATCTTGAAAGTTTAAAGCACTAGCTGAGAGTAAAATAACATTTGGTATGAAGACTGTACTTAACATAAGCAGTGATGTAATATACTGGAAATGACATTAGCTAAAATCGTATGAAAGCTTCAAATCAACTGTCTTGAAACGTCTGCTCAGAAGTTGACTAGACTCTACAAACTAACAATCTTGCTTACATTTATTATCCTTCCATTTCTGCAGTGACATAAACATCTATATAAATGCTAGCTTAGAGAGTTGTGCTCGATAACACAAGTTATCAAATTCTTCCATTAAGGGAAAAATGCCAACCCTGAAGGTGCACAAAATTGGGGTAACACTAGAGGATTACGATTATAAGTATACCCTCAAATGTTTGAATGCTAGATGTTTGAAACAATTTTAGATATTCAAATATCTTAAATGTCCCATGAATGAAAACCTCAAAATATGTCCAAAAATTCTTCAGATATGCCGATGCTGTTCTACTCAATGAGCAAACCAATTACTAAGTTTGACAGATCTACAACAGAGAACTTTTGAGTCTTGATAGATTTCGATCTTATTTGCTCATTTGCCAAAATGGTCTTCAAATTAGTTATTATGGCCCTTACAAAGTTAACAAGAAAATGAATGAGCTGAATTTTAAATAATATAATACTCTTGGAATGTAAATAATTAAAGGAGTACCAGTAAGTTGAGAAAGGTAGCAATGCTAATCATGCACTTTAGTTGTAGCTGTCCCACTCGGTGAGGATTTAAGTGAAGGAATGCAATCGGACTCTACTAACTTTGGAGTAACAAATCTTCGGAATTCAGAAATTATGAATCATCTCTGGACCAGAAACTTTCACATTTGCAACAAAAAGGAATTAAGTCACATGTACTACTTGAGATATAAGCACTTATTTCTATATGTTCCTACAAGAACAACAATTTTCAAGACGTTAAAATTATAAATTCCACACCTGTGAAACGACTCCCAGACAGTATGAACCCTCTCCAACAGGAATGGTTGAAAAAAAAAGAAATTCAGTATTTGCTGGAGAACGACTTGATAGAGCCGAGCAAGAGTAAAAGTGACTGAGAGTTCACCATGCATGTCTTCTGAAACCATATACTACTTTCTGCATGTGCACGGAATATAGAAAGGTGAACTGTGTGACTAAAACAAACTATTTCCATTACCAACAATGACTGCATAAAATTGGAAAAGTTGTCACTAAATTGTACCTTCTGAAAGGATTGGAAAGGGCAAAGATAATTTCGGCATTCATGAGATTTTTCTAAATTAAACACCATAGAAATTATTCCACAATCAAGAAGGAATGTTCGGCTTTTGTTATTGGCATTACAACACTGAAGTTTACATTAGTTTTATTCCTGAATAGCGGAGACGGTGCTTGTAATATCTGCAAGTAGATACCCTCTACAATTTAGTCTCCTGCAGTGATGAAAACTGGTATCTCTTTAAATTGTCCATGTCTAATGCACCATAAAATATCCTGCTGTTTCATTTCTTTGGCATACTCTGCATCGCTGCATGCATAAAGTTCTGTATTTACGAGTTTGTTTTTTTTATCTCAATTTTAATTGTAGCCTATAGTTCAAATTAGACCAGGAGTTGTCCTTCCTTGCCCAATAAATTCACGTTATATTACTTTTTTTATAAAAGACTTTGGTTCAGTTTTAAGTGATAAATAAGTGCTATATATTTACTAAATGTATACATGTATACTGTTTACATATCTTGCGAATCATGTTAAAAATTTTTTATTATGAACGTAAAAAAACCCAGATTGTTGATTTGTCGTTTTAAATCACAGACTGTAAATAAATTTTATTTTGCATCAGTATAGCATAATTAGCACGTTTTATTCCAAAGTTTGCTTCCATCTTCTCTATTATGGTGCAATATTGGTAATTAAATGAACTGGTCCGCATAATGCTATCTTCTCATATTTACTGTCCAAGATCTTTTTCAACTGTATGTAAATTTTCAAAAGACTTCGTTTCACAACTGCTGCATCACAGATCATACATCAAAATGTATGCAGAGCGATATGCTATTCCAAAGCAGTCCAACTAACCATAGAGCTATGTTTTATTTACTTCTTTCAGTCACCCTATAATTTGCTAGCACCTAACCATAACCGGTTAGCCAACCTGGGTCAGTGTTGGAGGATATCGGGTTCTGTGATCTCACAAGCCCCTGAAGTTGGATGTCAAGTGTTATACAACCAACCATAGTGGACTGGGTGTTGATCATGTCCCACAAACTGAATTGACTGCAAATAACAAAACCCCAGATATAAATCTGAGGCTTGTTTCAGAAAAAAAGTGCAAAAGCGGAGTGGTCTGAATGAAAAATAGTATACAATCAGAAAATTTTAAGTCTGCATTTAGAGAAGACTTCATAGCTGTTAGGTTGTCAAAAAGATTGAGATGTCATGAACATGGATGGGTATTATTTAATTGTATTAATTGTTATGCAATGGCAAGACCGACAAGTAGGCGTCATTTTTAAATAACCTTTTAAAAAAAAAATGACCTACTTAGTTCACATCAAGGAATTATCAAAAATAAGTCATACGTACAAAAAAAAATATAAACATTTAAATAATTATTGGGTTGGTAACTGGAGGTTATGAAAAATTAAATGGTATAGGGGTCATGTTCTGGTGACATTTGAATTAGCCATCGGAAAGTCTTCTGAAAATCAAAACTGAATCAAACCATTTTGCATCTGAATTTCTGCAAAACATTTACGAGATTTAAAAAAAAAGTGATTTTAAAATTCAATACACTTTCTGAAATATCACATATTTGGAAAATCTTTAGTGAAACAAAAAAGGATGTATTGCCTTCTACTGTAGCAAACTTTTTCAAATCCTACCCAATGAGGTTTTTGAAATGAGAGCTGCTCAAGCTACCAGACATGCTATTTGGAAGTGAAGGCTTCATTTAACAAAGTAATGAAAATATTTTTGGTCAAGTATTTGGTGGAAAAGTTAATTTTCGGGGGGGGGGGGGGAAAATAGGTTTATCAAGTTTAGTTAGCAAGCCTGTATCTGGTTTAGGCAGGAATTAATAGACTTGGTTAAAACACATAATGAGGTTACAATTCCGATGGAAATGATGCCAAGGAAGATAAATACAACTGCAGACAAAATAACACAAATGCGGAAAAAAAAAGAAACTAAAACATACAAATGTACAGAAAAGGGAAAGGCAACAGATTAGAACAGAACTGATGGCAGAAAGCCACCCACACCGTTTTGATGTTGCCAGAAAACAATTTCAGGAAATTGTAGACACTTTCCTCATTCCGATTACACTAGCTTCAGCTTGTATTAGTGGAGTTCAAGAATGTGTCCATAGTAAGGCAACTCCCTACTTTGATGAGCAACAGGAAAAAACTTGGATGCATAGCTTTAGTATTAGCATTGCACAATTTTAAGGTGAACATTAGTTAGATCCTCCTATTATTGCATTCATATGTTTAGGTGGGGTCGTGTTGCAGGAATATGAGTGACATTAAGCACATGAAGGGATAGGATGTTGAATTGCACTTTCACAATGTAATTTTTGTCCATTTGTCATTCATACACCACCTTTTTGTTCAATTTTAAATGCAATAGTGTCACATGTACATTTGACCAATATGTTAAAACTTTAATGTATAAATCTGATCTTTATGAGGGGCGGTTATGTAAATTTTTATCATGTGCTTGAACTTTGACCATGGAAAGGCAACCAAATTAAAAGTTTTTTGTCATATTTCCAAGTTATCGCTAAGTTGTTTACAGATATCCAAGTTAAAGGATAGCCTTTGCTTTTATAACTTTATAAAGTGTTCTGTTATTGATGAAAACACTTTATTGAGATTATTGTGAATTCATTCAAGGACAGTCTGGATCATATCATCATACATCAGCACAATCAAGACTGAAATTCAATTGGAAGGCTTCATATTCTTGGACATCCAAAAGAACTTTTCAGGATTGATGGAAATTAAATTTGTTGAATTCTACAAAAACCTTTTGCTTTTTCATTTGAGTTTACTACTAGAGTTGGACTGAAGTGAGAACCTTCTCAAAAAGACATCTGTTGTATTTTTGTTTTCAAGAATGAAACAAGGCATTTTCTCTGCTTCTTTATTAGCGATAATGGGTCATACAATAAAGCTGACCTTTATGCCTCTCCCTTGACGATATCCTTCTTCAATGGACCCTGAAAAGGTAAAGAAAAAATAGATATTAAGCCCTGATGTATCTTTTTTTTATTTTTATACAAATTTAGCTGGTTGAGGTCAAGCCCTACAGTAGCAACAATGGAAACAACAGAACTCTTCAGCTAGAGTTGTTGCTTCTAGATTCTGGTCTAGGCCCAAACTTCACTAATTTTTCAACATTACTTCGTCAAGGGAGATTTTACATTATCCAGATGATGGTACTACCTGCATTTTTTTAAAATTTTGGTAGACTTTTGGCTGACAAAACTATTAAGCATGTTCATAGGACCAAAACTCAACTGCTGTTCTGGGGCTTAACGCCATTTTTCAGCACACGATAGGCTATACATGGTGACCAGTATCAATGGTGGAGGAAGAAACCGGGTAATCAGCAGAAAGAAACACCAACCTACAAGAACAAAACTCAACCGGATTAAATAAATTTCCAGAATTCAATACGAAATCAACTTTTTTAAAAAAATTTTGTAAAATTAAAATGAGCAACAAGACATCTGATTCTCAAGATTTTTTATTCAGGACAATTAGGCACCAGAAATCTAATGATGAAGGCACCAATTTTTAAGATGACCGCCAATGTGATCAATTTGCATCATTTTCACTGAGGATCAACCAGATTTCAAAACGTCTTCTTCTAATAATAATAATAATAAAACTGACCATATTGGGGACCAAATCTGAGACCAATTTTCATTCAAGACTAACTTGACATGAAAAAAAGTTTTCTGGTGAAAAGAGGAAAAAATCAAATTAGCCATCAGATCATGCCAAATAGTCGCAAGAAGCATTCATGAGACACGTCCATGTTAATCTGACCATCTAATCAGTGTGGGTAGGAATAATGTTTAAGATAGTGGACGTTGTGGTCATAGTGGATGCATGAGCAGCTAGATTTTCATGTAGGAAAAGTCAGACCTTGGGATGAAGGTTGAAAGTGCAATCCTTCAATCAACTAATAAAAAATCAGAGCTTAGGTGCCAAACCTAATGTACAAAAATATTGACTGCTTATGAAAAAAATAGATTTTAAGGAATAGATTTTTAAAATATTGCATTAGTAACTTTTCACAGCATCTATAATTATCTGTAAAGTTGGATAGTAACTTTATTAATTAAACGTCAAAGATGCATGTGTTGCACTTTCTGAATGGGCACAGTTCCATTCGAGCTCTCAGGCACAAGCTGGTTATACCAGCATATTTTCTTATTTTCAATCATTATCGATTTTGATATCCACATCTTTCATTGATGATCTGATTTCTATGTGATTTTTTTCCTTAACCATTTTCATTTTTTCACAAGATTAATTAATTACTGTCTGGAAAATGTGCAAAATATTGTGCCAGCAACACCAATAACTATAAAATGAAGGTTCATTTCTAAAAGAAATTTAGTAAACCGATTTTAGATTGAATTGCATCAAGGTTATCTTGAGGGTGGGGTTATGTCACAAGTTTAGGAGGAGTTGTGCATGATGAAGCAGCAAGCTGATGTTTATTATTATTTTTTTCTTGCTCTTATATTTCAAGGGTGCCTCCATGCCCAATAGCAAAATCACATTATACTATTTGCAAAACTGAAAATTTTCT
Source organism: Potamilus streckersoni (assembly GCA_016746295.1). Taxonomy (NCBI): domain Eukaryota; kingdom Metazoa; phylum Mollusca; class Bivalvia; order Unionida; family Unionidae; genus Potamilus; species Potamilus streckersoni. Next base: position 771,394 of record JAEAOA010000201.1, read on the forward strand.
CCTTTGGTAGATATAATCTAAAGATGGTACAATTGTCCTTACAGTTCTGTTCTCTCATCTTTCCGGGTGAAAATTCTTTATATTCTGCTTTCCTATACAGTATTATTATAATTTGAATATTATGAAGATGAGACAGTGATAGTGGCAACTGTTTGTGAAATCAAATATGATGGATAACGACAAGCACAGTAGCCTCAATTTCAGAGGAATCCTATATACAGGTGATACAGTTCTATCAAAATGGAACATTGCCCGTTTTAAACTGAAATATGCAAGAAAATTATTTTTTAAAAAGTAAAAAACTTATTTTTACAAAAAAAAAAACAAAACAACGTACACACATATTCAGGTAAATAAACCCAGAACACAGGAAAAAAAACAAAACAAAAACAGGACACTTGGGAGCTATGCCAGGGTAATGACGGAAGTAATATCAGATGACTGACAAAGGGCCTTTCTGGAAGTTTTCTGATCTATGACCACTAGAAACAAACATACAACTTGTAAAATACAGCTAAGCAATAACTTACCATGAAATTCTTCTTTTCTTCAATGGTCTGGAAGCGTCCATGACCAAACTTGCTGGAAGTGTCAATGAATTTCAGACTGATCTTCTCCATTGCCTTCTTTCTAAAGTTTGCCAACAGGGACTGAAAATGTAAGCAGCAATATTTAACTTTAATACCTGCATGAATTATCTTGACAGGCTGAGGAAAAGGAAACGTTTTCAGAGATTATTGTTACAAACAAGTTCAAGACTGGAGGACCATCAATGCCATCTAAGCCAACATCCACCTAACAGTACAAGGCAGTCAAAAATTTCTGAAGTTACCAAAAATAAAACAGGACTACCTAGAATACAACCTGGTGATTACAAATAGTATAGGAGAGCACATGCTCTGTAGTCTTCATATATTATCTTGGTCACTATTATTTTGTAATTACACATTCAGGGGAGTTACTTGAAAATATAAAAAAACTTGTGGCCATTATAGCATATATGGTAAATCCATAAATATATTTATCCTGTGCTTCTTCAACAACTATACAAAATATGCTAGAAATGGGGAGTGGGGCTTGTTGGCACTTTTAATAAATAGCCATGAACAGAAGAAAAACCAACAAAAGTAGTCTCATTACCTTCCTGAGAGTGAGGATTCTCTTCTTGGGTCCAATACAGCAACCCTTAAGCATGATAAAATCATTGTTAACCTCTCCATAGTGTGGGAAGCCTCCTAGTGGAGTGATGGCCTTCTCTGTAGGATCATAGTCAGTGGAGGCATTATTCTTAACAACCTTGCCATCCTTGGTGTGTATACCCTCACCAATGCGGTATATCTTCTTGTTGATCTCTGTACGGTGGTGGTATCCCTTCTGACCTGCTCGGGCAACAGTATACTGAACACGACTGGGGTGCCAAGCTCCAATACAAGCTACCTTGCGCAGACCCTTGTGAGTCTTCCTGGGCAGCTTTTTAGTGTGCCAACGGGAAGTTACACCTGAAAGTATAATTAAAATTTTACAATATAAATTCTCAACGTTTCTTTTCTTCTGGAGATCTTTTTGGCACAACAATAGACATGTGCTCCAGCCAATTTAAAACAATACTTCTTCGTAATATATGCAATTTTATGTCATGAAACCGCACCCAACTTTTAACAGCCAAGAAAATTCACCAAGCAGCAATATCTGATTAATTCTATTTGTGGACCCACATGACATGCTTTGCACATCATGAAATGTTAACCTACTTTCAAGCTCTGATATATAGGCTACATGAAAGTGGTGATATTACAACAAAAAAAAATTAAATACAATCTCTTACATGCATTTGGATCCATTCAGATGTATTTCCAAAAATGTCCACCCCACCCACACAAAAATGTAACAAATTTCTGGGGAAGTGAGTAGTAGGAAACACGAGGCACTGAACATTGCGTGAAAAGAAATGAAAACTACACCTAGTGTTTGAGTTGCTGTTTTAATTACATACACAACAGAAACACACCTAAGTATGAAAATGACTGAACTTGAAGCATCAAGCAATTGAAAGGTAAAAAAAACCCCCAAAGAACTTCTTTACTGGTTTAACCATCTACATGTTGCAACTTTATACTTGAAATTTGAAAATCACATGATAACAAATAAAAATTTAAATACCTCAATCTCTGAAACTAATGGCCACAATGCAAAATGTCCAGTTTCAATACCTCTGTGTTTTGAAAGGATTCAATTTTCTGAAATGCCTGTTGTCATCAATGACAAGGACAAGTCAGAACCCTTTTGTCTACGCAGCATTAAGAACTGTTTCATCAAGATTCAAATGCAAGAAATCAGCAGTAAAAAAAAAAAAGATATCTCTGGATTCTCCATTGCTACATATAACAATGAAGTGGACAAGTGCAGGGAATTTGGTATCCAAATGTACATCCACCCATGATGTATAGCCAATAAGTATTCAACATTTCAGCAGAAAAATTGCTTGTCTGCATTTCCAATCAAACTTACTCATCTCTAATGATCTCTTCAGCTGAAGAAAAATCAGGATGAAAGTTTACTATCGGAAACTTTTTTTAAAGCCAAGCATCGTGAAACTTGTTTGCTCAAAGCCCAATATACCAATCCAATATAGTTTCACAACCAGTACCTTGGATGTATAAAACCTTCAAAAATGCAAAGTATATCAGTTCCTCCATGGAATCCTGATGCTACAAAAGCTAATGGTCAGATTAGTCCATGCCAAGATATAATGGAGTCACAGGTTTGGATTTATAGAATATAAAAAGAAATATTTTCAACATTTTACTGGGATTCAGAAGGAAGGCAGCACATGGAATTTCTACAAGTAGTTTCAGTAGCCCTGGCAGGGGCTATGTTCCATGCTTCTTCATCACGATCACAGCACCTATTCCTGTCATGGTGGGGGAGAGGTCAATATATATAGCAGCTATTATGCTTAAAGAAAGTTTTTTGAAACAAAATCAAAATCCATTTTCCTTCAGACCTATAGTATCCCCACTACCAAACTGCACAGTTTAAAACTCGTACTCAAATTCCACCACCATCTTCAAACAGTGCACATTAGTTTTTGTTTATACAGCTAATTACTGACAGAAATTACTCAAACACTATTAATAAGACTTGGTCAAGTATATCAAAACCCACCCTTGACTCCATGACCCTTAGTTACGCCAATGATGTCAATGTTCTCATCCTGGGCAAATACATTTTTGACTGGAATGGGCTTTTCCAGATGTTCTCTGGCCCAGTCAATCTTCTGGGAGATGGTTCCTCCATTCAGCTGGATCTCCATAATGTTGGCCTTTTTCTGACGCTTCTTCAAAAGCTTGGTCTGCAGGGAGAAAAGATTTCTGATTAAGCTATCTGGTTATTGTTAACCAGGAATGGCAGCAGTTAAGCAGGCATAGCCAGCACTAGATGTGGTACCAACTGGTTCTAAAAATGCATAAATGAAACAGTTCAAAATGTAAACTTGAAGTACTACAAGAAAAGATATAAATGGAAGGTTATGCAGCATGTTTGGAATTCAATTCCAAAAATCACCTATTTTGTTGCATCAACTGCATTTCCTCCAAACGTCAGAGGCTACACTTGTGGTACAGGTTCATTAGGTTCTAATATTTCACGGCGAAATGTCTATACACTTGATAATGTGTTCCATCAGCAGAACATGCACATGGCATGGTTTCAGCTTTAGGAGGTATACACAAGACAAGTACTTGTCAAATGGACATCATCAACCGCAGTGCCCCCAATTAACAGCATATTTGCATATTTACCGAAGTTCAAGACCCAATTTATTCTTCCTGTGTACCTCATATGCAAGTACTTTTCTTTCAAAAAAGATCGAAACATGTACATATATTGGTGAAAAATGTCAGGGTGATTTTTTTTGTTGTATAAAATATAACATTCAGATCTCAGATATGCACAACAAATGTCTAGAAAACAAGAAAGATATTCTGCAAAAATGCAATAATTCTAGACTTTTTTCCAGACAATATAAAGAGGGAGGAAGGTGAAGAGAGTCGAGATCAACAAAAATTGGGTATTTTTCAAATTTAGCTGCTTTTATCTGCCTTCGTTGACTAGGCTGCTAAGCTACAGTAAAAAAAAAAAAAAAAAAAAAAAACCCTCTATTAGATCAGCAGGCTGTCAAACTGAACGTTTGTCCTTGATAGGAGGCACCAATATGTTTATTCAGTTCTTCTAAAAGGTACATGCATTCTTCTCCAAATTATCATGTACATATCGCCAACCCTCAGGACTCGTAATTGTGAAAATAGGGAGAACAATTAGTTAATTTTGACAAATTCATGAAGCAATTTTCAAGTTCAGGAATAACTGTTAGAACAAATATTTAGCATGTGACCCAGCTGATAAAGGTAGATTGTGTTCAATGAAAAAAACTCGTGTTTCGGCGTTGTTAGCTTGCACGTTTTCAGTCAATAGTTTAACATATTCCAGAGCTGAAATCTGTTAGTTCTTAATTTTCCCCAACTTCTATGTGCTTTTTGCTATCAATGTCCTTTCTCATCTGTGTCACCATACCCAATGCTAATATTTGTGGCACACCGTGTGCAAAAAGAACAAAGTTTATTGGTGTTTGATGGCTGAATTTATGATCATTTTATTTAGTATATTACAAAGTAAACTTTTTTGTGCAAGATATTTCTTTTTCTTTGGTGAAGTCCCTTTCAACACTGATGCCAAACGGCAAGTCAAATCAGTGGCAGCATTGCATGTGCTGAACAAAATTCCGGTTAGGAATTTCTCTCCAAAGCATTTTATAAAACTACTGGCATACATATACAATAAATTATGCTAAGATGCATGGTACCGGACCAACTGCATCCATTGGCTATAATGTTACTAATATCACGACCAGCATTTATGGACCATTTCAGCAACTGCCGATATCACGAGTAATTTTAGTTTGGATTTTTACATTTCTTACAAAATTTAAGATTAAAAACCAGGAAAAAAATCATTTTGGATCCTTCCACGTCTAAGAGCTGAAAGACGTACCTGAGTGTGGCAGATGACTCTGATGACCTTGCAGTACTTCTTCATCTTGTTGAAGTCTCTCTCGATCTCTCGCTTGCCAGCCTCATCAGTCCATTTCTTGGAGGCCTTGGTAAATGCCTTTTTCTTGGAACGATACCTTTCAGGAAAATAAAACTTCCAGTCTCATCATGATCAACATCATGAGCGGAGGCTGGAATACACTAGCTTGGCTCATCAGCTTTACTTCTAGAGCATCCAAATGCGATCAAAATATTTAAGAGTCCAGATTTGGAACTTTTCCTACTTTATTAATACCATTAGGAAGCATTTTTAGAAGTATTATCAACTGAACCAAAGTAAAATGTAAATCTTACCAAATCCAATGTATACTTATTCAAAGCTGCATTACCCAAAGGATTATACACGAGATTTCTTGCCAAAAATAATAATCCAAAAATAAAGAGAACTGCATGACTGGTAAAGTTTAACTAAACAATTCTTTGTAAAGTTACTTAGTTTAAAGATTCCAATTTCAAACAAAGAAAACAATTTAACAAAACTGGACAGAGGTGTTTTTCAGTGAAGCATCACAAATACAATTTGGTCAATGCATATGTCACACAAGAACACAATATTGTAGCATACCCGATGGCTGGAGCAGGATTCGTTTGTTAGAGAGTCTGGACCACTATCCACTATTAGAGGTAACCAACATTAGTATTTTTGGCATAACATACAGTGAGAATTTGGTCTATTCTACATCCCCAGTCCACCGAATACAGAATGCGGGGGGGGGATCCTGTTGCTTCTCCAGCTTCTTCCAAACTTTGCATTTTACATGGATTGTATGTAAATAGTTTTCAGCACCCAACAGCTTTTCCAAGTCTTTTCTCCAAGTCATGGCATTTATACAGCATATTAAAATTTAAAAATTTAATTTTATACCAGCAGTAAGTTCAATACAGTACACCAGCAATGTTAGAAAGATCCACAGGAAATAATTCACTTGGATATCAGAAACACAAACAAAATTGATTGGAATATTTTTTACCAATAATGGGTAGCATAGCATCATCAAAGCAAACGTGGAACTTTCTCCCAACTCCACATTTCACATCCAATATTTTAAAGTTTTTGTCGAGATGGACAAGTAACCACCTTACTTTTAAAAGTAACAAATTCCAAGAATCTTTTCTTTTCAAAACTAAAGATCAAGGTGGACATTTATACGCATCAGTCCCTGTGACTAGCAACTGCTGACGAGAATAATGCTAACTGAGTAGCAACTCGTGCAGGTGTCAGAGGCATGACCATTCTAACTGCAAATGTGTCAGTTCATTTCATGGTACGGGGGACTCGAGTATCGGATACAAAAGACGAGGCAGATTATGCACATCAAATATGGGTTCAATGAGAAAGAGCTAGAGTAATGTTCAGCATGCACTCTCTTGTTAAGAAGCAGCTGTAATTGAATACTGTTTCAGCAATCTATAAAACGGAACTCCATCTTCAACAATAAGTTGTCTATTTTAACAGACTAGGAAGGCAAATTCACACTGCATGTATATACCCATTATGCCACAGGAATCCATCAAGCATACTCTTACTCTGGTGCTGTAATCAAAGTCGGCAGGAAAAAATTTTTAAGAATAAACTGGACTGGTTGCCAAAAGACATTTATGTATACAGGACTGTGCTATGATCAAAGTCGGCAAGAAAACGTGACCACAATTTCACAAATGAAAAACTGGTTGCTGACAGGCTTTTATGTACACAGGTCAACTAAGACTTTAAACATTTTATAGTCTGTCATTACATGAATACTGAGTCTCATTTAACAGAATCGGAGAAATGATATATTTTATCAATTTTTTTAATGTCATTATATTTGAGGCAAAGTCAAACCTATCACATTCACCTAACATTTTTTAAAAAGACATTTGACAGGAAAAATCCCTAGCCTGCACAACATACAGCTAAAGGGACCAACAAAATATATATTTATACAATTTTACATTTAGTAAATAATGGCTAGATATATCAGTACACATGGAAAGGTTTTAAAATTTTAATATCTTGTTTTGTCCATTTTTAAAGCCTCTTGGCAACCAGCCTGTGAACAAAGAATTTCCATTTGAAATGGCATCTGGTTATCTGCAATATGCATCACAAAAAGAAAATTTGCACATTGGCACAAACAGCTCATGTTCAGTATAATCCTTTGGTAATGGGTAACGGTTGGCTGTTTGGATTTTGAGAGAGAGAAAAAAAGCTATCATTTACATAAATGAGCCCCTCACTTTCAAGTCACATTTTCTTTTTCCAAGATTTCAAGTACCAATGAAACAGGTCAACAACTTGCTGAGAGGAGCCAATAAGTTAAAAAGTTTAAATACCCTCATCAGCAGCTTTATTGCTGCCGAGAGGAGGGTTTGGCTGAAAAAGCAAAATGTAAAAGTATTAGTACAGGTTAAAACTCAACATTTGAGTCTCATCAATTTTTTTTAGCCAAATTTGCAAGGAATTTTGAATTTTTATTTATAAATTTCATCTCTGCACTACTGGTAAATATATATGCCATTCAGGCCAATTTCTTATTGAAAATGCTTAAAATTCTGCTCTTTTTTGATGATGTGCAATTATGAAATCTAATTGTACTCTTTTTCAACCAATAGTTACCAGTTCTTGTAGAAGCGTCTCCTACACTCCTCGCTCAGATGCTCTGCCCACATGGTCTTGAATGTTCTCAGTCCTTTAGGAGTCTCGATGTATCCAACCAAACCAACCACCACCATAGGGGGTGTCTCGATAATTGTGACAGCTTCAACAATTTCCTTCTTGTTGACCTCTGTTTGGGAGAAGAAAAGATATAAAATTAACAGAATTTTTAAACATTCTGCACAATGTGGCATCTCCCCTTTTACATTAAGGCAAAACAAACTCTTGCAATTTTGCTTTCATTGCTTGCAAAGAGATTTTGGTTCAATTTGTATGTGCAACATTTGAACTACATTGAAAATTACCCCGGGTATAAAAAATAAACCATCCTGGAGTCTTTAAGCAAGATGTCATTTGAAAAACATGCTAAATACATTTTTTTAAAACAACAGTAAAGTTTTATTTTTTAACACCATTATTTGACACAAGACATGCATTTCTAATGTGCAAGACTTGGTCACTGTCAGCACATCTGCAGCAGTCATGAACTATTACAATGGTACTTTGTGTAACGAGGAGGAATATTGCCACTCAAGACACCAAATACTTTTAGTCTCTTTGAAGTCCATTAACAAAGCTACAAACTGGTACCTGCCCATTAATAATAACCCAGGTAATAAAATTAACTGGGTACTCGTACATGTACTATGTAATAATACAAGTAAAGAGAATTTTTTCCTTTGTCACATGACCCATATAAGAATCAACACTGATATACATCTAGACCTTCCAACTTTGAGCCTGTCCATGGTTTGTATGACATTTTTCTTGCAACTTACTAATGTCATATTTGCCTAAAGTTTGTGGCCCTGGAGTATTAGTGGTCATAGTTTGCTTACTAGAATCTTTTTTAGTAGCTGTACACCATAGACATTTTTACTACATCAAAGGCATCACAAAAACATTGGTTACTGTAACATGCACTACTTATAACATGTTGTAAAGAAAAAAAATGAATGAAATGTGGGATTCTTGAATGTGAAACCACTCATCATAGATTCATTCTATTTTCATACTACATGTGTAGCAGAACAGTCTAAATTGAAAATGATACCAGATCAGACCTGTTTACCCATAAATTTTCCTGTCAGTATTTTAAGCAATGCCTGTCAGTATTTTCAGACCGCAGTCAGTATTTTCAGCACACAAATAGTAGATACTATCAATATACTATAATTATCATTATGTAGTATTACACGACATAATGACTATACAATATTGTGTAAATAACTACTAGTTTGCAAAGACGCTGGTATTCAGTTAATTCTGCGTTTCAAGACACAAATATGCAGAAATGGAACACCACTGACTTAAACATCCTGTTCATATTAGTGATAAAAACCACAAAAAAAATACCACAACATAACCAAATTTATTCTGTTGTTTACCTCCGTTACTTTCTCTAGAAATTCGGTTATCTCAGCTTCACACACATCCATAACATTGTAATTAAAGCCAATTCTCTATTTTACATGGTTAAGGACTTGATATAAACCATTATGACAGACATTGTTACCACCCATCCACTTAGAAAAAAAATAAGTTTATCTAGATAGGTGAAGGCAATCTTATTTATCTGATAAAATCTAGTATCATCTTTGTCAATATTTACTAGAATGGAAATAAGGTTCATAAATTATTTTTCATTGCTTCCGTTAACTTGTCAGCTGTACTCAATGACAAATTCATATTTGCGATCAACTCACATAGAATCTCAGCACGTGTTATTTGTTTTTGAAGTATGTTTTGATCACTGACTTCCTTTCATCATTGACAAAATGTTTCTATTTCCATTCACTGATGATTTCAATTTTGTATGATTCCACATGCCGTGAACAGTCATTCCTTCCACCAAAACTATAAGGCCTAGAAAACTTAAATGACCTTGCATTGACCCATAATTACATTAAATCGATAGGGAAATCATTTATCTTCTCAGAAATTACAAGCATAACACCAATTTTTCTTTAATACGTTGTCAGACGAGATTACATGATGAATTTTGACCTCGTTCGCACCATTTTAATTGCTAGTCACATGACTAACCAAATCGCGCGGCTGATATATACACCAAATGGTGTCGGCAAATTCCAAGTTTTTGATAGGGAATAGACTCTGACCCTACACCCCAACATAAAAAACCAGATATCAAAAATGGGGTGTCAAGGGTCAGAGGAAACTCGGACTAAAGAAAAATATGTGATGGGAATTACGTTCTAGGAGTAACTCGCCAGTTGATAGGGGAACATGGTACAGAACTAAATTTTTTAAGACGACAGCCCCATCAACATAAATATTAGGGTACACGTCTTACATTGTTGGACAACAAATATGCAGTAAATAAATTTTTTTAACATGTACGGAGACCGATCGCGCAGCAATTAAAGAGACAACGTAAATTCCAAACATACTTGAACCAGGTCTGTCAACTTCACGAACAATATGGGTCATTCCAGCTTTAAAGCCAAGGAATGCAGTAAGATGAACCGGTTTAGTCTTGTCATCTTTGGGGAATGCCTTTACTCTTCCCCTGTGGGTCCTGCTGCGCTTCTTGGGCAAGAAGCCCTTGGAGCCGTGACGTGGTGCAGAAAACTTTCGATGGGACTGAAAGTAAAAGAATATCGTAATAGAAAATACATTGTGAATAAACTGCTCCTGTGAAGCAATGCATTTATAATACACAAAACCATACTGTACATAGTCTATTCTAGGAATCGGAATTTAGAATACATTCTTAGTAGTCTCGCCCACCCACATCCGAAAAAAGTGATACATAAATACTTTCAATTCATTTTCTTCAATAAATTGCCTTTGTATTACGAAAATGCTAGTCATTTTTGTCAAATATGATATGGAGGTTTCTTCCTCACTGTTTAAATCTAGAATATACCATTTGTGTATCGCTCGATTAAAGTGATAAAAACAGACTTGTAAAGATATCTTTCATACCATGCTGATGGCTAAGCAGTAAAAGAAAGAACGAGGTACGGCAACAGAACATATACCTGAATCTGACCTGTCCGATATTCTTGATTAAACAATAAAAAAAATACTTCCTGTTGGCTATATAATAACCAACAATTTTTTACACAATCATTAAATACATTTATTTATTTTTAAAAAATATATCAAAAGTTTTAAAGTGCCACATAAGTGATACCATTTTATGATAGAATGAGGTAGGTCAAGGACATTTTACGACATAGGAGTTTTATTTTATATTCTCAAAAATTAAGTGCTGACTATTTAGAATGCAAAATCTTAAGAAGTTTAATATGATTCACTGAATTTCATATTTTTGATGTAATATCTGTAAAGTCGCTATGTTAAATGTACGGCAACGTGACCTTAAGGTGCCCAATTTTCTAGCAACATAGTAGAATTAAATATCAAGTGAACCAAAATGACAAATGACAACGATGAAAAACCGAAATCTGTTGGTGACAAAATCGCCAAAGTAGTCTATGCAATAGTGGACACTCCCGTAACGTTCGTGAGAGGTATTTATTTCGTATAGTGAGCAAGGTTAATAAAAGGGTCTAAGTTTAGAGGCAGCAGGGGATATTTTTTTTATTTAGAAATAAAATAAGGAATGCTTTCTGCATATATCAGTGTGCATAAGTAAAATAAAAATAATATATTTTCAATTAAATGCACATAAAGCGTTCACACACATGTACCAACAACTATATTTAATACTGGTCTTTGGACATTTTTTTTGTGTTGAAAACCATGACTTGGTGTTATTTCGAGCAGAAATTATTTCTTACAAATGGTTCTAATAACCGTTTGGTGAACATTCAGATATAAGAATAAATAGACATTTTCTATCTTGCATGTGTTTAAACCATTCTGTGACATCTTATCAAGTGCCCTTCCCCCCCATTTCGAAGAAATGCTTGTATTCTTGAATCATACACATCTTGAACTTGATATATCGCTCTTCGTTTTAACGTTTTATGCATAATTTGTGCGTGCAGAATTTAACAAATGAACTCATATTTATTATATCTTTTCAAATAAATTCACAGGTAGCATTCAAGCATGTGCACTCTCAACAATATTTAATGTTGGTCTTTGGCTACTGCATGCAAATTCTTGACTTTCAGATACTTCTTGCTGCAAAGTTCATACAAATTGTTACATAAAATTGTTTTGTGAACATTCAGCTTCAAGAATAATTTCATGTTTCCCTTATTTCAGGTACTTCTGAAGTGTTTTTATGCCAATTTTCCAAATCTTCTCCAAACACTTTTTAATGAAATAACCATAATGATCAGTCATACACAAGTTGAAGTTACATGTTGCTTTTAAACCAATAGTGTACAGGGTTCTTGTACTAAAGTAATATGAAATCACAAGTTAATTAACAACAATTGCTATTTTAAAATTTAGTTAAGATAGATTTGGTTAATTTTCATATCATTAGAATAAAATTAATTACAAAAACCCAAACAATAAACAAACTTAAAGATAACTAACTTTGAATACTTCCGCAATTCTACATCCATTTTCATCTGATGAAACAAACAAACAAGAAAATAAAAGGAAACAAAAGGTATATAGATCAGGAAGACCTGTGAATGTGAACAATACATATCTGATACAAAATCAACTCCTGTTTTTATGTATTACATAAAAGTTATATGTTGTTGTTATTGTTCTGGGGCTTAACGCCATTGTTCAGCACACAATAGGCTATACATGGCGACCATTATTAATGGTGGAGGAAGAAACCTGGAAATCTGAGGAAAGAACCACCGACCCACAAGAAGCTACTGCCAAGCTTTTTCACATATCCACATTCACTGAATCTTAGACTCGAACTCAAGCAGAACGAGGTGAGATGGCAGTGATCTGTAACAGAGAGTGCTTTAGACCACTCGGCTACTTGGGGCCTCCAGAAAGTAATATAAATTAAATAATGTTTACAAACATTTCAGCAGTGAGTATTACAAATTTTGGTGTCAGAGCATTTGATATATCACAATTTTTTTTTAGCACACTGAAAATGTCCTAATATCTTAAACAAATCTGACATATTTCTATTTTAAATGTTGACTCTGTATTTTAATAGTAACATAAACCTTAGAAAAGGAAAAAACATTCAAATTAAATTAATATAAAGCATAACAATAATAGAAAATAATACTGTAGTGTCATCAGATATGACGTCTCTCTGGAGGTCTCAGTCAGATTTTAATGATTCAGTCAGTAATCTCTGAATATGAAGACAAAAACTTAGCTTTTTAGGCAAGAAAGGCCCAAAGGATGTCTTTTCATACTTGGGGTATATCATTATGAAGACAGTTTATTCTGTGACACATGCTGGCAACTTTTGACCTTAAGGTTTAGGTCACAGTCATATAAACTTTCCCTTAAGGTTTTGATTCTGCAAGATGCTTGTCACTTTTGAGCTTGGCATACATACTGAGGCCATGTAAAGAAAAACTCAAACCTAGGGATAATAAGATCAGTAATTTAGGATTTTGATTGCGTTTGTTTTGATGGATTGATTAATTACTCAGCAATTAAGAGTTATGTAAACCACTATATAGCTAAATGATGATAAGGTATAATAAATGAATATATCTGTATTCCAGAAAAGCTGATTGAGCCAAATCGGAAGAAATATTACTATTACCATCGACGATTTCGAAGAGTCCCAACAATAGATCAGTGTTTTGTTGATGATCCTATATGTCGATTTGAAGCACACCAACAGTGGAAGAGAGATAAGTATGCATTTAATGCGACATGCAAGTTTTTTTCTGTTGGATAATCAATCTTCTATTTTGTTACCTTGCTTCTATGAAGAAGAGGAGGATGGTTTTACTGTTTTTTTTAGTTGATTTTCATTGTTTATATATATATACAGGGTTAATTGGCACAATACTGGCATTCCAGTGCTGAGTAGGCATCCCAAAACAGCACACTGAACAAAGATTAGGTAAAGGTAGGGTAAAATTCTTAAAATACATTGTTCAGACTATCTCAATATAAACTTCTCTTTTTATCAAGTATAAGACATCAGCATAATCAATGTATATTTAATTTATACTGTGTGCTTGACCTTTATCCATTATTTTTTGTTATGGTTTAGCTGATTTTTGTCCTGTAACCTATAATTTTTTTGCTGATATCTCAGCTAAGGACCTAGCCTTATTTAAAAACAAAATGTTCTGGAAGCAAATTGTGACCCACATCCTGGTCATTTTATAGTGTCTTATGTTTTTATTTAAGATTGTGAAAAACAGAATTATTCATTCCTGTTTTGGGTTCAGTCTTTGGAATCATCTACAGTTCTGATATAATTTGAGATGAATAATTTATTTTAATTATTCATTGGAATTACAAAGTAATTGAATTTGTGGCCTAAATAACTATTTTGGAATTTGTTAATTCATCCAAAGACATTCTGGATTATATCATTGATATACATGAAGACTCTTGGCCTATTCAAGACTTGGTGCATCAGCACATTTAATATTGAAATTTATATGGTGCATTCTATATTTTGGACTTGTGATAGAACATTGCTCTAGGATTATTTGAGATTTAATTCACAACACCATATGTTCCTCATAAATTTTTACTTTGTAACTTAGAGAAATAAATTTATTTATTGATTTTACTAAATTTGTTGTTTCACTTCATTTTGTTACATAAGTCATAATGCAGGACACATCTTTGGAGCAAAATAGTGGCAACCATTATATGACTCATGAAATATACAGTATACAGCATATTCAACACATCAAATAAAGGACAGTTTTCTGTACGGAGCCACTCAGAGGCCATTAGTGAATTATTATTACTACCTAGGTGTACCACTGCTACCAGTCCATCAGTTGAATTACATCTGTTGTTATCTTCGCTCAATAAAGAAAATACTTCCTAGATTGAATTGTGAGGTTAGGTTTTCTTTTATTTTGCAGAGTATGTGTTGCTGTGTGCCTGGATAGTATTAAATGACAAAATGAGTAGAAACAAATGTATATTGAAAGAATGATAGGTTCAGTCAAAAAATTAAAAATTGTAAGAAATCCCTTAACTAGTACATGGTCGAAATTGGCATCAGAAATAACTTTCATCTGTTTTATATTTTTTTGGCATTGTTTCAAACCTGCATAAATGCTATTTATCCAATATGTGTCTATATTATATTATTCACTTGCAATGATAGTTTTTTAGAGGTTGTGCTGGAAATATATATGATTTAAACATTCATTCTTCAGTTCATTTTTATTCAAGTTCAGAATATATTGGCTATGAAGTGATGATCATTCGCTTTAACCCTTTCCCTCATAGAGTATATGGCTTTGTTTTATGTTATGTTTAACAGCAATTTTAACCGTTTTACATTTTTGATACACATATCTTATGTATGGAAAGATTTAAGAATAAAATACAGTTGTTATAGCTGTATAATAATTTTTCACAAAATAAAATAATTTTTCACAAAATAATTTTGTATGTGCTTTAAAATCTTGAGAGAACTTGTTCACTATCAAGTCAGTGAAGCCTCGTGATCAACTGTAGCGGCAATTTCAGATGCTCGAAATTACAAGTTCTTTGTCTGTTTCTACATCACTAAATCAGCTGAATTTGATAATTTAGAAAAACTGATGGCTTCCTACATCAGTATCAGAGCCATTACCTAAGTTATTGAAGCTTTCATAGTTGTGATTCTGCTCAAGCAAGTACTGAATGACATCAGTGATCGCCATTTTGTCAAATGGAGAATACGACAGTTACGACCTACATACTTTAAATAACAGATTTCGACCAGAGCATAAACAATGACCACGTGATCATATGTAATGATCATTTTTACCAATGAATGTAGTATCTAATAGGGTTTTTACCCAAAGGTGGCTCTATGAAAACCCGCTCAAAATGGCTGCTGTTTACAGAGTTGCCAAAAGGTACTTGTATGGGAATCGGGTAAAGTGCCAAAAGGCACCTGTATGTGACTTCAGTAGAGTGCCAGAAGGCGCTTGTATGAGGTAAAGGGTTAAATAAGGCTTATATGATATTTGAAAATAACCTTCAGTTTAAAGTGTGACTTGAAAAACCATTAAATGTTTTGACCATATCAGTTATACAGACATGATTTTTCTCCATTTTAAAGCAGAATTACGCTTTCCTCCTGACTTGAATCAGATATTTCTTGATATAGTCCTTTTTTTACATCTCTGATCCAGTTTTTTAAAAACGGCCTGTCCAGTTCATTTCCGCAATGACCCTTGTAAAGTATTTGTTCCATATATTAACACACAACTCTTGTAAAGAGTATTCTGATTGGTCAAAAGTTTAAATTCATCCAATGTGAATATTCGTGTAATAGCAATGGAAAGAAGAAGCATGCTTGCAAAACATGGTGTCTCGAGTTGTTGAGAGAGACCATGACATGGAAAGTTTAGATGTAAGGTTTAAAAAACGTATGGAAATGGGAATGGCGGGAACAAAATGTTGACAGAAATTTAGTTGATCGGTTTATAAGAAAACTTAATGCCAGATGACTGGCATTTTGTGACTTCTGCAAGAAAGATCTTTTTACAGTAAGTGCAGTTGGAATAGTTTGGAACAGCACCTACAAAAGAAGTTGCATATGGAAAAATGTAAGCTCAGTAGGCATTTGGAAAAAGTGCATTTAATTACTGTCAGAAGAAAGATTTCTTGCATGAGAGAACATATGTAGCACTCTCAGAATATGCACATTGCATGTTACCAATACAAGCACCAGCTTGAAAGGAAAAAGGCTCTCATTGAGAAGGATAAGAAATGATTGCACACTGAGCCCAAAAAAGTCATTACTGACAAAAAGGAAGGTTAAAGAAATCTTTGCCAAAGCTGCAGAAAGAGCTCAACTGGCATATCAACAAGTTGTGTCCAGCGGAGAAAAAGACAAGTGAATGTATGGGATTATTTGTAAATAGTTGATGTACTTGATGTTTTTTTTTTTTTTACGGATTTGTTATGAAAAGAGAGAAGCATAATATATTTGCTGCAAAAATTAACAAATTATTGGGACAGTAAATAATTTGGTTAACTTGTCAGTCTTGTCTGTACATTGCCCAATTTAAAAAAATGTAGAATTAGCCTATGATATCAGAGTGCTTAACAAGAATTACAAAATTTAGAAAATGCAGTAAATTACCTGCATATATTTTTCAAGACTCGTGTTTTCTATATTAATTTATTGATTATAAGGGTTAGTCCTTAAAATGTACAGATGAGGTATAATTTTTTGTATTTCATTACCTATTTCTTGTGAATGATAGTGAATAGTAACTTTTGTTATAGGAAACATTGATTTGCAATTCTCAAAATAATTAATCTTTTAGAGATTTTTTTATTAATAAGAGAAATCTTTTCTCAACTCAAACTAGCTTTAAATAATCTGTAGTTAAGACCTTTAGATGACACTGATGTTTGATGTTAGCTACCCAAAGTTTTGTGTATCATAGTTGTAGTGCTACAGATAGTTAACTATTTAACTTACACAGACTTTGAATTCTCTATACATAGATCATCAAATGTAGATTTTACTTCTGGTATTCATTTTATTATCATAGGAATTATCAGAAAAATATTTGTATTAGAGAGAATACATATGTCATTTTCTGTTCATGACACTATCTAATTTAGCCCAACAGTTTAATTGTGATTTTTAATATTATTGCTTAATGGGAATGAACCAAGTTCACTTATTACAATATATAGATGGGTTTGTCACCTTTGTTTTGATAAATTGACACACATACACCTTTAATCCAATCATCAGATACCCAACCAGTATTCAAGATTTTATTCCAAAGTTTTGTTGTCATAGTTGTTATAAAGTTTAATGCCATTTTTCAGCACAAAATACACTATACATGGTGGCCAGTATAAATGGTGGAGGTAGAACCCAGAAAGAACCACCAACCCATGAGAAGCTACTGGCTAACTTTCTCACATACCCACATTGGCTGAGCCCAAGACCAAAACCCCCACACACAGGTGAAATGGTTGTGATCTGTGATTGTGAGTGCTTTAGACCACTCGACCACTTGAGGCATCATTCAAAAGTGTTTTAAATACACAGTTAATGTTTTAGTTATTGAGGGTTTTATATATTCATTTAGTACATTATCTGAATGCTTTATTACTGTTTACAGTTTTTAATATTTCCTCAGCTGTTATTGGGTCGTTCTGACTAGTGGTTAGCAACTTGTGCCACTTGCTCTATTTTGGGGATTTCTTGGTCATCACCAGCCATGTCCCCTGAATTTTTTAAAAAAAATATTCAAAACATTTTTGAAGTGCAATAGTTTAAACGGGTCTTTTCTTGTTAACATTATTTATGATATTCCAGTATTTATCTCTTAATGTTTTGTCCATTTTTTTCCATTGACATTTTTTTTACATGGGATTAATGATTTGCAAGTTTTCTTATATTCTTTCCTCGCACAAAGAAAGAATTCACTTAAAATATTCCTATATTTGCTTTTTCATTCAGAGTAATTTCATTACTGTCAGAATAATAGTTAAAAATAGGAGCCACTGGATCAGGAGGAATTGGAGTCTGGGTAAATGATTTTCTTAAAGTTACTTGCCTTTGTTGAAACATTTTAAGAACTGTCACTGTTTATTCCTCAACATTTGTATTAAATTGGTTGTTTTCGCATGTGCTTGGTATATATTTTTAATCTTTCTTTGTTTCAACTTAATGATCAATTCCATTTATTTATTGTTGACAGTACCATGTTTGCCAGGTGCTACTATTTCAAGTTTTCTGACAGACCAGTGATACAGTGTGACTCTTTTATAACACATTGTTATAACATGAATTCGGGTATAACATAATTGTAGCGTGGCTCTCAAAATTAAATTTACATGTATTTTTCTCATGCGAGAAAAAATTCTTCTTGAAAGTGCAAAAAGTAGCATATAAACAGTTGATTCAGGGATCGTGCTGGGCTTCGCCAATGTTACAAATTACAATTTTGTTTTCCTTATTGGCGACAAAATATACCATCTGACGAATGTTTTTGGCTGACTGTTGGCTGTTTAAACTTGTAAGTTGTATATACAATCTTTGTGTCTGGAGTGGATAAATTCATAGGCACCTTGAAGTTAAGTCACACACCTAATATAAAATGCACTGGACTCTTTCTACTGTTACAGAAACACATTCTTTGTTTAGATTGACAGAAACACATTCTTTGTTTAGATTGACAAACTATATTAGCAGTGCATTGTTATATAGTAATCCACTTATGCCGACATCTGATCTGAGTATTGGGTACTGTATGCAGCTACAATCAACCAATGTTTGAATGCCAGAACAGTAACTGTTACAATAAACCAAATGACAGCATATTCATTTATGGTTTATTTTAATGTACCTATAAAAATAGTTTTGTTAAAACTTCAAAGAAAACTGATTATCTTTGAAGTACTGATCATTCATTATGAATACTAACGCAAATGAAGAAAAAAAATCTCAGTGTTCTACAGTTATTTGATGTTGCTGCCACACTAAGAAAATGGCATTATTTGTTTGGTCCTCCAAAGCTGTTCTTGAGCTTTGACTTAAGTAACACGTGCAAATTTCATCAAAAAAAGCTGATTATAGTCTTCAGTACAAAAAACATTTTATCAAAGGAAGTTAGCAACAGACTTAAAGCAATGGATGCTGATGAATTCTTCAATTTTCCAAAGTGACTGGAATGTGTTTACTATGAAAGTTTCCGCTTTTGCATGAAAAATCTTTATGCTTATGATCACAACCGACAGTGAAATAAACTGCAAAATAAATTTACATTTTTTTGGAACCATAGATATCTGACTGTCAAGTTATTTGAAAGATGTGGTATCTTGCAAAGATGTTGTTAAACTTTTTATTTTGTTTAAATGTTTTCATTTTCCTTAGGATGATTTAAGTAAATGTACATGCAGAATGTGAAGAACTATAACCACAAACTAGTGTGGAAAATACTGTAGTGAATAGTTTAGTGTCAGTTGGATATACCGGTAGATCAAATGAGAATTTACTGCACAAAGATAAGATGTCAATATGCAAATTTATTTCAGACTATTTTATCTTCATTGAATCAGAAGCATATATTTTTTGTGCCTGGTTTTATTAATCCCCCTCTTCTGTCCACCAAGTAATTTTTCTGGCACATGAGATCATTTTCTTCAGCTAACTGATTTGGTTGGTTCTAACATGGTTCTCTATAACATGGTCAGGTTCTATGGACTCCATTCACCATGCTGTAGCTGGGTCACACTGTACTTGTGCATTTATTGACTGAAGTGTCAGACTATTTAACTTGACAGGATTAGATATGAGAGACCCAGTGTTGCCCAAAGACAATTTGTAGCTCTACTGCTCTTCGACCAGAATAACTAATGGAATGGTTTGTTTTTCATCTGACAAGTTTGTTAAATGCGACTACTCTTAAACTACTTGGAAAATTACCTTGAAACTATTACAAATTTTTTCCAAATTTGGTCTCATTAAAATGGTGCTGCTCAGACATCTTTGGAAATCTTGTTATTGATTCAGTTCTGAATGGATAGTCATATCAACATAAGATTTACACTAAATGAATTCTTAGAAAGTCTAGTTGGTCCTAAATGTTATTAGTGCCAATCTGACATTCAATATGACTGCCAAAATGGCCATCTTGAAAACCTTGTTATTGCTGCATCATGTACTCCTGAATGGACATTCATATCAACATTTGGTTTTCACAAAAAAAAAGATCTCCTCTTGATGGCTGGTTGGTGGAAGTTGACATATTGTCTATATTATGCCAAGGGAATCAAAGCTAAGTGCATATTCCAAGGACACAGAGGCAGCCAACCTGTTATGTATCTCACTCTACGAACTTAACTACCATGTCACAGTGCTTAAAGGACAGGAAATTACATGCACATATTGAAAAACAGTATTGACTGGGGGTTTTTTTATAGGGATGTAGGTATCATTATACTTGCGAAGAAAACAGAATGATATGTTAAATATTAAGGAGACAAACTTTACAGCATTTGTGATCCATCTTGGGATTTAAACCTAATAGAGTAAAATTGTGAATATTTAAATCCAAAATATACTGGTATCTTTGAAGCTGTTTGAGGATGGTGTGTGGGTTTTTTTTTCGTAATAATTTATATTTACTATAATAATAGTTTTTTCTTTGACAGAAACTTTAGCTAAATCAAAATATTTAAAAGTAAATTATATTGCGCAAAATGGCATGAAAATGGGCTGTAGTAGCTCTCTCAATGTCTATCTGTCTTATGCAAAAAGTTTAAATGTGAAATGTGTTCACCCTTTTGGAATTTGGATCCTCTTTGGGGCCTAATTATTTGGATCATGAGGATAAATGATGGATACCATTATTATCCATTTTTGAACTTGTATGACATGCCTGTTAAACATTTCAGATGAAAACCTGTACACTAGACCAATAAAAACCTTACAGAGACCAAAAACCTTAGGTGCAAAAAGGGATTCAGTTTTAAAACAACAAATGCCATAATTGAATTAATTTTGCACGCACTTACATGTACGTAATTATTTACATCTCTGAAATTAAATTATTTCGTTTTATTCTTTTGATTTTCACTGTGTTATAACACACACACATTATTATATGCAACACATGCATCCTTTGAACTTTTCAAAATGTAAACAGGGGTTTTAAAGTCTATGCAGCAGGTGGCAATGTTTATTTTACACTGTAAAAAGGATGTTAGTATATCTGCATTCAGGGGCTTCCTACAATACATATGTATTTTTTCATCATAGAAAAAGATCTTTCACAGTCTGCATGTTTTTGTGGCAAGGTAAATAGTCATAAACAGCCAATGTCAGCGCTGTGTAGCATGTTCTGGCATCAGTTAACTTCGGAATGATAAGACAGATTTTCAGGAATGTATCACACACTTAGCATCCCATATATGTGCTTTTCTACAAATTAAAGTTGTAATGTTTTAATCAGACTTTACTTACCCTGATGTTTTTTCCTAATAAATTCAAATTTCCACACAAACAAATGGACATGTTTTCAAGTTCCATTGATTTACATTTCAGTTGGCTGGAATGTGATGTAAATTGGGAATACCAAAATTGGTTAAAAGAATCATAAGACTCTTGAATGAAATGAAGCTATCTAAACACTTTCTTCCATATTAATATATTTTTATTCATTTCATTAAAGAAATATACTTTCACTTAACCTGATTTTGACATACATGGCTTCCATAGCTTTCCAAGCATATTAGAGTTATCCCCACATTAATTGCACATAGCACAAAAAAGATTCTGCATCATTTTTTATTTTTTGCAAAAATTATGTCCACACTCCTGGGATTAACAAAAAAAAATTTTTTTTAAAATTTAAACTGAATTTTTTTTAGGAAAAACATAAAAAAAACAGCTGTACAGCAATAAACTGAAGAAAATTAAACATATGTACAAATTATGGATACAGTCAAATATAATAAACTCATAAGAAACAAATACACACTTAGACAAGAAACAGATCTAGTGTATGAAACTTTTAGTGTATGACTGTTCATGTTAGATGCATGTAAATTAAATATTAACAGTATACTAGGGGTCTTCCTCAAAGTTGGGTCCTTAATTTTTCATAGTCACTTTGTGAAATGATGATGAATTTGTTTACACTTTTATCTTTTTAAAATATGTTCTGTGCAAGCAGATTTTTTTATGATTACAGTACATGAAATATGGTATGTGCAAGCAGGTTTATTTTTGAAAATTTACAGTATTTGCAAATGGGTTCATTTTTGAAATATTTGTAAGCAGATTTGTTTTCGCAAAAAAGTGTCTGTGCAAATGGATAGCAGGTTTTCAACATAATGGATCTAGAATCTTCTTTCTTAACATTGATTATTGTGTAGTGTCTAGAAAAGACAAGTGAGATGTATGTACTTTGCAAGTAATATACATCCCAAAAGAGTGTCAGTCCCTTCAGGGGTCTTTTTTGTTTGATTAAAAAGAAACATTTTAGTAAAACTTTGTAAATAAGTGAAACTTTAATTATTAAATTTTTGTTCTTAAAAGTCAGCATTTATACAAATGGAGTTTTTATAGAAGTTAAAATTATATTTTTCATTGAATTGTAGGATGGTTGACAGCCAGATCTTGAAGATCCTTCGAAAACGGATGACTGAATGCATGTACTATGAAGGTGCTGATCATAAATGGAAGTGCAAGAAAGTTCGTGAAGATTACGAGACGAATGCCAACAACTGGTTTATTAGATGTAAGGATTCATGTCATACAAAATCATAATATCAGGGGTCAAGCTAGACTTGAATTTGAGGGAGAAGTGACTTCTTTTGACAGAACAGGGAGAAGTGACAGCTGAGCAAGAGGTGGAAGCAAAGCAAGTCACAATATTATATGTTTATATTGCAAACATGTTTACAAATTATCATATTCAAATGCAGTGTATTTTGGTAATATGACTTAAAAAGAGGACAAATGAAGCTCTACATTCTATTAAATTTTAACTGAGTAACTAGATTAGACTATTGTAATTGCAAGTCAGTACAAATGAAACGAGTGAAACAACACCTGTGCCATGCATATGAGAGCTAATGCACAGATCATACTGTTTGTCCTAATTACTTTGTTGCAGATAAAGCTTATCATAATAGTTCATAGATAACACACTAAAGCATTAAAGTTGTTATAGGAAATGACACAGCCAACATGCAAATGCATCTTTTTTTAAAGAGAGGGGTTTTCATAATCTAACTACTCACTTTATAGCTTTGTTACAATAGTCCATATATAGGATTGCAATTAAGGTTTTATTATTGGTTTCTGTACTTGGTGTAACGTTAGACATTGGTTAAATAGTATTTGCTTTGTTAAGTTTTTTGTTCTTTGTAATTTTTCAAAAATTAGTGAACTTAAAATCCATCATAGACCTTAGTGTGTCTCTCTAATTCCAAAACATAGCATTGTCCCCATATGTTTTTGACCTACATAATAGCATTTAAAGCTAAATCTTCAGTAATGAAATATTTAGTCTCTGCTTTCAATGAGCTGTAAATTTTGCTGTATATATTTGCCAAATGGTTTATGAAAAGAGACAATCTAATAAAGTTGTACTTCCCAGACTTCGCAAAGTCTGCCATTATTTTCCAAGACATGATCACTTATGGTTCCTGAGTTTTTTTTTATGAAGAAAATTATGTATACACAACAGTTATAATATTCATGTTACCAGTTATTTTCTTAAAACACAGTTGCTATTTACATACGTTTAAGTTTTGTAACACAAGTTTGTTTTATCATCAAAGGGTAACCTGTGGATATCAGGCAGTAATAGTTGCTAACTTACTAGGGGAAAGGGTGAATGGTCAATCCGCTTCAAAACACATGCCTGTTAATGTGAAAAAGTTTGTTTTTTGGCACAGTTGATATCAACACCAACTATTTGATGGCTTGAAGCCTACATTTGACCTTGAGCTAAAACAAACCTGGAACTAACTTGGACAAGGCAAGGGAGCATTTTAGAAAGGACTGTCATTCTATGTTCCACAAAAAATTCACAGGGTGAAGTAGTTTTCACTTTCCTAACAGAAGATGGTGAAGTTTACATTTTTTAGGTGACTTAGTCATCCACTTCATCTGGTAGAGTGACCCCCATAATAACAAACTCAGTCAACCTATATGCATATCAGTTTGATGGAAGTCAGAGTCTAATATTATATTCATCTTTGTTTTAGAATCGGAAATGGTCCACTTTTGATATCTGGTACTTTTGGCTTCCAATACAATTAGAGTTTAGAAATTTTCTAGCCTTTTAAATCTCACATTTCGTAAACCATTTGTCTTTTTCAATCAGTAGCTTTCATTTGTCTTACACGAGATGCAGCAAAATCAGTTTACAGCTAGACATTTGCTTGACATAGACACCAGAATTATGTGAGTAAAATTTGATGGCAAATTGAAAGGTCATTCAAACATGACCTCAAATGAGACTGTTGAAGATACCCACAACCATGCAGGTAGATTGTTGTTGGATTAGAAACTGATTTTAATCAGGTTGCTTTTATAGGAAAAGAATATTTCTTGTTATTGATATGTTTCATACAGATTGTTTAAAAAAATGGAACAGGTTTCTGAAAGATAAATGCACAGCAAAGTTTGCTTGAATGTTTGATGTCAATGAAAACTATAAAAGAGCTACCATATTTAAAAAATCAACACTGTGCTTACAAATTATCATTTGAGTAACTTTCAGTGACATGAGCTTTATCACAAATCAACATAGCATTTTCATCGTGTTTGTGCATTACTGGAATTATTTCCCTTTGTCTTGAGCTTTCTCATTTAGATGTTCTTGCATGCAACATCAACTCTGATCTGTTATTGCAAAATGCAATGGTTATTTGTTGTACTGATAACTCTGAACAAACTGCATCAACCCATATCTGCTGGCACATTATGTGAAGGCAAATGTGGGTCTCTGCAGTTTACTGTTGGATCTGACATGTGATTTTATACTGTGGATTCATTTTATAATTTGTCTATTCCTTCCATAAATAACAGATATTTTGTTAAAATAGGAGGAAAATTCACAGATTAAAGTGCATGTATTAAGCAAGGCATAGGAAGAAAATGAAAGGCTGCTATTGTAATTTTCCCCAACAGATATTCTTATCTAGCAAGTTACCATAAGTAAAATTGAGACAAAAAATTTTATACATTCTTTAATACGATCCCTTTATTTCAATCTAGTTATGCCTTTCTAAAACATCGGATTAACATCTTAACTTTGGTGACAGCTAAAAGATTTATGGCAAGGCAGTTAGGCTTGCCACTTCACTGTAACATTTTTACCGATACGAGTTTCTCCTCATGTCTCTTATGCCAAACTAGTGAAGGTAAAGGTGTTTATATAAGTGTTTATGTTTAAAACAATGTTATGTGATTACTTATAGTATGTAATTAGTGTAATTATTATGTATATTTAAAATGTCAACTTTAAATGACATAGACACCAGAATTATGTGAGTAAAATCTGCGTGGTGTGGAAAACCAATAATGCTTTGTCAGTCATGATATAGATGTAAACATGTTACTCTTTTGTTACAGATGGAGACCTTGGTGCTAACACAGATGTGGTCTCTGCTTACATGAAAATGAAACATCGATTAGTCTGGGAGAGAAGACACGGACAGAATCAGAATAAGACTGAGAACTTAGAATCTTGAACATATTTTGATATAATATCTTGTCAAATTATTATGTGCTTTCTGTTAATTAATTTTTGGGTTTATTGATACTTATAGATTAAATATTAATTATCATTTTCTTAGGCACTTAAAATTTGATCTGTTTTATTAAGAAAAATGTTGTTGTAAAAACTTGGTCAATAGTATAATTACATTTTTGGGGATTGATAGTATCTGAACACTTCCAGACAATACAGTATGCATATATTTCAAAATATTTAATAGCAGACACATACAAACACAGATTGTAACTCTGTACTCTTTAGAGACAAAAGTTACTTGAGTAATTGTTGAAAATATTAAGTGTGGAATAACAGTGTATTGTGTTTATTGATATTTAAATAAATGCTGAGAAACAGTTTTTTGTGACTTTTTCTCATTTTTATTTCAGTGAGATCAACATTTAGAGAAGGAAAGTGCTTTACAAGTTAATGTTATTTTCATTTTAGGATGTTAAATAACCACTTTAGTGGACTAAGTGGTTAGAGTATATGCCCTGAATGTGGGAGGTTGGGGATTCAAACCCTCGCTAGTCACAACAAAGACTTATAAAAATTGTTTAAGCCACTGTCTAACTTGGCATTCCATATTAAGAGGTTAGTGTCAGGACTGGTCATCCTGGTGTCGGGATAATGTGACTGGTTCACAATGTTGCATGTCCAACATGATGCCTCAATGCTAGATATTGCTATAATGTTGTAAAGGTCACAAAATAAAAATGTTAAATTACATCACTGTCAAATTATTCCTTCAAAATTTGTAAAGAACCTTGGTCTGTACTTTTCCTGATCCAACATGTAATGTCCTGTAATCTACATCACATGTTTATAACTGAAAGGTTGTAAAGTTAAGTCCACAAATTCTGAATTCTATATTACATCACTGTTGAATTTCTCTTTCAGAATTTGTAAATCATTTTTGGTCTGTACTTTTCCTGAAGCAGCATGTTCTTCAGTTTAACAAAATCCCCCCACCTCAAATATTTTTTAGTCAGATAACATCCATGAGTCACATCAATAAAGCCTGTTTCACTTAATATTTGATGCCATGTTTTATCAGTATATACTTGTCTGCTATCTAAGTGTGTATCAACTTGCAATGAATCTGTGACATGGTTTCAAATTCAAGAAATCTGTCCTTTTTTTTTAACCCGTCATGTACAGATAATGTAAATAGAAAATAAGGGAACTGTTTGACATATGTAATCATTTGGTCACACATAAAAATTGTAACATCAGTAGATGGTGGTCTGCGATTGATACATATTGTGAGCCTCAAACTGTACTAATTATTATGTGTCTTGGATAATTTGATGAGACAAAACCCAAAACATGCATCATGTATTTAGATATCACAAATTTTCATGAATGGGGAATGATCTAATATTTGCTGGTAACTAACTTTATACTGGAAAATCATGCGTTAATTGGATGGACACAAGAAAAATTCAGATGCAGGTTGCATTTAAAACAAACTTGCCGATCCCGAAACATCTTTATCTTTACTTAAAATTTTGCATTGAATAATGACTGAAACAGAACAAAAAAAACTAACAGGTGTTATCTTTTTTCAAAAGGATTCTTGGTTTAAATGGTATTCAAAACTGAATACAAGTTTGAAACAATAGCTGATAATAATTTATAATATTCATGAATAGTGAATTTGGTAAACAGGTGGAGAATATATGAAAAAAAAACGTATAAACAGACAAATAATTTAAAAAGCTGAATTATTAATACTTCATCAGAAGAATTATTGGCACAGTTTTGGTGCTAGCCCATTGGAAAATAAAAAGGAAAAGAAAATCAAATCATTCTATGGTGATTTTTCTGTGTTAGACCAGTCCAAATGGTTAATATATGAATTAGAGCATCAGAACAAAATATTTTATGATGCCTGTGATGATTTAAAGGAAAATGTGCTTCGTTAACCAGATGAATGAAAGACCCTGGCATTTTCAAGGGTGATTTAACGAGAACACGAATGAGACTATTGTGGATTAAGATCACGGTTATATTAATTCAAGATTGACAACAATGTCAAGAAAGACAAAACAAATATATTAAAAAAGAAATTAAAAAATTGCATATTGAATCGCAGGTAAAATTATCAAGGATGAATTTACTTGGGTCATAATCATGAGATATACTCTATTTAAATGAACAATGTAGCATTGCCTATACATGCAGGCAGTGTAGTCATATTAGGGGTTGTCTATTTAGTTTGCACACAAAAGACTCCCAGCTACTCTTGAAAAAAAAACATTACATGGTGTACTTTTTTATCCACATACCCTTATTTGCAAGTATTTTTTGCTCGTTCCACCCCTACAAAAGTTTTATAATTTGAAAGTCATGATTAGCAATCAAGTCCGTGGCTGCCAAATCAGTTTTGTTATATGGAGTTTGACGCTGGCTTGATGGATGCCACATACTGAGCATGTTCATTTCTAAATCTCGCTGTTCGAGCATTATGGACAGCACAGGTCAAAAAAACATTCAATTGGCATTTTTTTGCAGATACTTGTTCCATAAGCTGTGCCAGAGAAGAAAAGTATGGACTGTTGTGGAAACCAGAAGGACAATGAGTATTCTATCCGCTTGCTTACATTGAATAACTCCATTCGGTTTGAAACACCATTAAGTTGAGAGTTAGGGACCCCCCCTCCAGCAACAGTCATTAGAAATTATACATTGATGAATGAAGTGACTTAAGTTTTATGCATATTTATATCCTTGATGCATTTTATTTTTAAAATCAGTTGTGGGGGGCAACAAATGATCTGGATGGTGTGTGAAATTCATTTTCCCTATTTTATTTTTATAGCTGCTAAGGATAGTGTACTTTTGAAAAGTCAGGCTGATTTTTGGAGCACAAGGGAGCAGTCATTTTAGTTAGCAGTGTGCTAAGATCATTTACAATTTCCAAAAAAACAGTATCCAAAGAAATGTCAGCCACATCACATCAAAATAGCATAGAGGTATGCCAACATTATCTCCACAGTGCATGTTTTAAATGCAAACAACTCCACCTTACATACGTCACTCTCTCAAAAGTATATATCTGGTGAGTGCCCCCATTAGCCTAAGGTCAAAAGGTTGAGCAAAATATATCATAAAATGACTTGTCTTAGCTTTATAATTATTCATCCCATGTACAAAGAAAATATTATCAAGGTGTTTCCAAAATATAAGCAAATTAAAAAACTACAACCAAAACCTTAATACAAGTTTTCTATGACTCTAACCTTTACCTCGGTGTTGAAGGGGAAAGTGTGCATATACAGGATAGTTTAACTTCACATCATAATGACTCTTCCCAATCATGAAGAAAATCCATCAAGGGGTATAGAAAATAAAGGCAATTGGAGAAAACATTAACCAAAACCTTGGAACAAATTTATATGACTGGCCCTGGCTCTGAGATTATGGGGGTGAGGGTGAGAATGTCATTGATGAATTGTCTCAGTATCATAATGATTATGCCAATTACAATAAGTATCCAATTTTAATGAAACACAAAACCAAAACCATAATGCAAATTTTCAATGGTTACAACCTTGACTCCAAGGAAAAAGAGACAAGTGAACATGTCACAGAATGAATTGCCATATATTCATAATGATTCAGGCCTTTTATGACGAGAATGTATCAAGTGGTTTGGTAAATATATGCATGATGATAGAGAGTTAGCATGTGGGCTAAATAAAATACAACACAGAAATAATGCTAAGTCAAAAATTTAATTTTATTTACAAATTGGATAAAAGCTGTTTGAAATATGAGTAAAATGTGGCCATAGAGCTTTTTATATATTAATCCTGTCAAATTTAACATGGAATGTACAACTCTGATGACATACTACTAATTCATTTATAATTAGCAGTAATTATGGAGACCTTGTGCATACACGGCATATAATTATTCCCCAACAATAAAAGGCAAACAACAAACACATGAAATCTGCAATTCCTAAGGGTATGGAATCTTGCTGACAGTACAGTTTTATTGTTGCATTCAATAGGATTATAACTACAAGTATTAGAAATTCTAAGGATGATATTTATACTGGCATGTAAACTACAATGAATGAAAAGATGGAATGGTGTTAGCTGTCTCTATCAAGAGTCTGATGTAAAAAAAAAATCATTTTGAAAATTTACTCGAGGGTTTTGTTTCAATGCAAAATATTGATAAGTTCTGTCTTAGCCTTGTCTGTTAGAGGAATCCAAGTTAACTAAATAATCAACAACTTTCTAAATTATTTGCCTGAAATGAAAATTCCTTTATATCTGTAATACATTCACTTTTCACCAATGATTCACATAAAAATTTTCACAACTTTTCTGTCAATGTACAATCAATTATATTAACATCTACTCTACTTATTGATCCATATTACTGAAAGTCAATTACTTGTGAAGAATAAGACTAAAATAAAAAAACAGCATAATAAACATATAGTGCACACAATAAAAATGAGAGATTTTGTCATGCTAATATAAATATGATATAAAGCATATGGAAGTTCCAAGATGGTTTTTTTTTTTTGTCTATTCCTACCAGGTGAGAACAGATGAGAGTTCCTCAAGGGATTGATAGTCTACTGCCTGAAAACAATTTCCTAAAATTCAAGACCATTTTTTGTAAGTGCTGAAACCATATTTAATATAAGATCAACTTTATTTTCATTTAGGACAAAACAGAGATGTTAGAAGACTTGGGGTCCCATACCAATATGACTATCCATTCAAGATGAATAGTGATGAGAAGATTTTCAAGATAGCCATCATAACTGCCATATTTGATACAAGACTGGCACCATTTACATTTATGAACAACAAGATCTGATAATAAATTGTTTGGTGAAAACTGTAAATATGACCATCAATTCTGGAATGGCTTTAACGAGATTTTCAAGTTTTCCACCATGGTGGCAATACTTGGTGTTATATGGGCATCAATTTGATTTAAAACTGCATGCTGATTTGACTTCTTTTTTGGGAGAAGTAGTAAAAAAAAAGATTTTTATTATGATTGCCATGGTGGCCATATCTGAGATCAGATTGGCACTATATTCATTTCTGGTCTAACCAGATATAATAATTTGTTTTCTGGTGAAAATTCCAAGTAAATATGATTTTTTTTTTTATTTAGGAGGACTAACAATAACAAGATTGTAATTGGCTACCATGGTGACTATATCTGATTTCACATTGACACCATTTTCCTCTAGGACCAACCAGACATCATAATCCATGTTCTGGCAGAAACCCAATCGCAACATAACTTTGAATTGAAGAGGAGTATGAACAACAATGGCCATATTAGATGTCCAAGCAGTGCCAATTTCATAGAGAACAAACAAGATATTGTAAAATGTCTTCTGATGAAAATAATAAAATGCTGACATTACTTTTTGCTCAGGATCTAGTGATAACAAGATTTTTAAGATATCTGCCATGGTGGCCATACTGACCATTCACACTGGCACCATTTCATTTAGGACCAACTAGACATTTTATGAAATCTTGTAGTGACAATTCCATTTATCAGAAGTAGCAATAACAAGATTTTCAAGATGGCCCATGTGGCAACTGTACTGGATGTCAGAGCATTACCATTTTCATTTAGGACTAACTAAACATCATAAGAAGACTTCTGTTGAAAAAAAATTTCATGCCAGTGACTTTCCATTCATTAGGAATTACTACAGGATTTTCAAGATGGCTGCCATTGTGGTCATATAAGATGTCAGATCAACAGCATTTTCATTTAGGACTGATTGGACATCTTATCTTTCAGTGAAAACCCCATCTTGATATGATCATGCATTCAGAAGAGATAATAAAATATTTAAGATGGCTGCTGAAGTGGCAATATTGAATGTCGGAACAGCACTGTTCTGATTTAGGAACAACTAGACTATGAGATATATTGTGTATGTAAAGTTTCATGGCAATCCTCCAAGTAGTTTATGAGAAGTAGTGACAAAACTGCTAATCAATGGATGGATGGTGAACGATGGACAATAAGCCACAACCAACTTAGGTCTATGACCAGGAGAGTAATAAACTGAATTACAAAAATAAAACTTCATTTCAACATCAACATTTTAAATATTAGGTGTATTTATATCAGACAAACCTTTCAATTTTAATACAAGCATTAACTCTGTAGAAACAAAATGTACACCCACTATGTAATGCTGATTTTTTTACTGGTCTATTTTGCCTTTATATCTTTCATCATAATGTTTCATATTAAACAACGGAACACTCAGCTAAAATATAAATGCCTACATCATAAAATTATTCTTCACTTTACAAAAAAAAAAATCAATTTTAGGATCAGGTCACTGTATATATAAGGCAAATACAAAACGTATACAAAACAAACACAAAAACGTGTTTGTAAAACTCTACATGAGTTAAACCTATAAATACATTGTCTCAACCAGTCTATTTGCAACAAGTCTATACAGGCTGGTTGAGACAATGTATCTATAGTAGGTTTAACTCCTGTAGAGACAGCCATGTAGAGTTTTACAAACACAACGTTTTTGGGTTTATTTGTTTTGTATATATTTTGTATTTGCCTTTGAAAAAGACTCAATTCAGTGTTGAAAGCGCTCAGGCTAGTTAGTTACTAGTTTTGCACTGTTCATTGTCAGTTTATTGCATATATATATATATATATATATATATATATATATATATATATATATATATATATATCTGATGAGAATTTCCAAAATATCAAATCCATCAGTGTTGTTTTCTTAGAAGTGTTGCACCTTGATGGAGCCCATGGGGATTCTATTGCCATTTTTTACCCCTAAATTTAACAAATTCCCCCCGTTATATAACATGTTTCCCCTGACAGCTCAAGCAAGGTGCTATAGCATGTTTGTATGGTTTGCTAATTCTACATAAATTATATTGTATTTCTATGAGCATTTCCAAACACAGATTGCTACATTTCCTCCAAAGAACATGTATAGTAAATTCTTGACTTCATGTGTGATTTCAAATCCAAAACCCTCCCCAACCACTGCATGCCAGGATGCTCCAAACTTTTTGTCCATTGTCTCCTTGATCATTCTTGCAGCAGTCTGAAAAGACAAAATAAATGTTAACTAAGTGTAAATTCCTTATACAACATAAATCTTTTATTTTATTTCTTTAACCAGAGTTACTTGATTATGTTGGCTTGTGTTTCATTATCAACAAGTGCCTAAGTCAATATAACATCAAGAAACTACATGTATTATCATTAAAGTTGTAAATACATTGGAGATCATTTTAAAAAAACAAGTGATATTTAAGATCAAATAAAATTAATTGTCATTGACATGCAATTCTACTTGCTTTTCACCATTTCCTTGCCTACAGAGAATGTCCAATACAGCAGCAAAGTCAGGGATAGAATTTAACTGTTATTGCTATACTTTGGTGAAAGTCTGTTTTTGCTACATGCATTTCTTTGTGAGTGGAGAAAAACTCATCTTGCAAATTTTATTGTCAGCTATTTTCATGTCTTTCACCTTGAAACTTTTTAGAAATAAAAATGATAATAAATCATTACCCTAATTTTGCAGTTTTATTAATGTATGTACCAGAACTAATCATCTTGTTTTCAGGGAGTGGTCAGTATAATAGGTGACAAATAACTACAATCAGCCATCCTATCAAAATTATAACCATTATAAGTCTTAAAATTGAGGTTTCTTTCAATTTATCTATCTGAATCTGCCATACCTTGTAACCCCATTTTTATTGTTAATATAAATTTAAATTACACTGGCTATGAATAATTGCATTATATGAACTTCTCAAAAGTTGGTGACAGTATTAATTGCCCATAGTAAGTAAGTATGCAAAAGTGACATATCATTAGAACAATCAACTCAGTAACATAGAGATCATTATACATGAACTGTAGGGATTTACAATGTGGTTATGAAATTAACAGTGACCCTTTCAAAATTGGAATGACTAATGCTGTATCTATAATAAACATAGTCACTGATAGTGAGCTATTAGAGTGAATTACAAAATTATTGTGCATTTAAAAGCAAAAGCATGACCTCAGTATATTTTTTTAACTTTTAAATTATTTACCATATATATATATATTTACACATATTCTCCCAGATCAGAAATATGGCTTACAGAGTTATAACATGATCAATTGCAAAAACATCTCAATATTATGCATACATCTATCCAACTTGTCATCGATCTTTATGATATGAGCATATATTTAAGTGTGATAAAATCAGTTCAGAAATATGATCATCTGAGTGGCAACAAGCTCAGCAAATCAGATGCAAGATAACCTCACTGATATTCTTAATTTTGACCTCATCTGCAGTCATCATTGTCTAAGTCTATTTTTAAAGCTTTCCAGAATGGTAACATGCTAACACAATCAGATGCAAGATCAACTCATTAATGTGTGTATCTGGAACATTACTAAAACTGTCTAAGATCTCAATGATACATGATAGTAATATATTCTAAGTCTGACCAAAACTGACCAGATACATGGTCCCTAGAGTGGTACGAAGCAAATCAAATACAATATCATCTCATTACTGTGTGTGGATCAATCTCACTACTTAACTAACCCCATATCTTAATGAGACAAGCTCCTATTTCATGTTTGATAAAAATCAGAAAAAATATGGCTTAAACTCAGCAAATCAGATCCATTATAACACAAATACTGATACATGATTTACAAATTATCTTTCTTAAAAGAACAAAAAATAATGTGTAAAAAGTTTATTATCATTTTAATGAAGAGATCATGAAGGAATTTTAATATAAGACAAACATAGCATGGCTCCTGAAATTTCATATAAAGGTATTTTCTTGTACAAAAAATAGCATGTAATAAGTTTATTCAGAGATCATGCTGAGCTCTCAATAACACATGAATCCTTCATCAAAGAAAACTGACTACAGTCTTCAATAAAAACAAAGAACCTTTCATTCAAGGAAGTCAGCAACAAACTAAAATAAAAGCAATGGAATCTGTTGCATTTTTCAAAGTAACTGAAGGACATTTATTTTGTTGTGAAAACTTATTTTTAGAAGAAAAATTTATGCTTACAAATTAAATTTCCAATTTTCTGAAACCAAAGATATTTGGCCATCACGTTAATTGAAGATGGGGTATCTATAAAAGATGTTTGTTAATTTGTTCACTTGTTTTCATTTCCCTATGAATATCCTTAACCCTCTAGGCAGCCTGGGCAAGATGATAGCTGTCTCCAGATGACTAAAATCTAGGACAATTTAAGTATATATACATGTAGGATGTAAACAATTATAACCATATTTTATTGGTGACAATATCATAGTGAATTCTTTAGTGTCAATCTGATATAGATCAAACAAATAAACAAATATTCCAAGTTTGTGCAAACTGTATCACAAAGACAATCCCTAGAGTGGTAACCAGCACAGCAAATCTGATACAAGATCACCTCATTAACATTCATGGCTCGTGATCGAACTCATTGAATATCCCAATGATAAAAATTATATTTCAAGTCTGATCAAAATCATGTAAATATTTCTGATAATTTTGCTAAAACAATAATCATTTAAACACCAGAAGCATACATCTGATTAATTTGCCAGTAAAATATTAAATAAAAAAAATCAGTCTTATTTTCATATTTTTAAGGAGGTGAACATAAATATCTCAAGATTAAGTTCAATAAAAACTGTTATATGGTGCAACTCTATGATCATACTGCAATTGCATACCTCATTATTTGTTGAAAATTTTTCACATGCTGTTACACACAATTCCATAGCCTCTGTCTTCATTTCATCATTCATGTCTGAATGCTGGAAAAAGGAATCAAATATATACATACAAAATATACATAAATAAATATGCTTCATGAAAATATGTTTACAAAACAACAACAACATAAAATAAATGTGTCATTGAAATGTAGCATGAAGTTTTAATTGGTAGCTAAATATACAAGAGTTACATCGAGAAAATCTAACCCTCTTACACCCTGCTTATTAATTAACTCCTAGCTGTGCTTCAACAATATTAGAGATTTAAAGACCTTAATTTTCTTTTTTACAGAAGACACTTGATAAAACTGACTATCTAAACTTCTTAATTTCATCTATAAAATTTGGTATACAAAAGTCTTTCTAAAAATGGGCATTCACTGTGAGCACTCTGTTTCAGATTCAAACTATATGGCATTCATACTAAGCTAGATGCCTGCAGTATCTGGTAAAAACTGAATAATTTTAAAAATAAAAATTATTCACACTAACATAAGCTTTCTTGGTATCTGCTTTAAATAACACAAGATGTGAAAGGTCAAATGTTGAATCTTATTTAG
The DNA here is from genome assembly GCA_016746295.1 of Potamilus streckersoni. NCBI lineage: Eukaryota > Metazoa > Mollusca > Bivalvia > Unionida > Unionidae > Potamilus > Potamilus streckersoni. The sequence goes on from JAEAOA010000201.1 coordinate 807,808, forward strand.
TCTTCAGAAATTTAGTTATATACAAAATACAACACTAGAGTGTCACCTATATTTCAAATGCAAAACTGGAGTGGAACCTAAATTTTCAATATTATATATTAAGGAGATCAACTTTGCCAGCAAACTGACCCAAGACAAATTCATGCACATATCTGAGAACTCATGTTGTAAAATTAAGAACATGTTATAAGGAAAAAAAGAAGAAACATTTGTAACAGAATAGTAATAGTTATGTGAACACAACCTGGAATTTCAATTTGATACCAGCTTTTCTTAATGAATGAGAGAACTTTTCCTATACCATTGGTGACACCACTATACTTTACAAATCAGACGAGTGCTTACCACTTATGCCGCAACACTGCCAATTCAATATTATTTTCAAGACTGATACCATTGTTTTGTTTAACTATAAACAAAAATTTCAGAATTGTCATTGTTAAATAAATTACCACCAATACCAATTTATCCCTAGAGCAGAGATTTACAAATCATCTTGCCCAACTCACAGGACTAACTCAAAATTGACATGGACAAGCTCAAGTTTCCATGTAACTTGCAGATTGGCAAGTCCATTGGGTCTGTTAGTGTTTCATTACTAATTAAAGCCAGTTTTGACAAATAAGGAATATATATTGATATTCTACTATATCAGTTTTGTTTTAATCATAATATTTGTATGTATCTGGGATTAGCTGATGTTCAGGTCCCTAACCTAGCCTCTAGCAGTTTGTTAGCTGAGAGAGTATAAATACCACTTGGCAAACAGTTAAATGGATAAAAATAATTGTTCTCAATCTCGAAAGTAGGCTTGTAAAATATTTTGATGTATATCATTGATTTCAAGGTGACTAGATAATAACTGGAAGCAGAAGCAGACATGTGAGTCAAAATAACAAACCCAAGAAGAACATGACAAAGTGAAATTATTGACAAGTTTGTGACCATTTCAGTGATGGACTTATTTTACCTTGTTTTGCTCATGGATGCATAATTAAATATGCACGATGATTTGAACTTTAATTGGAAAGATAAAGAATAATGTTATGCTTGAAAACATGATTAAAATTAAATTATTGCAGTTGTTACTTGTTATTTAAAACCTCTCTCAAATAAAACCCTGCCAATATTACAACCAGTTTCTACCTGACAAGTTTTTGGGGCAATCTCAATTTTCCAGTCAATTCATCTTGTCACTGGCAAGCTGACTTTTACAAAATTCATAAATCCCTACTTGAGATAGAATGAACTGAATGGAAAAGACTCCCATTTGCCTAATCTGTCTCTTCAGATGATTTCAAGTACTCTGTGCCTTAGATTTTTCCAGTGAATAATCCTGATCAAGTTAATAATAGATAAGTTTCTTAAAGTATCTATCAAAATTACCCCTGATCAGATATTTATTTGTGGAATGGGATAACTTATTAGAGCATTGAACCCCTAACCAGTGGGTCATAAATTTCAGCTTAAGTGCTAATAGGCTGTTGAAAGTAATCTTGCATTTCTAAAGCCAAACATGTGATAAGTCCAAAGTGCACATACAGGAGATCTGCCTTTTCCTTGATTTGCAGTTACATATTAATATTATTCCAATAAAACTTATCTTTTACCTAAACTTAAATTAGTTGATAAATGTATAAAGTAAGCAAAAATAAACAAAAGACAAAAGTAATTAAAGCAATAATGATTTACACAAGTCATACTTCATAAATATAGTCATTCATAATGTATTATAAAAGAAAAGAATGCCCATCTCTTGCTTGGGTGTGTTTGACAAGTGACTTGATTAACTGGCTAAGAAATTAAGACATAATGTTGACCACTGCAATGATTGGCACTTGGTTGTGTATGCCTGCTGACTGAGCAAACAGACTTACTAACTAGGCAAACATCACTTGGCTGTTGTGTACACTAGAGTAAGAAATGGGATCCATTAAAGATAAACACAAAGAAGACTTAATGGCCTCATTTTTGATGGTTCAATAATAATTGGATTAACAATTATCAGCTTTTCAAAGAGCTGATAACTTACAAAAATAAGATAATATCAATATGCAGTGATTGACAACTGACACAGTGAAATGAACATTCATAACTTCAAATGTTTAATATCTTTATTCATAAAACAAAGACACTTTGATAGGGCATTTTTCTATGTATAAACATCAACATATCTTACCAAATTATTAAATCAAACTCTTGATTATTTCTGCATTATAATTTTGCATTGCTTAAAATAAATTTGTGAAATATTTGTAAAATTGAGGAGTCACATTATGATTATGTTACATCTGAATTTGTGTTATAATAGGGTTGTTTTAGTTATGCAAATTTATCATGGATGACTGATAATTTGACATTGTAATATACTGTTGATGCATTGTTTCATGTGCAAAATTATCACAACTTGTTCTTTTGGGCATGAGCATACTTATTTAATTCAATGTAAGTACTGTGAAAATTAAACAGTTTTTTTTTTAAATGGATAAAGCATGCATTATTACCCAATGGATGCAAAATGGCTTTAGAAAAGAATGTCTGTAGTGCAAGAGCCCTTATAATGGCTGCATTTTTTAATGGACTTGCAACCTGTGCTATAAATATGCATGCATACACACATGCATGTTCATGATCCTCTATAATGCACACTTATCAGTCAGGTACATTCCTTTCAGCAATAGTATTAATACCCTTTAACCTTTCCTGCCCTCTGTAGTTGTACGAACACATATAAATTGAACACACAGAATTTGCTGAAACCAGATGGTTTATTCATAGGGAAGTTAATTAACACTAGGATTTTCAAATTATAATATAAACAATGCACAGAACTTAGACACTTTATTCATTAAGTTATCATTTCTAACCCAACTGTCTTCAGGTGGTCCCTACAATGATTATGTTGTTTGCATTTAAACAAAATGGTAGTTTCTTTACTAACATGGCATCCACATTTGCATGAGTTCTATTTTTCAGAGAATAGGAGTCATGCACATATATTCCATCATCTTCAATAATCTTCAAATACTTCCAGAAATTTCTGCAATTTTGTGAAAGGTTACAGTCCTTTGAATACATGTATATACAAATTAAATTGTTGTCCCTTATTAGCTTCTTCTTACTTTTGAGAAATATTAAAACTAGACATTGCAAAACTTATATGCAATGCAGATAATATAGTTTTTATCTTGTATGTACATGTGATTCTATGAACTCAAGCTTTTACTGAACGTACTATTCCTTTATCTGAAAAAGGATAGCAGGCTTACTGCTGACAATAAACACTCCTGTTTGGTTTAAAATGTAAATAAGTTGACAGTGTACTGAACACTCTGAAAACAATCAGGCTAGAAATGATAAATTTATTATAGAAAATACAAAGTTGTCTGCAATTTTCAATTTTTTTTAAATATCTCTGATGCTTTTCGTTTTCATAATTGCAAGAGTTTGGAAAACAAACTAACAGGGGGTAGTGAATGTTATAATCATCAAATAAGCATTTAAAATATATTTTAAAAATGTTGCTTTGCTCTCAATGAATGCTGCTAAGATGGATTTTCTCTTGATCAATGTAAATAATAATAAATACATATTAAGTTAAGAACCAATGAACTGAATTTACCTGCTTTCCTATCATGATCAGCATGTAATGTGGCAAATAAAATGAAGATCATGACAACCAAATATTGGAACTAAGCAGCAAAACAAGGAAATGGAATTAATAGTGCACTTGAACTTGTTTTCTTTGATTCAATTTTTTTCAGTCTAAACATCAGAACAACATACGATTTGCAAAAAGTTTCAGTGAAAAAATATGGTTGTGCTTGCATTACATAATGGAACCAAACAGGACACTCATTAAAGCATTTAAAAATGCTTGGCTATAGTGTCTACATATAATAAACTAATGTTATATAATCTGTAATTAATTAATGCACTTCAGATTTCTCTCGGAAATAGGCGATCCTCGGAAACCTGTTACTGGACCTGTTCATTGTTTCCGGATCATTCTTATAGACTTACTCGTATTAGTGGATAAGTGTGAACTCTTTTGGATTCTCCAGCGGAACTAGCTCCCTCCTTCTTTTCCTCTGCAGGCTCTGCCATATTTCAAATATATATCTCTACCACGTTTAGATACGCAAACACTTAATACTCTCAACAGAAACTTCAGGCAGCAACAGCTTCGTTTCTAAGCAGCATGTACGCATGCGCTTATTTGGAACAGTTTGGATTTTTGGGTATTGACTGTACAAAATCATTGGATTTTCAATATCACGACTCTTCCACATCTCACATTTTAGAATAAGAAGGGGAACCAGACAGAATACAAGCCTCGTAATGATTTCAATATGTCAGCCCCCATAATAAATATTGGCGCAATGCTCAACTGTCACTAATCCGCAATGTCAGAATTAGTAAAATATCAACTTGAGACTGAAGTGAAACTTTATGTGAAGAATGCCGAATATGCAATTCTTAATAGTAAATCACCTGCAGACGTGACTGAGGTGTTAAAAGGAATACATGGCTTTTTATCGACACCACCATTATCATCATCAACAACAAAACTTGATTCTGATGCACATATCCTATCACAAAATGCTGATGCACAAGCAATATTTCTGAAATTTCACTATGCGAGATTTGGAGATTTTCTTCTCAAAAGACTATCAGTAGACCACTTAAAAGAAATGTCTAGGGATGATGTTCTATTATATATTGATGGCTACTTTATAAATGGAAATGCGACAGTTGCATTTCAAAGTTTATGTCAAATTGTTTCAGATCTAGGGTAATTATTATTATTATTATTATTATTATTATTATTATTATTATCTGACCATGCTGCTTGATGGTTATGTTCAGTAAAAATGTGATATACTCTAATATACAGAATGACATCACATGACACTGGAGATTTGTTACACTGCAACACATTTAGGGTTCTCTCCTGTGCAAAGGAAATAGTTTTGTACTGTGCAGAATGTTTAATTCTTATTTTGTGTTAGTAATATTGAGAATAATAATATCTTTATTTGTCTTTGTCATGTAGCTAGTTTACATTATGGCACAGCAGTTGATACAAAATGTACATGTAATAAGTAAAAGTCAACAAGGTTAATTTTGGGTAAGTCTTTAATGTGCAACAGAAGTCTTTTTTATAATGGTGTGAAATGAATCAGATTTATGTGAAATGGAATATTTCTTTTATAATACATCTTTGACATAATCTTTTAATTCAAAATTATTAATTGGCATAATTCATTTGAATTATTTGTTATTATTTTCAAAGGAAATTTTGAACATATGACCTTCAATCCCATTATATAATAGATTTTAAAGATGTTTTGTGCAAAATGTAAAAGATTCATGTACACCAACTGCTATCATAATTCTTTTCATTAAGCTCTAGTAAAGAAAACACTTTTGAATAAAAGAATGTATTAAAAATCTCTAATTGACACCCATCAAAGAGTGTTGAAAAGAGTTTATAATATTGGAAGTCACCTTGTGGGCATTTTTACTATAAGCTCTCTACACTTAAGAAGAATTATGGGGTTCTCCCCACTGTGCAAAAGTATATAACATTTGAATAAACTGTATTGTACACTTTTTGGATCAAATGATCTGACATTAAATCTCCAGATCTTTTCATAACTCCTATTTAATTTTATTAAGAATGTTTCAGAGCAGGTAAATCAGGGCAAGTATTATCAATGTGGTTACCAATAATTTTAAACTTTTAAATTTTTGTACCATTTACATTTATGCATAGTTCTGTATATTTCACTGCCAATCAAGTTTGCAGATAAGCAGGAGATAAGCATTAATTAATTTGTTTTAACTAATTAACCCATAGCGCCCCAATAACGCGTACTTTTCCTCCTTCATCTCCAAAGTGCCTCAGTAGCATGGCAGAGTTTACCTATCTTTTATCCCCAGTGCCGAGTTAGAGTGGTAGTATTTGTCTAGGCTTATTTCCCACATGACAAGCTAAGTAGTCGTAAACCATTGGTTGATTTCAAGCCTTTTTCCTAATTATGAAGACAGTTGAACCAATAAAAGTTTAGCTTATATAGAGTGAACAATGCTGAACACAGGGAACAAAATTTGATTTCAATAGCGGCAGAAATAGTGAAGATATTGAGATGTGAAAATGATACAGATTGATGAGAATCATCCAGTTGGAACAGACTTTTACTTGACAGACTCTGATGGAGAATTTTTTTTAGGATTTTTAGAGGATGAGATTGATAGTCACATCAAAATAGCCATTAATGATAACAGTGAGAGTGATGAAAATGAGTTCAAAGTTTGTTAAGTGTTTTTTTAGCTTTATAATTTTCAGTGATAGTTCTAGGGAAGAAAGGTAATTCAAGAGCAAGGAAAATATGTGCATCTTTGAACAGTTTTCACAGGAGGAGAGATGACAAGTGGAATTTCTATGTACATAAAATATAATTATTCATGTTTTAATTATTGTGTGTGAATTCCTAATAGATTTTATGGATTATTCATGGTAAGAATAGGAAATTGATAAGTTCATCATTTATTTTCACCTTTATTCACAAATTTTATTTCTGCATGTAGCATGAAATTTATACCATAATGTACATAATTTTATTGAGAATAATTGTACAAATTTCAGCTTAATTAAACAAATATAAATAAAAGAATAACAAATTTACTGCAAGTAAACCATCTGGACAAATATGCAAACCAAGTGCTGTCAGCAAGTCTCAGGGATACAGGCACTGGTCTAGGTGATTTCTGAAAGTATGCTGTAAAGGACTGCCTAGCTATTTAGCTCAGGGGTTATTGAGTTAAAGGGGACAAACATGCAAAACTAAAATTCGCGCAAACTCCGTATATAATTTGCTATATATATAAGTATCATTTTCTGAAAATTTGTACCTTTCTTTTTTATTCGTTACGAAGAAATTTATGAAAAACCGATCATATCTCCCGATCTGTCTTGAATAAACTAACGCACTTCCCTCCCCCTGAACTATTAGCGGATGTGACGTCATTTGAGACACTGTATACGCTGGCATTGTTGATAATAGCACAGGAGTCTGCAGTTTTATCAATAAAGCACGATGAAATTTTTGACTACATGAAATCACCTAACGGTATTATAAAATAATTATTTTATATTACCGTTAAGGTAATTTCATGTAATCAGAAATTTCGTTGTGCTTTATTGAAAACAACTGCTGACTCCTATGATAATACAGTCAATCATTCTATGAGTTGGCTGTACTTGAATGTTTAAATTATGTCGACTGTCAGTGATGTGGATGACAATCCAGAAGTAGAATATTTCATTAACATCCAACCTTATATGTATGAACCTGAGACAAATTCGTGTGACAAAGTTGTAAGGACTTGTCAGGTTCTGACAATGACGATGATTATAAACTACCTTTAATTTTAAATACCAAACTAAATAGCAGTACAAAATCTAATCAATAAACCGGGTAGGTAGAGGGCTATAATTTTCTACCGATTATGATTTCTTTCACAATTCATTTTATTTGTTTCATTAAGTCTTTTTCTTTCTTTTCATTTTCTTTTAAGTCAAAATAATTTAATATTACAGATCAGAGTTTTTCTTGCCAGTTTTTTTTGGGTGGGGGTAGGCTGGAAATTGGTTTTCACTTTCTATAGCCTGGATTAATCCAACAGCTATTGATATGGACTTGTACATGTCATAATTGGATGAATGCTCTTCAAAGAAATAGGACATTTAAAATATTAATCAGGCAACAGTTTTTTCAAATAATTTTAGCCTTTTTTCCACACAGGTGCTTGTGTAGTAAATGTGTTCCAATGTCCAACCAAGAAAATGTGTGTGTGTGTGTGTGTGTGTGTGTGTAAGAGAGAGAGAGAGAGCATATGTTACACTCCTACCTCTTCCAAGGCTCCATAAACCAATCTGTTAAAAAATAAGTACCACATAGCCATGTATAAAGTGATTGAATTGTTGTGAAATTATGTGTAATAACTATACTATTCAGTAAATTATTTTGTCCTTTTAGACTCGACCGACACATCATATAGACGATTTTTCCGTAGGGTGTAGAATATACTAGGTAAAAAAATACAAAAATATTACCATCATGTGTAGTGAACACGATTCACAAGACCTTCTCATCTGAAACCTTCACATGATTCATGTATTCTCGCTTCTGACTGATGAATCTGAAAACTTATGACGGTTCTAGAAATATGTGTGAATGTATGTGTATAATGGCAAAATAAAATATCAGAAGCTAATGAGGTTTTAAACTTTATTGGCTGAAATTACACGTTCAGGTATTGAAACGTTGACGGTGCTCCTGAATTATTGAGTCCTTAATGCTCCCACAGGAGTCTGCAGTTTTATCAATAAAGCATGACGAACTTTCATGTAGTCAGAAATTTTGTCGTGCTTTATTGATAAAACTGCAGACTCGTGTGATGCTCCCTGGCCTATCTCGACTACGACTCGCCAGCATGCTTTCCGTCTTCTGTCTTGTTATCAGAATAGAAAAATATTTTTAAAAAAGAGTTGGCACTGCATCAGGCTTCAAACGCTAACGTTTTGGCTCAGACCCAATAGTTTGAAGAGTCTCTGGTCTTTTGAAAAACTTTCATGCTCGAAATGTGTCGGGCATAAATCTCTTCACTCTTTAATTTGATTGCCCATACAAATCACCCTTTAGGGTCCTATAGAAATGTGAAAAAACAAAAATATTTGTCAGGAACTGCTTTTATTCACACAATTCAGAGCTTCGCATTGAAACATCATTTCTACTTGACACAGAGTATTTATATGCCTGTTATACGGGAATCGTCTCAAATGACGTCACATCCTGCTTGTGTGAAAGGGAGATAACAACTTCAGAGGTAGGTTCTTTCCATTTGATCTCAGAATTCAACTCATTTTTATTATTAAATGTTTGTGCAAATACAATAAATACAAAGAAAAGAAATAGTCAGGATAGATTATATACATAAACTACTACATATCCTTCTATTTACAATAAAATTTTGCATGTTAGGGTGTTTTTCCCCTTTAATTCAAACTAAGTTTATTGTTATACATAGATTTCATTGCATATTTTGAAAATTATATCTGCTTAATACTAACTTCTTTATCAGTAACATATGATGATATATCAATATTTTATACACTTTGGAAAATCATTGATATATAAAATTAAAAGAGAGAACAATGGTACTCCGATAGAAAATTTCCTTAAAAATCCTTAATAGTTTTTCAGCTCACAGCTACTGTTAAAATTGGATGAAAACCGAGGATCTTGAAACATTCTATATTGATAGTAACCCTTTATGATTAAAAGTATCAAAATTTTCACCTAGGTCATAAGTCATAAGATTCCAGTTAATTTCATGTCACAAATGATCAATCAATCAAACCAGTGAGTTCTACCTCAAAGGAATAATTTGGACACAGCAAATTCTAAATGTTCCAAAGTTTTCAGTGATCTGAATGAATTCCAAAGGTATGCCAAATGATAGATAAGTCAATAATGTACTAATGTGTCAACAATAAAAGAAATCACCATGATATAATCCCAAAATGAATTGAATTAACAGTAATTCATATGAATTGGCAATATTTGTAAATCTTCATGATTTCTTCATGCATGTATATAAAATGATGTGTTAGTTTGCTTTGAATGCTCAGGTACTTGATAAATACTCTAGTCATTTTTTAACATCTTAGAAAGTCACATCATAAAATCTTTTAAGAGTTTCTAATACCTTAAGAAGAAGGTATTTCTTCCTGTGCTGGAAAGAGATGTTCGTTCATACGTTTGTAAAACAATATGTGTTTTATTATTGGTGATAGCTGTACTTCATCTACCATTTAAAGAATAAAATCATTTTCCCAGGAGAACTACACAACTGGCTTTGGACAAAGACATTTGCTGAAATTAATTCTAAATTGGAACAGGACAGTACAAATTGTGATTCACAGTGAAAATTCTGGGCATGTGTGTTAATATTTATCTGATGTCATCATCCACCATCTTTGAATAGAATTGAGATTCAGACTGCATCAATTTATAACTGTTTAGTCACAGAGCTTATATGTTTTCACAATTTTAAGACAAATTTTTTGGATCTTCGTAAATTGTAAGTCTTGTTTCATATTTTAACCTTTTCACCATGTTTTCTCAGGAAATAAATTAATTTTGTTAAAATTTACAAAGCTTGTTGTCTTCGGTCTTTTCTTTATGTTACTATAAATAAGCTGATATGTAACAGAAAGAAAATTGGGGGCTCATCTGGGATATATGAAATTAGCTGATATATGGCCAAAAATGATTGAAATTTAAATTCTAATTGTTCAAATCCCATTTTTCTTGAAATTTTAGTGAAAACAATAGGTTTTCTTTCACATTATCTTTATCAAAAGTGGAGATTATTCTTTCTAACCCAACTCAAGAGCAGTTGGATAGTCTGAAAAAGGAGGAGTTACTTGAACTTGTCAGAAAGTATGAAGTATCTGAAGCAAAGGTTTCCTTGACTCAACAAAAAATTTAAAATATTTTGATTCAGTGTTTGGTACAGAATAATATCTTTGACAAAAGTGTTTTGGCATCTGTCAGTAAGCCTATAACTGATGCTGATATTAAAATGATAAAAATGAAAATGAAGTATAAATTAGGGTTTCAGAAAGAACAAATGAAATTCCTATTAGAAGAAAAAGAGAAGGATAGACAAGAGAGACAGAACAAAAGACAAATGGAATTATAAAAAGAACAAATGCATCTACAGAAAGATAAAGAAGATAAACAAATATAGTTACAGAAAGAACAAATGCAGTTACAAATGGAACAAATGCATTTACAGAAAGATAAAGAAGATAAATGCAGTTAGAAGAAACTGTGGGAGACAGATGCAAAAATAAATTGATGAAAAAGATTTCAAATTAAAATGAAAGAATTGGAGTTGGCAAATGACAAAAATGATTCCACTTTGTGCTAATTCAAGTTTTAACATTTTAGGAAATATCAAGTTAGTTTCCTCTTTTAGTGAAAAGGAAGTAGACAAATATTTTATTCATTTTGAAAAAGTTGTTGAGAATTCGAAATGGCCATTAGAGTATATGAATCAATTATTGCAGAGTGTACTTTATGGCAAAGCCAGAGATATCGATATATCTCTGTCAGTAGAACAAAGTTCTAATTATGATTTGGTTAAGGAATGCATCTTGAAGGGTTATGTATTAGACCCTGAGGTTTATTGGCAAAAGTTCAGAAACTATAGGAAAGCTGCTAGGCAAACTTATGTTGAATTTACTAGAGAAAAGAACAGTTATTCAAGAGATGGTGCTTAGCCAAGATAATTGAACATGATTTTGAAAGTCTTGAATAATTAGTATTACTTGAAGAGTTCAAGAACTGTGTCCATAGTGACATTAAGAATCATCTTGAAAAGCATAAGTTTGAAACCTTGGGAAAAGCTGCTATTGCTGCTGATGAGTATTCCTTAACTCTTAAAGTGCCTGCTGTAAGCAAATCTTTCACTCAGCAGTGTACTGATGTGTATTTCAATCAAATATGACACTCAGTAAAAGTTAATCTGGCACAAATTCTAAAAGTGAAGCCTCTAAGAGACTTGATTCAAAATCATTGTCTATTCCTATGTGTACCTATTGTAAGAAAAAGGACACATTATTTCTTATTGCTTCAAATTGAAATATAGGCGTCAGAATCTAGATAGACCTATCCCAAATGCTCTTATCTCTAAGAGGTCAAGGTCACGTTCATGTATTGAAATCAATACATTTGTTGGGTTTGAAAAACCGCAGTCTGATTGTGTTTTGGAGAATTTTGAACCATTCATGTTGAAGGGTTCTATATCAGTCTTGGGTGATTTGGCCAATCCTATCCCAGTTAAAATTTTAAGGGATACAGGGGCTTCTTAGAGTCATTTAGTTTCAGGTATTTGCCTTCTTCTGAGAAGACCTGTTCTAATGAGAGTCTTCTCATTCAGGGATTAGAGTGCAGCTTTGTTAATTTTCTTCTCCATTTTGTTAATTTGTCATCAGACTTAGTTTCCATATCTGTGACAGTAGGTGTAGTGTATAAATTACCTGTTGAGGGCATTCATTTGTTACAAGGAAATGACTTAGATGGAGACAATGTTGTGATTCATCCACTTCTAACTGACAAGCCTGAATTTTTTTGTAATTTCTATTTTATTTTTATTTCATTTTTATATCATTGAATGTAATTATATAATGATGATTATATTTGCAGGGTCTGATATTTTGTTAGAAATATCGTGTTTGTTTAGAACATAAATGTGACTCGTGTAAGCACAATTTTTGCATGACTGTTTTGTCATATTAAGTAAACAATCAGAAATAGCTATATAAATGATTGGTTGTGACCACTGTCATTACTAATAATACTTGGTGACATTCTATACTACGTTGGTTAGGATTTTTATGGGGAATACCGATGTTCTAGAACCAGACTCAAGTAAACATGTTTACTTCTATTAATATTGATCCTAATATTAAATCCACAATCTTAGAAAAATGTAAGCTATGCACATTTTTGTTGACCAAAATGAAGGTTACTTCTCAGGTAGACAATGATCTTGATTTTGGATGAGGTCAAGACCAGAATACAATTACATATAGCATATAATCATAAAGAAAAATAACTAACAAATATAAATTAAATATATGTAACAATTTTCAACCTTTGAAGTTTCTAATCTATAATAGGTACTTTTGTGGATGCATATATCTTTAATCAACATAACAAAATTGTGAAAGAAAAGTGGAAAATATCAGTTTGAGCTATTAAAATATGAATAGCTCCATGAATTTTGTTTAATTTAGTACATTTCATTTCTTAAGAATATTCTAAATGTAAATTTATTGTTGTATGCTTTTCATCCACATGGTGTTATCAGTATGTTCATTATTAGATACATTAGTATATGACTTTTAATTTTAGTTTTGCATTTAGGTCAGTTTGCACCCCAGTCTTTGACCATTAACACTTTACATTTTGCTTTGGTAATTAAATAGTGCTTTATTTATTTATTTATTTATTTATTTATTTGATCAATGTCAAATTGTTTTCTTCAGATATGGTTTTAATCTAAACAAGTGTTCATCAATACTGGAAGAATTGCTACAGAGGCACAGACTATATAACATCATTGTTGAGGAATGTGGTCTGTGTTTAGATCCAGATGTACATCATATAGATAAAACACTGGGAAAACATGAGCAGTCAGCAATATGGGATGAACTGGCAAGCAAAATTTCATCTCTGCCTGATGTCATGGTAAAAAAGCTCAAGAATCAGACCAGGTAAATTGAGTACATGGTACATACAGTGAAATTTTTAAAGATCAAACCTGGTTGAAGCAAAATTTAGAGTAACAAATATCAGAGTATTTGACATTGTGTATGCTATCAGTATCTTGTTTTGTTTAGCTCTAGCAAAGCTATCTTTGAACCAGAATATGTCACTGGTCTCATTTATTTTTTTTAAAAAAAATAGATTTCATTGTACTATAGATAGATATAACATTCTTTAACTACAGTAGGCTAACTGAACCTTGCAAAACTATTGTACATGTGACAGGAACTTGTCAGCCCAGTGAGCCAGAGAGATTTTAAGAGCAGTGTCTCACCAGTTTGGTATTCAGGGTTGGATTAGCCTAGCTTGAGAGATAAATTTTGTCAGTACAGCTTTAAAAGCTTAGTTTTTAGATCTTTCTGTCATGACCACTTGACAAAATATAGGTTATTTTAAAATTCACAATCTCTGCACACCTGATTTTATATTCATCACAGAAGTTTCTTTGGCACACTACACATATCTGTACCAGGAATTATTTGGGGAAAACATCTTTTTTCAGTGATATTTTCATTCCAAAGAATTATGTCAGTCTGGTTGCATCAGACATCTATCTAGCACTGAGGGAGGCAAGGACATGTATTCAACAGTCCAGAGACTGCAGTCTGGAATTTTTAAGCCGTTTGTTTGGAAAACTCTGCCTGTCTGGTTATGCAGGTAAGGTACATTGTGACACATATCATACTCATTGACAACATTAAATTAACTCTTTATCTGCTGCATGGGTAACATTTTTGAGTTGAAGACACATCTATAGTGGCAGAGATTTCATTTATTTCAATGTTGAATTAAGGAGAAAAGGGTCTTAATTTATGCAAATACACAATTTACCATTGAATAAGAGAATTAAAGCAAATTAAATCAGAGAATTAAAGAAAAAAACTCGGAAAAATGGAAATTATTATAATAAATGCTGGTAGACAAGTGAACACTAATGATGAATGAGGACAAAGATCTAGAATGGAAAATCACATAGTGCAGCTCTTGAATAATTGATTAAATGTTTATTTCGATAATGCAAGCATCCAAGGTAAAGATGATAGCAAAGTGAAGATAACAAAGTAAAAGCAGCAAAACTGTTGAAGTACATAATTCTGTTAGCACCACTAGTGCATTAAAAACTAGCAACTACTTTCAATTATCCCATTAAAATGTTGTATGCCACCACCATCCAGATTGGTAGGATGAAAGAAATTGTGTCCCCTTCCTTGGGATTTCTAGGTGCTTCACTGATGTAGAAAAAATAATGCGAGAAAACAAAGAATAATAATAATGTATAACCTCCATGTCCTCTTGCTGCATAAATAATTGGGAAGAAAGTCTCCTATTCATGATGTCACTATTAAACTGTCTAGAGAATACATAAGAATTGGACAAAAAAGGATAAGACTTATATTGATCACTAACTTTATATCAGTATTTATTTAACCTAGAAGCCTTTTTTTTGTAATACAAATGTTCATACTTTAGTCATTTTACATTTCTTGTTTTGAAATTTCTTATAACTTGCCATGTGTAAAATTTGCTTTGCAAAGCTTAAGAATGGTCACTTGTGAATTGTTTAAAATTTGATAATTTTACTTAGCTAGACATCAATGCAATCCATCAAAACTAAGAAAGTGATTAGTCTGCATTTTCTTAATGACAGTCACTTGTGATATGTTAAAAATTTGACAGTTTTATATAGCTAGGAATCAAAGGAATCCATCATTATCAAAAAATGATCAGTGTGCATTTTTTTTGTGAGTCTTGGTTATAATAATCACCTTCTTTCATCCATCCGTTTCTTCTTTACATTTATGTTGGTACTTAATTTTATGGATGGAAGAAGGAATCCACTTGTTTTTACACATCAGTACTCAATTCATTTCGTGCTTGAAGGAAGGAGTCCTTTTATTTTTACACATCAGCACTCAATTTTATGCTTGGAGGAAGGATAGGTTTTTATTATCAAAATCTAACAAGTTTGATGATGGGTGAGGTCCAAGGATAGGTTTATATTATCAAAATCTCACAGCAAGTTTGATGATGGGTGAGGTCCAAGAATAGGTTTATATTATCAAAATCTCACAGCAAGTTTAATGATGGGTGAGGTCCAAGGATAGGTTTATATTATCAAAATCTCACAGCAAGTTTGATGATGGGTGAGGTCCAAAGATAGGTTTATATTATCAAAATCTCACAGCAAGTTTAATGATGGGTGAGGTCTAAGGATAGGTTTATATTGTCAAAATCTCACAGCAAGTTTGATGATGGGTGAGGTCCAAGGATAGGTTTATATAGTCAAAATCTCACAGCAGGTTTAATGATGGGTGAGGTCCAAGGATAGGTTTATATTATCAAAATCTCACAGCAAGTTTGGTGATGGGTGAGGTCCAAAGACAGGTTTATATTGTCAAAATCTCACAGCAAGTTTAATGATGGGTGAGGTCCAAGGATAGGTTTATATTGTCAAAATCTAACATCAAGTTTGATGATGGGTGAGGTCCAAGGATAGGTTTATATTATCAAAATCTCACAGCAAGTTTGGTGATGGGTGAGGTCCAAAGACAGGTTTATATTGTCAAAATCTCACAGCAAGTTTAACGATGGGTGAGGTCCAAGGATAGGTTTATATTGTCAAAATCTAACATCAAGTTTGATGATGGGTGAGGTCCAAGGATAGGTTTATATTGTCAAAATCTCACAGCAAGTTTGATGATAGGTGAGGTCCAAGGATAGGTTTATATTGTCAAAATCTCACAATAAGTTTGATGATGGGTGAGGTCCAAGGGTAGGTTTTTATTATTAAAATCTCACAGCAAGTTTGGTGATGGGTGAGGTCCAAGAGTAGGTTTTTATTATCAAAATCTCACATCATGTTTGGTGATGGGTGAATTCCAAGGGTAGTTTTTTTTATCAAAATCTCACAGCAAGTTTGATGATGGGTGAGGTCCAAGGGTAGGTTTTTATTATCAAAATCTCACATCAAGTTTGGTGATGGTTGAGGTCCAAGGGTAGGTTTTTATTATCAAAATCTCACATCAAGTTTGGTGATGGGTGAGGTCCAAGGGTAGGTTTTTATTATCAAAATCTCACATCATGTTTGGTGATGGGTGAATTCCAAGGGTAGGCTTTTATTATCAAAATCTCACAGCAAGTTTGATGATGGGTGAGGTCCAAGGGTAGGTTTTTATTATCAAAATCTCACATCAAGTTTGGTGATGGGTGAGGTCCAAGGGTAGGTTTTTATTATCAAAATCTCACATCAAGTTTGATGATGGGTGAGGTCCAAGGATAGGCTCGTATAATCAAGGTCTCATATCAAGTTTGATGAAGGGTGAGGTCCAAGGATAGGCTCATATAATCAAGATCTCATAACAAGTTTCATAATGAGCACAACTTTCTTTTTTTTTTCAGCTGCATTGTGGGGCCATCTTGCTAGACCGCTGTCAGAAGAAGTTAGGGAGGACTCCGCAATGAGCCTTGTGTGTGAGACATTTATCATGGGAGTCTCTGACAGATGCATAGAGAGTGTCCTCACCCCACTAATGACATTGCTACCATGGTAATGACAATCACATCTCAAACAAGGCCAAACGAATTTGACACAGACCTTCATTGTTCCTTTAGGAGAAAAATTACTGTGATATTAAATTGTTTTCACTGATGCCATGAAGTTATTTTCAATGACAATTTGTTTTTAAGAATAAAAGTTTGGTTGGTGATATACATTAAATATTCAGCGACAAAAATACAATGACATAAACACTGACAAAATTTGTAATTTGCTGTTATTGTGATTATTGTAAGGAATCATGTGATGTCATTATTTTAAGACAGTGTTAATTTGTGATGTCATGATGATAAGACAGTGATAATTTTGATGTCATTATTTTAAGACAGTGATCGTTTGTGATGTCATTATTGTAAGGAAGTCATCATTTTTTATGTCATTATTTTAAGAAAGTTACCATTTGTGATGTTATTATTATAAGGAATTCATCATTTGTGATGTCATTGTAAGACAGTGATCATTAGTGATGTCGTTATTGTAAGGCAGTGATCATTTGTGATGTCATTATTGGAAGACAGTGATCATTTGTGATGTCATTTTTATAAGGCAGTGATTATATGTGATGTCATTATTGTAAGGCAGTGATCATTTGTGATATCACTGCAAGACAGTGACCATTGGTGATGACATTATTATAAGACTGATCATTTGTGATGTCATTATTATAAGGCAGTGATCATTTGTGATGTCATTATTGTAAGGCAGTGATTATTTGTGATGTATTTATTGTAAGGCAGTGATCATTTGTGATGTCATTATTATAAGACTGATCATTTGTGATGTATTTATTGTAAGGCAGTGATCATTTGTGATGTCATTATTATAAGACTGATCATTTGTGATGTCATTATTGTAAGGCAGTGATCATTTGTGATGTCATTATTGTAAGGCAGTGATTATTTGTGATGTCATTATTACAAGACTGATCATTTATGATGTCATTATTGTAAGGCAGTGATCAATTGTGATGTCATTATTGTAAGGCAGGGATCATTTGTGATGTCATTATTACAAGACTGATCATTTATGATGTCATTATTGTAAGGCAGTGATCATTTGTGATGTCATTATTGTAAGGCAGTGATCATTTGTGATGTCATTATTGTAAGGCAGTGATTATTTGTGATGTCATTATTACAAGACTGATCATTTATGATGTCATTATTGTAAGGCAGTGATCATTTGTGATGTCATTATTACAAGACTGATCATTTATGATGTCATTATTGTAAGGCAGTGATCATTTGTGATGTCATTATTGTAAGGCAGGGATCATTTGTGATGTCATTATTGTAAGGCAGTGATCATTTATGATGTCATTATTGTAAGGCAGTGATCATTTGTGATGTCATTATTACAAGACTGATCATTTATGATGTCATTATTGTAAGGCAGTGATCAATTGTGATGTCATTATTGTAAGGCAGGGATCATTTGTGATGTCATTATTGTAAGGCAGGGATCATTTGTGATGTCATTATTGTAAGAGAGTGATCATTTGCATACATGCCAACCATTACGCTTTTGGCGTAATCATTATGGTTTTCTCCCCTAAATTAAGCCTTTTGCATAAATGTATTTGGATTATGCTTTTTTGGTATATCCCTTCCCAAAAAAAATCAATAATTTTTTTTCCTCATTTTTAATAACATCCCACTAATTGCACAGAACGTATTCTAGAAAAAACAGCTTTTGTGTTACTATGACTTAAAAGTACACTCATCTGTAGACTGGCTGTGACCTTCCCAAGTGTTGTGTTCTATTTATAGCAGTTGTCCTATTTCCAAGAAGACCTCTGATTCTATTTATAGCAGCTGTCTAGCTTAGGACAGAACAGACTGGTTTTCTAATTTTTTTTTTATCTTTGCTCATATATTCTTTGTTAAAAATAATATAAGATACATAACCATTCTATAGGAATTGGCGGTAAAAGTCATGCTATTTATTCTAGTTGATGCGTATGTTACAGCAAAAATGTTTCTCAAATGATTTCACAGATGGATTAGGAAAAAAACCTGGAAAAAACGACTAAGAAATGAATACATGAATAACACAATACAGTGACATTCAAGTGTAAAACAAAGACGCTTTGAATTAGCTCATTTTACTAACTCCAAAACCAAGGTAACTTCTATTTTTAAAGCAAAACTAAATTGTGGGAACAAATTTTATAAATGCAGGAGCATTATTTACTGAGCACTTAATAGAACACTGACTATAACTAGTGGTGGAATACATCTTTGGTCCTTTATTCAAACAGATGCTTCCTGACATCAAATTTGTAGAAAATATGTGTGTGTTTTGTACATATGTGCATTTAATTTTATTATGTTATATGTGGATTATGCTTTTTCTGCTCAGATTACTCCTTTTGTCCTCTTGTATTACACTTTTTCCTTGCCAGGGGTTGGCATGTATGCATTTATAATGTCATTATTGTAAGGCATTGATCATTTGTGATGTCATTATTGTAAGGCAGTCATCATTTGTGATGTAATTATTGCAAGAAAGTCATCATTTGTGATGTCATTATTGTAAGGAAGTCATCAATTGTGATGTAATTATTGTAAGGAAGTCATCATTTGTGATGTCATTATTGTAAGGAAGTCATCATTTGTGATGTCATTATTGCAAGGAAGTCATCATTTGTGATGTCATTATTGTAAGGAAGTCATCATTTGAGATGTCATTATTGTAGGAAGTCATCATTTGTGATGTCATTATTGTAAGGAAGTCATCATTTGTGATGTCATTATTGCAAGGAAGTTATCATTTGTGATGTCATTATTGTAAGGAAGTCATCATTTGTGATGTCATTATTGCAAGGAAGTCATCATTTGTGATGTCATTATTGCAAGGAAGTCATCATTTGTAATGTCATTATTGTAAGGAAGTCATCATTTGTGATGTCATTATTGTAAGGAAGTCATCATTTGTGATGTCATTATTGTAAGGAAGTCATCACTTGTGATGTCATTATTGTAAGGAAGTCATCATTTGTGATGTCATTATTGTAAGGAAGTCATCACTTGTGATGTCATTATTGTAAGGAAGTCATCATTTGTAATGTCATTATTGTAAGGAAGTCATCATTTGTGATGTCATTATTGTAAGGCAGTGATCATAATTTCTATCTAATAATTGTTGAATTATGAGAGGAAATGTTTTCCACTCCAGATTAAGGTATGCAGAAAGCATAAACTTTGAAACAACAAAAGAATACATAATAAAGAAAACTTCTTCTTTTATCACAATCAAGTACTTCTGATAGATGATCCAGTTAAATTTGTCCAAGAACAGTTATATTTGGTATACTTTAAGAAGAATAATGTTTTTTGTTTGAAAAGGTCTTATGGAATATGTGCACAATGCTGTATTAAGGTATCTCACACATAAGTTTAGAATGATTTATCTCACCCATAAATTTATAATAGAATTAAATCTTGTCCATTATCTTTTAACAGGTATGGTGTGGTGTCACACTTTCTAGGAGATAGTGTTACAAAGAAACAAAAAGTGCAATATTTACTATGTACCAAGCTGGTATTTCACCGATATTACAAGGATGTAAGTATTACTAACATTTTTATTTATGTCAGAAACCTACTATATCGTATTATAGTCTTCGACCTAGTGATAAGATGAGCTTTGTATGAAAAGTCAAATCTACCTCCTCTTTTATAAAGTATTAAGTGACCTTAAAATATGATTCTACTTGAATATTGATAGTGTGCCATTTTAAAAACAAGTAAATTTCTGCAGATTAAAATATGCTAGTTTGTATTCTTTAAATGTACTGTGTGGCAAGACATTCCAGCCTTGTATTGTATAATAATGAAAAGATGATTGACTTTTGGTACCACAAAGATATAATTACTATTGCAAGTATTATTGTTGTTGTTGTGGGGCTTAACACCATTTTTCAGAACACGATACATGGCAGCCAGTATTAATGGTGGAGGAAGAAACCGGGAAATCACCGGAAAGAACCACAGACCCACAAGAAGCTACTGGCAAGCTTTTTCACATATCCACATTCACTGAATCTTAGACTCGAACTCATGCAGAATGAGGTGAGATGGCAGTGATCTGTAATGGACAGCGCTTTAGACCACTCAGCCACTCGGGGCCCCTCATTAGTATTATAATGGTGATCATCTGACACTCTTGTACTCTCATGGTGATGGTCTTACACTCTTGTATTATCATTGTGTTTGTCTGACTCTCTCTTGTATTATCAAGGTGATGGTCTGATACTCTAGTATTATAATGGTGATTGTCTGATACTCTAGTATTATAATGGTGATGATCTGACACTCTAGTATTATAATGGTGATGGTCTGATACGCTAGTATTATAATAGTGATTGTCTGATACTCTAGTATTATCATGGTGATGGTCTGATACTCTAGTATTATAATGGTGATGGTCTGATACTCTAGTATTATAATGGTGATGGTCTGATACTCTAGTATTATCATGGTGATGGTCTGATACTCTAGTATTATAATGGTGATGGTCTGATACTCTAGCATTATAATAGTGATTGTCTGATACTCTAGTATTATAATGGTGATGGTCTGATACTCTAGTATTATAATAGTGATTGTCTGATACTCTAGTATTATAATGATGATGGTCTGACATTAATATTATAATGGTGATGGTCTGACATTAGTATTATAATGGTGATGGTCTGATACTCTAGTATTATAATAGTGATTGTCTGATACTCTAGTATTATCATGGTGATGGTCTGATACTCTAGTATTATAATGGTGATGGTCTGATACTCTAGTATTATAATGGTGATTGTCTGATACTCTAGTATTATCATGGTGATGGTCTGATACTCTAGTATTATAATAGTGATTGTCTGATACTCTAGTATTATCATGGTGATGGTCTGATACTCTAGTATTATAATGGTGATGGTCTGATACTCTAGTATTATAATGGTGATGGTCTGATACTCTAGTATTATCATGGTGATGGTCTGATACTCTAGTATTATAATGGTGATGGTCTGATACTCTAGTATTATAATAGTGATTGTCTGATACTCTAGTATTATAATGGTGATGGTCTGACACTAGTATTATAATGGTGATGGTCTGACATTAGTATTATAATGGTGATGGTGTGATACTCTAGTTTTATAATGGTGATTGTCTGATACTTTAGTATTATAATGGTGATTGCTTAATACTCTAGTATTATAATGGTGATGATCTGACACTCTAGTAATATCATGGTGATGGTCTGACACTCTAGTATTATCATGGTCTTATACTCTTGTATTAATATTGGTGATGGTCTGATTTACTAGTATTATAATGGTGATGGTCTGATACTTTTGTATTATAATGGTGATGGGCTGATACTCTAGTATTATCATGGTGATGGTCTGATACTCTAAAATTGTAATGGTGATGGTCTGATACTCTAGTATTATAATGGTGATGGTCTGATACTCTAGTATTATAATAGTGATTGTCTGATACTCTAAAATTATAATGGTGATGGTCTGACACTAATATTATAATGGTAATGGTCTGACATTAGTATTATAATGGTGATGGTCTGATACTTTAGTTTTATAATGGTGATTGTCTGATACTTTAGTATTATAATGGTGATTGCTTAATACTCTAGTATTATAATGGTGATGATCTGACACTCTAGTAATATCATGATGATGGTCTGACACTCTAGTATTATCATGGTCTTACACTCTTGTATTAATATTGGTGATGGTCTGATACTCTAGTATTATCAAGGTGATGGTTTGACACTCTAGTATTAACACGGTGATGGTCTGACACACTAGTATTATCATGGTGATGGTCTGATACTCTGTCATTATAATGATGATAATCTAACACTAGTATTATCATGGTGATGGTCTAACTCTTTAGTATTATCATGGTTATGGTCTGACACTAGTATTATAATGGTGATAGTTTGACACTGTTTGACTAGATAACTGAATTGCAGTGGAGATCACAATGAATTCTGATAATGAATGTGCTAGTGTACCTTTAACCTGGAATGTGTTGATGTGTTAGCAGTCTTGATATATCACAATGATTTAATCCAAAATGTCCTAGTCTAGATATAATTTAACCTTTATAAGATTCTAATATTACTTGAATATACACAAATGATGGGAGATTAGAATTGTTTAATAATCATAGTGTTCAAAATTAACATTACCCTTCCCATTTTCACTATGTACCATTAATTAATGGATAGATAAATTACAACTATATTTATCTGTTACTTTCAATGTCAAAACTATGATGCAAGATGATCATATTGTTTATAAAAGATCCAGAGAAAACATCATTCTCACTTCTCAATGATACATTGACATAAGAAAATAAAATTCCAACAAAAGTGACTGTTATGCAGATTAAAAATTCAAGATCAGAAATTATGTTTTAACAGTATTATTTCTATTATACTGCCAAAAATTATTTACTGTAGCAAATATTATCCTAAAATATAGGTTTGTAGGGAATATTATCCTACTATATAAGCCTTTAGGGAATATTTGTGTTCCCCATTATTCTAAAATACAAGTCTTGGAGGCATATTACCATATATAATTGTGCTTAAGCCCATTCACGTAAAGTCACCCCCTCCCCCACTGAATAGGTAACAAAAGGTAAGTATGAGACAACATCATAAGGTGCTTGTGATAGATTTTAGATGCATTTATGTAGGCAAACTTTTTTTAGCAAGAATTGTGATTAGTCTTCTCTTGGGTTGGCATGTATGATTATTACATGGAAATGTTATAAGTTAATATAAAATTTATTTGTAAATTCAATATTTATTGAAATTTCTGTTTTCTTATTGGTACTGCCTTAATTTAGATTTGTGACTAAGGTGGCGCTCTACAGTTTCATATTTAGCTTAGGGTTAGAATTTTAAAGAAAAAGAGCTTCCTTGGGTTTCCTCACTAGTTATACTGGCTATGTAAAAGAGACTTTGTATATCTTAGGTATTGTTCAAAGAACCTTTAATTCCCTTTATTTTGATGTATGATTGATGGGTGTAATATGGGTTAGAGAGTATGCAGCTTGGCCTTACTCCAGATGTGCACCTTTCAAAAAAGTGCTAGCTCTACTGGCTCATTTTCACTTCTCGAACTTCAGAGGTAAATTGTAAAAAATTGAACCAATAACTTTTTTTACATTTTATGTATTTGGCAATTCATTCATTGCATTTTTAGAAGCTGGTTTTGTCTATTTTGGCAAAATTCATTTTCCATATTTGAATAACTGCCAAGAATAGTGTACTTTGGACAAATTCAGGTTGATTTTTTGGAGCACAAGGGAGCAGTCATTTTAGTTAGCAGTGTCCTAAGATCATTTAAAATTTCCAAAAGTACAATATCCAAATATATTTCAACCACATTTTATGAAAGTAGTATATAGGTATGCCAACATTCTCTCCACTATGCATGTTTAAAATGCAAACAACTTCACCTGACATACATCACTCTCTCAAAAGTACATAATAACTGGTGAGCGCCACCTGATTTGATCAGAAGCTGACAAAAATATAGCAGTCACAGGTTGCTGTAAAATCTCTCCCTTTTGACTTTAGTTAATTATTGTTTGTTTATGCATTATTGCATCAGAAATTTGTATTAACACACCAGTAATTATGTTTTTTTATTTTGCCTTGAAATTATAAATACCTAACTTGTTAAAATGTGATCCCAGTCTAACAACAATAAACAACAGTATTTGCTGTGAGTGACCTTAAGCCCCATTACTATAGTAATCATGCTAATGTTAGGGAATATTGCACTGTCACCAGACAATAGCCTCTTAGCCCAGCCAGTTTTAGATGATTGACTTGCCAGGATTGCTGTCAGAAAATAAAAGAAAAATCTTCAGATTATAAACAAAGGAGATGCCAAATGTTATGACTCTGTAGTCACAAACCAATTAACAAAAAGAAGCAAAACTAACTAGCTTTGTAAAACTTAACAAATGTTTTAATTATCAAATTTATAAATGAAAATGTGTGAGGAACCAGCAGTATTATGAAGTAGATCCAAAATAATCCTGATAAAGTTCTGTGAAAGTTCAAAACTGTGTGTGTTTGTGTGTGTGATCAGATTTTTAACCTCTTAAAAAATTCAGTCATATCATTATGATGTCTGCAGTGTGGAAGTTTATAGTGATGTCTAGCACTTGGGTATCATGCTGCAGACATGTAATATGTATCACCCAGGCACATTATCCTAACACCAGGCTGACCAGTCCTAACATTGATCTCTTAAAGCTGAGTGAATAGCATGGCAGCTGATTGTACCATGTTTATAAGTCTTTAGTATGACTTCACTTGTGTTTGAACCTGTAACATCCTGCATACTAGGTGGATGTTCTAATTAATAGACCACCAGGGCAGTCTTCAAAAGAATGAAAAGTTCCACATAAATTTACAAATTGTAAATGTTGTTATTCTGGGGCTTAACACCATTTTTCAGCACACGATAGGCTATACATAGCGTCCAGTATTAATGGTGGAGGAAGAAACCAGAAAATCACCTGAAAGAACCACCGACCCACGAGAAGCTACTGGCAAGCTTTCTCACATATCCACATTTGTCGAATTTTAGACTCAAACCCATGCAGACAGAGGTGAGATGGCAGTGATCCATAACAGAGAGTGCTTTAGATCACTCAGCCACTCTGGGCCCCCAAAATTGTAAATGTTAGGTCTGCCAATAATCATGACATCAAAAATGTGTCATCCAGAAATCCTTTGAATAATTCACAATGGTTCCAAATTAACCATGTAGTCCAAATAATGAGCACTTTATATTTCCACTGAACAGTCCAAAAAAAAGGTTTTTCCTCTCAAATAATATTTAAGTACAACATAAAACACATCTGCTAACTTACAACAGGAATACAGGAAATAAGTAAGACTCCATAATAGGAATGACTCAGATCACTCACTTTTTCCCTATATACACTGTCTGTTGGAACTATATTTTAAAAAAAAGACATGACAGATTTTATTACTCATTTTGTTTAAAATGCCTATTCATGTGATCTAGTCCAACCAATGGGAAATTATTTAATTCTTTTAGAACCATCCAAACCCCAGCAGCCAATTAGAAATAAATCCTATGTGATTTTACATTCTTAATATTCCTTAAAAAAAAACAGGTCAAAATGTAACTAAAGACAATCTGTACAACTTACAACCATGAATAAAATTTTTTAAAAATTAGATAAACTCATGTACCTGGGGTTACAAAAAATACAGATATGCATAACACAAAAAACTGCTTTCAGTGTGGAAAATTATGATTTTGTTCAGCAGAAACACAAAACCAAAATTGATCTATGGTAATCTTAGTTATTATTATCATGCTTTCATGAGCATATATCATTTATGTGACTATGTGCAGGTAATGTGCCTTGTTGAATTAAATGTGTGTACCTTTAATAAAGATTGTTGCAATTTGTAGCATCGCTTATATCATTGAAAAAAAGTAACTTGTGAGGTGGCACTGTACAGTTTTGTGTTTAGCATAGGGTTAGAATTTTAAAGAAAAAGAGTTATACTGGCTATTTAAAAGAGACTTGGTATATCTTAGGTATTGTTCAAAGAACCTTTAATTCCCTTTATTTTGATGTATGATTGATGGGTATAATATGGGTTCGAGAGTATGCAGCTTGGCCTTACTCCAGATGTGCACCTTCAAAAAAAGTGCTAGCTCTACTGGCTCATTTTCACTTCTCGAACTTCAGAGGTAAATTGTAAAAAATTGAACCGATAACTTTTTTTACATTTTATGTATTTGGCAATTCATTCATTGCACTTTTAGAAGCTGGTTTTGTCTATTTTGGCAAAATTCATTTTCCATATTTGAATAACTGCCAAGAATAGTGTACTTTAGACAAATTCAGGTTGATTTTTGGAGCACAAGGGAGCAGTCATTTTTTAGTTAGCAGTGTCCTAAGATCATTTAAAATTTCCAAAAGTACAATATCCAAAGACATTTCAGCCACATTACATGATAGTAGTATATAGGTATGCCAACATTCTCTCCACTATGCATGTTTAAAATGCAAATAACTTCACCTTACATACATCACTTTCTCAACAGTATATAATAACTGGTGAGTGCCACATGCGTGCAGTTTGCAGCATCACTTATATCATTGACAAAGTGTAACTCATGAGTGCATGGACCAATGTAAATGAAACATCTAGCTGAAATGTGATCTGGAATAATGTGATTTGGTTGAATCAGTAAAGAAAGCAAAATTTGTATCAAATATTTTTGGGAATAAACAGGGATGTAAGTGACACTAAACAAGATTTGCACATGTAAGTACTATACATTATAGTACAGCTTGGTCTCCTGAGTAACATCAAACTGGCCAATGAATTATGAAGTCTTTATTTACCTTTATTTAATTTCATGTTGGAGAATTCAGAAAATATGCACAAGCAAACTGAAAACAAAAACATTGTAATTTATAACAGTATTGTTATGGTTATTAAAAAAGCTGGTTACTGCTGTGTGACCAGTGCTGATCTTGCCAATTTTGTGTCTACAAATGTTGAAAACCAAATATATATTTTTTATATGCATTTAAAACTTTTGATGCAGAAAATAATAATTTTTTCTAGTCTCAACATTTACATCCACTATGGTAGTCAACTAAAAGACTATATAATTTTCAACTTTAGACCTTGGCCTGTGGATAAGCCTACCCCTCCCCCACTTCTTCCAATTTTTTTCTCAATTATTTTGCTTATTGAGAATATATGGCATACCAGAATACAAGGCTGTAGAAAATATGATCTGAAAATTAATAAATCTTTTTGTTACAAGAATGTATTTAGTGTATTGATGTTCATTCTCCCAGTAATGACAGTGTCATTTCCTTAGAATATAAAGATCAGCATTCTCCTATTTTACAGTAAGAATGATTTTGTATTAAAGAATGGAAAACAAAATATAAACCAGATCTCTTTTGTTTTCTTTGTAATTTTTGGGGAATTCCAAAATGGGTTTTGTTGGTAATTTTTGGGAGGTCCAAAATATGTTTTTTATTTGATCACAAGTGACTAACTTTTTGGGCTTTTGAATTGATTTCAAAATATGGTTCTTTGAAAATATATTTATTTATTTGAGTGTAAATTTGATTCTTTGTAAAAACAAATTTCAGGTACTTGTTCTGCAGAACATAATTGGTTACTTGGGATCTTCTCAAATTCGACAGCATCTATTCATCAAGGTTAGTATGTTATGAAATTTTCAGCTATCTTTGATTATAAATTTTCATTTGGAAGGCAGAACATTGATAAATGTAAAATGTAAAATATATGTTTTTTTAAAGCTATCTTTGTTTATAAATTTTTATCCTTGAAATAGAAAATTAATAAAGATAATAGCTACATTTTCATTTTATAGCTCTCCTGTTTGTAGACCAAAAGAGCTAATAGGAAAGCCTTTTGTCCATCATCTGTCCATTTGCAAATATTTGTTATCACAATTCCTTTTAAATGGTGCTGCTTAGACATTTATCTTGAAAATTGTGTTAATACTACTCTTACAGAATAGATGGTCATATCAAGATGAGGTTTTTCACTAAAAGTCCTCTTAGTTGGTCCTAAATGAAATGGTGTTAATCTGTCATCCAGCATTATCCCCACAACATCCATCTTAAAACTCCTATCTCTCCTGAATGGAAGGTCATACTGACCTTGAGTTTAAAACAAGCAAAAAAGACCCTAACTTATTATGTGGTCTAGTTGGTCATTAATGAATGATTGATTTTAACCTTATGTCTGACAAGAAGTACTTTACCAGGTTGTAATATCAAAACTTTGCAATCCAGTGACACTACCACTAGCAGGTTTCTTATTTTTTTAATTTCATGAAGATTAATATTTGTTATTATTCCAACTATTTATTGTTGTGTACCTATTTTTCCCTTAATACAACCTAATTTTTTTAGCTCCTGTATGAGTTGGTACAGGTATGGGGAGACAAAAGCTCACTGAGACACATGTCTAGAGAACAACACTTCTATATCACACAGGCTCTGATCATTAGCATAGCTTTTATCACAGAGCAGCAGAAGGAGGAAAACAGGCAAGGTAACTAATTCACAGTATTTCAAGAGTGGTCTCTAGATATGTATTGTCCACCTACTTTCATTAAATCATGTTGTTGTATAGTCTGCTTCCCCTCCCAGTTCTAAAATTATATACTTTAAATTCACGGGCATCATGTTTCATGGTTTTGTTTCAAAATACTTTTTCTTGGAAAACATAATTTGGAATGGAATTGTCATTTGAAACATATACATATTAAGTGTTGAGGTATATATTTCTACAAAATTATTAGTTTAAAAAACATTTAATTTCCTGCTGCATTAATTAGGTTGGTTATGTCAGTTGATCATTGCTGACACTTAGAACAAATGTTGAGATCTAAATTAAAGAGTATGCCAACATCCTTTTGCATACATGTGCAATCACACAAGTTTAAATCCAGTGCTGTTGATAAAATTGTTATTTGATATTTAAGCATTTTTAAAAACTGTTGCACTACAGCAAAGACTGTCAGCAAAATAAAGCATTGATGAAAACAAAATTTCAGTCTTTTCCACATAAAACAGTCCTGTCAAAATTGAGTTTTACTTCTTAATTGTCATTATGTTGCTGACAGTATGGTTAAAGAGCATGAAGCTTGAAATAATATTTGGTACCATTGCAAATGTGCCTAATCCTAAGAAGTCTTCAGTTTCTTTAATTGATGCTGATACCATGTGGACTTTCTGTGACTTTTTGCCCCTCAGTCATTGTGAAGACAAGTCAATATGAATTAATTCTGATACCATGTGAACTCTCTGTGACTCTTTTCCCCTTAGTCATTGTGAAGACAAGTCAGTATGAATTCTGATACCATGTGAACTCTCTGTGACTCTTTTCCCCTTAGTCATTGTGAAGACAAGTCAATATGAATTAATTCTGATACCATGTGAACTCTCTGTGACTCTTTTCCCCTTAGTCATTGTGAAGACAAGTCAGTATGAATTCTGATACCATGTGAACTCTCTGTGACTCTTTTCCCCTTAGTCATTGTGAAGACAAGTCAATATGAATTCATTCCGATACCATGTGAAATCTCTGTGACTCTTTTGTCTCTTAGTCATTACAATATGAATTGATCCTGATACCATGTGAACTCCCTGTGACTCTTTGCCCCCTAGTCATTGTGAAGACAAGTCAATATGAATTCATTCTGATACCATGTGAAATCTCTGTGACTCTTTTGTCTCTTAGTCATTACAATATGAATTGATCCTGATACCATGTGACTCTTTGCCCCCTAGTCATTGTTAAGCTAACCTGAAGATTTCATCTTCACACTATGGACTTCATCAGCAGACAGATTTATTCTCTACTCATTGTTAACATCACTCAAAGTAAAAATCTTAAATCAAGAACAAGTCTGGTTTGAGTGGGGGTTAAATAATCAATCAACATCTACGTGCACAAACCGACACTGAATTTAGTCAGGGGCATTACAATGTGCTGCATATCTGGGACAGTCTGCTAACATCACTGATCATTCAATTGAGCAATGTTAACAGTGATGCCACGATTTCATTGCAGATATATTAGTGATACTTCTCATTCTTGAGGGTATCTCAAAATGCCAATTCAGGAATTCTCTGAAACTCACTTCTCCATAATGATCCTATATGTGAAACAAAGCTCTTTATTTGGCAAGGTATTCATTTCACTTGGTTGCCTTGCTGTCTTTGATTACATTTATGAATGTGGAGGTTAATTTAAGGTGGTTTAATTATTTTACATTCACAATAATATTTATAACTGTGTTTGATTAGTCAATTGGAATGAATTTAGCTGATTTATGATCAGAGTAGCTAGATCTTACAAAACGAAAGATACAATTAACATGATAATACAAAGGAGGTCTCATTTTAATTCAGTACAACTATACAACAAATAATTTTTTAAGTCAGATATCACAGTTGGCACTTAATTAAGTTCTCAATTAAATGCCCATGAACATAGCTGTTATGGTCAAGAGGTCATTTGTAAAGAACATGTAAAAGTTGATAATTTCATAATTTTGATTAAAATTTCCAGGTCCTATCAACTGTTTTTGATGATAAAACAAATGATACATCAATGTTTCATTTACCAATTTTGATTGAGATTTTTTGGTTGTATTTTTAGTAAAATTGTATGGGGTCCACGCCTGACCCGGTATTAATCTGGTTTGCAAGTTATCAGGGTGTAAGTTATCAAGGGAGTGGTGTATACATTTATCAATGCTATATGTACTATTGTAATTTTGAATTTTGGATTGTTCATATTTCATATTTCAATGTGACTTTAAATTTGTGGTCTAGTGTACTCATCAAAAAGACCCCAAAAATTGGTATCCCACAAATATTAATGAATTCTCACACTGCAGCTGCTAGGGAAGAAAAGGCTATTTGACACTAAGAAATATTATTTACCTTTAAAAAAATAGATGTTTTAGAAACACCAGCCTGTGATTGGTTTCCCACCTATCTGCATTTTGCCCATGGATTTTATTGTTAAAACTATGAAGATCCCCAGTCATCAGTACATTTGCAGGGAATGAACAGGTGAATTCTGGGAATTAAGGTCCTGGGTGGCTAATTGGACACTATTGAGATCACAAGGATATAAAAAGATAAAAAATTCATATGTGTGACAAATATTTTCCACAGGAGTGTGGGAGGTGTCTTTCCTGACCCCTTTTATCAAACCCCTGGATCATAGTTTGGAAGCTGTTGAAACTCCACCCTAGATCTATAAACATACTTATTATACAGTAAAAGAGAAATATACATTTGCAACTGATATTGGCCACAATATTTGCCTTGCCTTTAAGGATTAACCAAGTGATATTGGCTCCCAAAGTTTGCCCTTACCATCAGGGATTATTTAAGTGACATTGTCCCCCAAAGTTTACACTTGCCTTCAGGGATTATCCAAGTGACATTGTCCCCCAAAGTTTCCCCTTGCCTTCAGGGATTATCCAAGTGACATTGTCTCCCAAAAATGCCCTTGCCTTCAGTGATTATCCAAGTGACATTGTCCCCCAAAGTTTGCCCTTGCCATCAGGGATTATCCAAGTGACATTGTTTCCCAAAGTTTTCCCTTGCCTTCAGGGATTAGTCAAAGGCTCAAATTTCATGTTGAGATCAAAACAAGGAAGAACAGGGATATAATATACAAACATATTTGACCCCATTTATAATATCAGTAAAAGTAACATTTATTTTCCTCTACCATGAATAACTTGATGTTTCAGCTGAGTCATGTATACTCTGAAGATTGAGAATCAAGCAAATTTGTTTCTATTAAGCCTGTGGTAATAATAAAGTTTGCATACATTGTACTTTAATGATTTTGGGGGTTTTACTGCCACATTTGAAGTAATAAACAAGAAGCCTATATGTACACAACCTGTACTAAAGTGATGTAATAGACAAATGTTAATATACCATAACAAATGAGCACGAACTCATAATTCATTAATAATTACAGCATCAAGATTTCTTCATATTAAAGAAATCTTTGAACGTTTTGGTGGGTTGGTGGGAGGAGTGAGACTTAATAAACTTACTCTATATCAGTATTTTAATTTAGATGTATGAACTATGAAGTCTGAAATAAAGAATTCTTATCTTCTTATCTTATCTTATATGTGTCTGGTTTTATTCTAGAATTGCTGCATCAGCTTATGCAAGGTGTTCAGAGTCACATCGACAGCACAGATCATAAAATTAGGCGCCTGGGGATGATTGTTGCTGAAAACTTTACTGCTCACTTAGATCCAGATGGACCTGTTTTGAAGTTCGAGGTAGGCCACTTAATAAATAGTTAGTTGTTCTGACACTCCAAATTATCTCAATTTTTTCAAAATGTTAATCAATTCCTGACCTTGTGATATCAGAAAAAATGAATGTTTCATTAGATTCATAATAAGACACAATAAATGTAAGTAATTTATTATAATTCAGTTGAAGTTTAATCCATTTATATAACATACCAATAAATATGTAAAAATCTTTGTAAAATATTGTATCAAAAATTTAATTATTCCTAATAGGGCTACTTTAATATATAACATCCATTATTGTTGGACCAAAAAAGCATTGTTATAATCATGACAGAGTCCATTCCCTTAAGTCATGCTTTGCTTTAATTCCACAATGTCCAGTATTGTTGGACCAAACTTGCATCATTATAATCATCATAGAGTCCATTCCCTTAAGGCTTACTTTGTTATAAATCCATGATAGCCAAAATAGGATTATTATAATCATCATAGAATGCATAGTACACAGATAATATTATTTTTAGTATGAGAAAGATGAGGAAACAGCATTGTTAGAGAAGTTGCTCAAAAAACCAGAGGATCATGGAATAGAGAAACTAGACAGGTATGTCACCTAATACACTAAGAATTGTTTGCTGTAAGGGTCAAAATAAATCCAGAGAATAATGGAATACAGAAACTAGACTAGTATTTTGCTTTAATACACTAATAATTGTTAGTTTTGAACGTTAAAATTAAATCAGAGTATCATGGAATACAGAAACTAGATTGGTACATTACTTAATACACTAATAATTGTTAGTTTTGAGGGTTAAAATTAAACCAGAAGATCATGGAATACAGAAATTTGACTGGCACATTGCTCAGTGTTTCTGAGGGTCATAATTAAATTAGAGGATCATAGAATACAGATACACTGCTTAATATGCTAATAATTGTAAGTTTTAAATGTTACAATTAAACCAGAGAATTATGGAATACAAAAACTTTAACTGGTACATTGCTTAATATACTAATAGTTGTTAGGTTTAAATGTTAAAAATGAAATCAGATGGTCAGGGGAAACAGAAAATTGACCATTATGTCACTTAATACACTAAAGATTGTTAGTTTTGATTGATAAAATTAAAACTACTGATTTGGAGGGTGGGATTTCCCTATTGCACACTAAAGCACATATTGGACTCATTTCTCACCAGGACATTGTGTTGGAATAAAAAGGATGGCTTATCATCAATATGGACATTGCTTTAAGAATACAGATAATATTTTAAAGTTTCTACAGCATTAGAAAGGGCACACAAAGTTTACATTGCCATGATAAAGTTTGGTACACAATGATTAGCATTTATAGGTTATCAAAATCTGTCTTTTCATTTATTAAGCCACTAGACATATTGCAGGTATTCATGATGTCATAAGCATAATGATGTCATTTACAGTGTCATTGAGTACACAAGTATAATAGGTATATCCCACATGACATTTTAACATGTGTCGACTTTGACATATATGAATGAGAAAATGAATATCACTACATTATCTGCAGTCACTTATATTTTATGGAATATCAGTCAATTCTCTTTATCAATGGCAGCACTCACTTCTGTTTGGATAATGGCAGTAGTCACTTTTGTTTGGATAATGGTAGTAGTCACTTTTGTTTGGATAATGGCAGTAGTCACTTTTTGGATAATGGCAGCAGTCACTTCAGTTTGGATTATGACATCAGTCACTTCTTTTATAATAATGGTAGCAGTCACTTCTGTTTGGATAATGACATCAGTCACTTCAGTTGGATAATGACATCAGTCACATCTTTTTTAATAATGGTAGCGGTCACTTCTGTTTGGATAATGGTAGCAGTCACTTTTGTTTGGATAATGGTAGCAGTCACTTCTGTTTGGATAATGGCAGCAGTCAATTTTGTTTGGGTAATGGCAGTAGTCACTTCTGTTTGAATAATGGCAACAGTCACTTCTGTTTGGGTAATGGCAGTAGTCACTTCTGTTTGAATAATGGCAACAGTCACTTCTGTTTTGGATAATGGCAGCAGTCACTTCTGTTTTGGATAATGGCAGCAGTTGCTTTATGGGTAATGGCAGTAGTCACTTCTGTTTGGATAATTGCAGCAATCACTTTTGTTTGGATAATGACATCAGTCACTTCTTTTTAATAATGGTAGCAGTCACTTCTGTTTGGATAATGGCAGCAGTCACTTT
This sequence comes from Potamilus streckersoni, assembly GCA_016746295.1. Taxonomy (NCBI): domain Eukaryota; kingdom Metazoa; phylum Mollusca; class Bivalvia; order Unionida; family Unionidae; genus Potamilus; species Potamilus streckersoni. The sequence continues at coordinate 842,902 of JAEAOA010000201.1, forward strand.
TGTTTGGGTAATGGCAGTAGTCACTTCTGTTAAAATCTGAACAATAGCAGTCACTTCTGTTTTGAAAATGGCAGTAGTCATTTCTGTTTGAACAATAGCAACAGTAACTTCTTTTGGAGCAAAGGAAGCAGTCACTTATTGAACTGTGGCAGCAGTCATTTCATTTTGGACAATAGTATCAGTCAGTTCATTTTGGACAATGGCAGCAGTCACTTCAGTTTGGACAGTGGTAGCAGTCACTTCTGTTTGGTTAATGGCAGCAGTCACTTTTGTTTGGGTAATGGTAGCAGTCACTTTTGTTTGGATAATGGCAGCAGTCAGTTCATGTTAGTCAATGACAGCAGTTACTTTTTTGGACAATGGTAACAGTCACATCTTTATAGACAATGGCCACTGTTACTAGGGGTGGGTGGGCAAAGGCATCAGTATTGGCAGCATTTTCATCATGTTAATCTTTTGTTTTATAGGTTATGAAAGTCAAAATATAATATTGTAGACTTCTACTGAGACAAATAGGGACTACTAGTATATTGAACAAGGGCCAATTTCTGCCTTTTCTCCAAATATCTTTATATGAGGTATAATGCATGTATGAAATGGTTAACGTTTATTTCTGACATCAGTTTTGTGTACGTATGTCTGTTGCCATGGTTGCTGGGTGTCAAAACACTAGAAAAAAAGACATAAAATGTGATCATCTTTTCCATTTACTTTTCATACATACTGCTTTACCATGAACTATTCACTCAGTTTAAAATTGCTAACTGTACTTTTATGATTTTAGGCGTTATGAAGCTCTAATAAATAAGGTTTATTTTCTTAACCTGTTCCAAAATGGTCCATCATTGCCTGTCATTTCTTATAGGGATGGAGCCTGAAACAGATTTTATGAACAGTATTTAAAAAGAAACAAATTGTTGTATTATGTATTAATTATCATACCTCTTGTTTTATATCATTAATTCTTGTGTCATCCATTATGCCATGTAACTGAGGCCAATATTTTGTTGTTCAAAATCACTATGGTCTGAATATATTGTATGTTAGATATGTTTTATGGTTAGTGAGAGCCTTTTGCATGTTTGTTTCTTTCTAAAGTTTTAACTAATATTGCCCTGGCATCAATGCTCTGTACCAAAATATCTGTTGTTGGTAACTCACATTGCTTTGCCACCAGTGCTCTCAAGCAGCTGTCTGTTGCTGACAAGTTACATTGCCTGGCATCAGTACTCTGTTGCAGTCTCTTTACTGTTGGTAACTTACACATTGCTCTGGCATCAGTGCTCTGTTGCAGTCTCTTTACTGTTGGTAACTTACATTGCCTTGGCACCAGTGCATAGTGGCAATCTGTATTGTTAGTAACTCACATCAAGTTATCCAGTGATAAAACCTCTCTCATATTAATTAGGTACTTACATATTATTCTGCCAAACCCTTGTATACGCATCAAATACAGCCAGAAACATAAATCCTGCAATTTTAACAAGGTTTTCACTGTGTGTTAAAATTACCAAGTATGGTGCATTATTCTAATATATGCACTTCTGAGAAGTTAATATGCATAATGTCAACCTTTCATCTTGTCATTAATTAACAAATTTGTGTCAACATTTAAATGTGTTTTTTGTCTTCATGTATTCTTCTGCTGTTCTGAGATTTCTTTAAATGTTATTACCAAAGTTCAGAAATTTAGCAACATATCTAAACATCTGATTAAAATAAATTTTGTCATTGAATATGAAAGCTAAACTACATTGGTAAAATACAAGAACAGTAACCTGTTTTTTTCTTACTTAAATTTTCTTGTAGTTCACGATTTCAAAATGTTTATCTCATAACATTTAAATGTTAAAAAGCTAATTAAAATACAGTAAAACCTGCCTTAACTTGCACTACTATTAGGAAACATCTTTTGTTATAATCATTTTGTGACCACAGTTATCAATTTTTGGTTTTTTTGTATTTCTGTTACACATACATATATGTAGTACAATGATATTTTTCCATAATTTCAGTGACCTTAACATTCTAAAACTGGAGTCTGAACCGCTTATCAAGGCATCTGGTTCAGAAGCATCAGGTGTACAGCAGGGTACTTCTCGAGTTCAGCCAGATCTAGACCTAGACAGGTTAAAAATAAATTTACTGGTTTTTCAGAAATTGAATCATACTATGCCTGTTGTTCTTTTCTGGAATTAAAATTTTGTTAGTTGTTAGAGCGATAAGAATGAAGTCAGACTCATGGAAGCAAAAACAAATGTCTCTGGAATTCTATGTTTGTTCAATCTTCTCTAAGTAGGTAAGTGCTGCCCCAAGGGTAAATGTCAGTGGGTTTTATGCATTTGGTTATTTATGCTAATAATTATATGAAAGGTATAGGGTGGACACCTCAATAGTTTCTAAGCTATAATACCAGAGCTCAGTCCCTAGAGGGTAAGAATGGATCCTATCGACATCAGTTGCATTTTCAAAGTTTTCTTTTCATTTCTATAGTTCAAGCCTATTAACCCATTGGTTTGTACCCCCCTGCCGATTTCAATAACGGAAACCTTTAATTTGATAAAAAGTGCAAAGAACTTAGTCAATTCATTCATTGATTTATATTTTCTAACCAGACTGTGAGTAGAATGGCCTTAACACCGTCATTGTCTGCGCGTTTCATGCTTAACAGAAGTTATCAATATTATAGATGGACATGTCTAAGACCCATTTCCAGTTCCTGGACAAGTCCATTTTCAGCAATGAGGTGTATACGAGACTAAAGATGTATATACATGTTATCTGCTTCCGATATTTACAATGTCAAATCAAGCAACGGAAAAGAATGAGAAAACAAATTGCCTTTCACGTGAATTTAACAAGCGGTTTCCTTAATAAGTTCATGTGTACAAAGAAATAAAATTCCAAACTCAACATTATGGTAATTTATGGAATTATCGAGCAGTTAACGAATAGGATGAATTAAGTCATTATGCTGTCGGATGGAAATAAACTACCCAATAGTGTACGGAATATGGTGTCATGTTAGTATGGAAAGTCCATTCAGCATGAAAGGTGCAAGGAGATACCAGTATTAGTGTCATTCTGGTCACAGTCAGGTTAGAAATTATAAATCAATGATTCAGTTGACTTAGTTCTGTGCTCTTTTTATCACGTTAAACATTTTAGTTATTGAAATCGTAAGGGGGGGGTACAAACCAACGGTGATGTAGCATTGGACTATAGTATATTTATTTCTTGTTATTGGGTTGGGGTCTCATTAATTTCCAAGCTTTGATACAGGCTAAATTCACAGATTGTTTGGGATGTCCCCCAAATTTATGGTTGTTAACGTGTAAATTTATGTTTTCTTGCCAAGTATATCAATAAAATTTTAGGTTAGGAATCTCAGATTAAGAAGTTCCTTTGTAATGACTCATTGGCTAAGTCCCTGGAAAGACTCCAAGCATGATGAAGGGAGCCATCTGTGCATGTATTCATTATTGATCATATATTCTCAGACATGATTCCTAGATTATTGATCACATTTTCTCAGACACACAAGACAAACAACTCAGGAATTAAATTTCCTGAAGCATTGGGTGCAATCTACACCCATCTGAGATTTCATTGATCCAAGTTTAATGGATCTAGCTTTATTAATGTTCGAGGAGTTCAAGGTCATCACACACGCATGTATGGATAGATGGAGGGATTGACTTTATCATTGTATCCATGTGCTTCTTTGAGACTGTGTTTAGGCCTTGCATAATATTTTAATGCATTTGGGTTATATATTCATTTAATGATTGGTTACATATTTACTCTGTTTTACAAGACTAGAATTTAACATAAATATCTTTGTAGCCAGATGGAATAATAGACTGAAAAATTTTCTAGTCCTGATGAATCTGCAACAGTCCTCCCACAAATGCTGATTGACAGACAATGAATCTTTACTAGACAGGGGACCACTGAAATTATGAGAACTAATAGTATGGGAAATTTACAAACTTTGAGTTAGCAGACTACTGCTAATTTTTTAGGCCTGCTTGAATAAAAAATTCTACAATATTTATTGTGCCAAAAAAATGTACCAAATAGTTACCTTTACTTACTCAACTCACTTTAATAAATGATTTTTATTGTAAAATTTGGAAACACTAGAAATGATTAGGTCTTATCACTAAATGCATTTTGTGATCCATTTAGATAAGCAATATTGAATAAACAGAGAGATGTTTAATATATTTAACACATTTACAATATTTTCTGCTGTATCTTTACAGTGATGATGATTTGGTTCCATATGACATGTCAGATGATGTCAAGGTTACAAAGGTGAAGCAGCCAAAGTATATAAGAGACTGTATGGAAGGTGTGTCTGATGACTTACTGTTTTTATTTATTTATCACCTGGATATCATTACATATATCATTATTATGATTATTATTATATCATTATTATCATCATTTCACACTTTGGAGTTGTTTGAAATTTTCTGATAAAGTACACAAGGTTTCACCAAGAGATGTGAACTGAGAAAGATGAAATGAAAGTCCCAGATATACAAGAGAACAGTCACAAAGTTATGTTATGAAAGCAATAACTATATTGGTATACATATTGACCATATTTTGCCACCAAATACAAATAATCAGTTTAGGGCTTGTACTCTAACTCTTATCTGTACATTGCTCTGTTTTGGATTAACCATTTTGATGCTTATGCTTGGAAACCTATTATATTGTAATGATTTTTACAAACAGATAGAAAAACTGGGATTAAAGATTTCATTCTATTGGAATGAAGCACAGAATTAGCCATCCTGTATCATATTGGTTGGGCTTTGATATCTGATTAGAGTTATTGTGAAATGGTACTTTATTTTATGTATGCTGCTTGAATTGTTCCCCCTAATACTGCCTCTCCAAATCTTAATTATTGAACATGAGAATTGTATGTAGTACATAAACACAAAGAGGAGAAGAATAAAGTGAAAAGCATTGCTAATATATCCCTCGAGTTTAATTATGGGATTCACTTGGAATTGTGCATATAATATTCTGATGCATTGTATCTTCCGTTTTCTAATAATGACACTGCCCTTTATAACTGCTTCAGATTTTGCAAACTGTCTCCATAGCTACCAATAATTGCTCATCCTTAATTATAAATCATCTCAGATAAATGTAAGGCTGTGAATACTACATATTGACTAAACTGCTATGGAACTAGAAAGAGAATGTGTTTAGGAATTTTAAAAGTTGGTTGGAAGTATGTTACCAAATCAAAAGAAAATCATATCAATAATACAAACCTAACAATTTCATGAGAAAATACAAACAGTTTAATTTTCTATTTACCTAAAGCTATATTAATGCCACATTCATTGTTTTATACTTCAAAGAAAATATTTCCGTTGATAATGATAAATTCCATCAGTGTGTAATGCGTGGTGTGTTTGGTACCCTAATGAGCAGAATTTCTTCATGGAAAAAGAATTGCTGAAGAATATTTTGCAACAAAATATGCACAGAGAATTAATGAATCTCTCACACTGCCATTTCTCCTTCAAATATGTCTCCCAATCACATTATATTAGGAATGTTAGGCTGCTACTTCATGAATCCAACCCTACTAAAGACATACAATGTCTTATCCTATGCTTAGATGCACAAAGGGTAGTAACTCTTGCCCATAACCTCTCTTTGATGCCACCAGGTGTTTTTAGCTTCACTGTGTGCTGAGACACACATTCAGTGCAATATCCTCCGACAATCCAGCCTTTTTTTTTTGTTCCTATGGACCCATCCAATGTTCATTTTGCACTTATAGTGCAGATTTATCAATTTACTGCAGGTTGTATGTTTTGTTTTACAATTTGTGCCAATATTTTGAGATATTTTTCGGGACTTCATCTTGTAGGACCACTTTCCCACCATACTATTGTTGATCTTACACAAGGTCATTGCAATCTAGTGTACATTTGACTTTATTCACTTACTCTGTCCGTTATAGAGCTTATTAAAGTGAAATTATGTAATGCTGCTTAATAATTATGCTTAGTTTAATCATATTTCATGCTGTTTTGATATAATTATGGTTTAATTATTAACTAAGTATGCATCATAAGTCCAAAACAGTGCCTTAGGTTTCTGATATGACACTTCACTGTTCTGTTCGTTACAACAGTGTTCTTAGCAACCTTTTAATTTCAACACATTGCTAGTTTCTGCTTTAGTTTATGATTCTTGTGTCATTTCAGCAAAATATCAATTAAATGTTCCATATGTAACTTCAGAACATGGAAGTCTACCATATTTCATGTTTGTTTTTATGATGTACAATATTTATCATATATATTGGGACTCGATAAAATAATTATTTTTTCTCCTGTCCCAGAATTTATGGTGAAACATTTTTCACCTGGATCATGTGTCCCAAGGCTTAAAAAAAACAAATAAATTTTTATTGAATTTGTGCCCCCTCCCCTTCTGCCATCTGCACATTGCAATGAAATAGATAAACAAAATGCTCATTTGATAATAAAAGGAAAAGCTATCCTTGTATTGTTATAATATATGTATTTTTTTTTCATGAGCATTAAAGAATAAAATATTTCCACACACTCTGTGTATATAGCATGTATCGCTTATGTGCGATAACACCACACATTGTTCATTGACACAAACGTTGAGAAACAAATCGTCTTTGATTGTACTCAAAGATTTGAATATCTTATCTGATTGAAAACTGGATCCAACAAAAAAAATCTATTGATATTTTGAAGCCAACTGCCATTCACGCCTGAAATGTTGTTAGGTACAAAATGAACAAGATCGAATTATATCCAGGTCAACTGTATGACAGTAACTTGCAAATAGAAAAACATTTTTTGTGAACACATTCACTTTAGTTCAAGTTACACTGGCACAGTTACAAAAATATCATTAAAGCAAGTTATTGCTGTGTATTCTATTTAGCCACAGCCATCAATGCCCATTTGTTTTATATATAACTAAAGATGCCAAGCACATGGAAGCCCTGGGTGGTAAATAAACACAACTGGCAGCAAGCAGTAAACTCATTCTTTGAACTTACCAACAGGACAAAGACAAAGGTTATTTTTTCTGCAAAGCAAGCCAATATTGAAGCTGACTTTGGATACTTTGAAGCCCGTTTTTCTTTTCTTAAAAGCTATGAATACAAAGGTTATTTTATTAAAACACAATCTGACCTCGGAAACTGACATTGGGTTTTTTTAAGTGTGCTGATTTTATTTATTTTTTTGAAAATACAAAGATGGCCAAGATATGAAAGCTAACTTTGGTTACTTTTCACCAGATGTCTTGGGGAGTCTGAAAATAAATTGAAATAGTGGAACAAATTTTAATGTGACACAATATTGTGCTTCATGCATGGACATCAGTGACCCAGCATGGTCTAGAAGATTTGGAGAAAATAGAATCATTTGATGAATATGAGAAGGGCTGAATAGAAGCAGATGATTTCACAGACGAGAAGGAAATAATAAACTGATATCTTGAAGACAACTGCCATTCATGCATGACATGGTGTTAGGTACAAAAATAACCAAGATTGAATTATATCCAGTTCAACTTTGGTGGCAATGCCAGATATTATATTACTCCCTGCTTGTCCTCAAGGGAGAGCTCATGTCTTGGACAGATACCTGGCATGACTTATGCCAAGCTTAAAGCTGAGCCATATGAGGACCTGGCGCACAGTGAGGGTGTTGAGTCACTGACGGTTTGTCAGTGACTCAACACCCTCACTGTGCGCCATCTTTTACTGAAGATGGAATTGAATCTTCATACTATCTAGTATATCTCATTTAGTATTGCAGGTAGACCCAGTTAGGCCTCATCACATAGTGCATGTATCGGAACTACATCAAATCCACCATGGAATTGACTAAAGTTGGCTCCCCAGCCACCATTGAGGAAAAGTTCTTTTTTCTTCAGGTGTTGGATACTTCTGAATGCCCCCACAATTGCTGCTGCTCTAAAGATTTGGTAGATCTCATTAAGGAGAAGAAATTATCTTATTGAACACCCAAACTTGGCAGGTAATGGCCTGTTTGCTAGTGTATTTGACTAGGGCTATTCACCATACCATGGGCAAATCCTTGACAGGTCCGACTGGTCTCTTCTCGATACAATGTGTTATATATGGGTTGCTCCTAGCTTAGAATACCCTCTCTTTCTGGTGACCCTGTTCAGGTCTCTGTTGCTTTGGAGGAAGACTAGAGAGAGATTCAGGGCAGGTAGTTCAGGTACTGCCTCTTCTCCTCACCGCTCCACCCACAGGGGCATTTGAAACCACTCAATCCCTGTCAGTGTGAATGAATGTCAGCGGCATAAAATATGGGGATCTCCTTAGCCACATGTGCATCCACATCAGTCCATATGATGCAATAGTACAGTGGTGGTACGAAATTGATTTTGAGCTCACTGGACCTCTCTGTTCAATCAGAAAGAGTATGGCTGATCCTCGTCAGTTGGAGGGGCTGTCAGCCATTTAGAAGAGGCTGATATCCTCTGCCACCCCTCATATGGTGCAAAAGTTATGGGGTCAAAATGGTAACATGATTCTGATAGCACCCCTCTGTGGGATACAAGCCCTATAAAACTAGTGTACTTTTTCTAATGATAATACATTGAGGAAGATTATGGCCAGCTTGAATTGACCGCTCTCTTCTTCTACATGGTTGGCTCTTACCAGGACAGCCTTGTGAGTCAGACAATTCACGCCATCATTTGTGGAGAGAATGTTAAGAATAACCAACTATATCGTCCATCTGTGTGCTTCTTTCCCTCACCTGCTGACTTTTTCTGCCTCTGTTCTTGGAGGAGAAACAATCGGACCCCAATTTCTACCAAAGGCTAATGCCCCATGATATTGGACATATTCTGGCATCATGGCAACATGTTTGTGCAGGAAAGAGACCTATTAGATCTTTTAGACAATATCAGTCTCTTTGACCAATATTTCTGGTTTGTCTCCAAAGAGTTCTAACATGGCTCAATTCAAAACCCTTCAAACTTCTAGCCTACACATTGCTTAAGTCACTCTGATATGGACCATGTCTATTAATAGCTTCTGCATGCAGGGTAAGAGGGCTGCATCCACTTATATGTTCACCTGAATTGCCTTCAGTTCAGATCAGAGGCTTTGGTGCTTCTCATCTCATGATAACATCTGGCATCTTAGACCAGAACAGGTTTCTGTCTGTCAGTAGTCAAACAACTGTCCCTGCTCACTCTCTTCCATAGCCAGGTTGAGATCAGCAGCCATGCAAGATCCTGTCTGCGACCTCAAGCAGTACTTAAGACACACAGAGATAAGTCATAGCCAAAAAACAAGACATCACCCCTCAAATCCTTGCTTTGTGGCTGAGGTGGGTTATATGCTCAGCATAATCTGAGATCTCTCATGATCAGAGTCACCTCATGAGGATTACGGCTTATGAGATTGGAGTCATTCCTGCAAGCATTGCTTCATAGTGTTTTGATCCAAGATATTTTAGAACTTGTTGGCTGGCATGCAGAGTCCACCTTCTCAAGTTTTCAATCATATTTAACACTGCAGAGACAAATGTTGGATCTTGTAGAGCTGGTGACAGCAGCACAGATGGCTACCAGAGCCAACTAGATCAATCAACACAACCTGTTAGCTTTGCTGGATTCACCAGTGAAAAATTTTGTTAGTGAGAAGATTTCAGCTTCATCTTCTCAACCATATATAAGTCCAAGTCCAAGGTATCCCAAGCTTGTGCTATTAGGAGAATGAGTTATCCTTCATAAGGTTATCCAATCATTCATCCCTCCAAAGGAAACCTGAGGTAGGTCAGATGCTCAGTATCCCCTCCTCCTATTACTTATTCTCCTAACATAATGTGATTGGGGAATATATTCATAGGAGAAGGCAAATATTGAAGTAAATTATGTTTCTCTGAGAATACTTACCAAATCACATTACTTAAAAACCTTCCCAACCTTTCCACCATGCAGTCATCAGTGTTAGTGTCCTTCTTAGCTAAAAACTGAAACTAAATTATATCCTGATTTAGCCATGGGTAAAATCATGGATAAAGAGGAAACATTTTCTGTCAGTTTAATCATTTGATGAATTGCACCATGAAAAATGAAATGTTTACAATCCAGGAAGCTCATGAAAGATAGGTTCTATATACACTGAACTTCACCTTTAAGTGTGGGACAGAGAGCATGGTATCTGATATTGGGAATGTTGAGAGGATATTGCAGTGTTTCTCACCCCGGGAAACTTCAGAGTATATGTGTCATAAATTTTTCATGGGTAGTGTCCCGTCTTGATACAGAATTTCATTTCTATGTCCTCTGGGCACTTTTTCTGCAGCACCTGTTTGAAATTTGTTCTAAACACCTGTTTGAGATTTATTCACTCCTGACAGATATTGTGTATCATTAATGCAAAAAGATGTATTCCTAACAAATAAATGCTCCTTGACTTTTTTATTTTACATTTTTGCACATAATTACTTCTGTCAAGTGCTTACATGGAACAGCATTTTTCCATTGATCATTTGACCACTAAAACTTTATGAGCCAAGTTGATTGTTCTTTTGTCATAAAGGATGATAAATACGACTTTCTCAAAAGATTTTGTGACTCATCCATTCTCTGGGAATGGTTCATTGCTGCTTGTTTTCCACAATAAGATATACCTTTTACTTTCTGCATCAATGTAATGGATTAATGTTTCCATGTCAAATACATTAGCTGATCACATTACATTAGGATAAATTTCTCTGCAACCTCAAAATCCAGTCTTCCCAGAAAGTCTTATTTGTTCATATAGTATATAGACAAAGAGAAACAACTCTTTCAGGTTAAAACCCCTCTCTGTTAGGTGGCTACCATTATATCCTGTTTATACCAGTTTTTACTTTCACTGTCATGCTAAAATGATGCCTTCCATAGAATCCATTTATCATTAAATCTTTTACTTTAATTTCCACTCATCCACTTTCATTGGTATAGTTATGTGGTGCAAGCAATATTTTTGTGAATTATGGCAAATTAATTAATATTTTTGCAGTTCTTGTACTGTTCATTATTGTCACATGATTTTGGTTGATAACATTCAGTTTCACCAAGGAAAGTTTTGGACTCAGCTTATCAAGTTGTTTCAAAAATGCAGTTTACTTTTTTTTTGTGTGTGTAAATATTTTCCTTGTATGCACTTGTTTCTCTTCTTTATTACAGAGATGAGAACCAAGTGCAAGACATGTTAACAATTTTAAGTTGTGGAGGATGGACAATTGCTAATTGACACTGTACACCTTGGTTTGAAATACTTGGAAATACCGCTAGAAAGCCACATAAACAAGTATTCTTAAGTACATCATAACAAGACTTTCTACATTCACTTCATGTCTAGACCATTGATTGGTCTCATGTCTTATGCAGAAGCAGCATCATAACATACTGTATATGTGAATAAAGTAGAAAGCACATGCAATTCCAATAAATCCTTGGAATCACATAGGATCAAAATGACTCAAAAGGTTTTGTTACTGTTGGTTGAAAAGTCCATACCCAGGCTTTGTTACTGTTATGCCGACAAATATCAATGCCATTTATATATATATATTGTGATCATATCAGGGATAAACCTAGGACTCTGCCACTGAGGGCTTGTATTCATTTACCCCATCTATGCATGAAAATATTAAGAAAACAAATGACATGTTTAGACACTGTTCTTCATAGTCTGGTTAAATTACAGACTTATTACATTGTTTAGACAGACACCTTCTATATCACAGTGCCAACATACCTTTCTTTTCACAGCAAAGACTTCTATCCAGTTATAATAAGGCTTGATGTAAGAGGTACACACCTGTTGTTCATACTGAGCTCCCACCTGTCCACAGAGATATGGCAGACTTGGATAAGCCAGTACATATGGAGCCCATCATTGACACACAGCAATTGATATAAAAGGTTATTATGTTATGTTTTGTGTTTGACATAGCATCCAGTAAGCTGAACACAACACCTCCACAGCAGTTGATAGTCCCACTGGTCATTTATGTTTGAAAATTAGTCTCGTGTTCTGAAGAGAGTGGCACAACACATGTTTCTAATGCTGTAACATCATGATTTAACCTAATGTTTGTTTTACCTTCTTGAAGAACATCATTGGGTTACATTTAGATCACAACCAACCTTCCCGTCAGTTGCCATGTGGAGGAAATCCACACACAGCTACCATGGAGACAAGTCTCACAAGGCCCAATGCCTTGGGCTTCACTGTGGAATTGGAAGAGCATTGCTCCAACAATCCATGAATCCTGGAAATTGTCCCCGAGGGCTCCCAGATCACTTTCAGTGCCCCTTCCCAATTGTCCAGGGCTTCCTTTGCTGCGGACATCCCAAAGGACCGAGTCATAGTCAACATTCTGAAGCAGAAAGAAGACAATGTTAAAATGAGCAGTAGGGATTGTTCGAAATATAAACTCAGTGGAATTTTACGCAAGACTCTTCTTGACATCAGAAACCAAACTAAATTAACTGCAAAATCTCCCTTTGCGATGGCATTTAGAACTTGTCTTGGTGTCTCCATTCTGAGCAATAGTGCTTGGATGAAAAGATTGACACAGCACAAGTCTATGACTGGCTGACAGGTGCCGTCAAGTAGCAAGGTGAATTTCAGGATGAATCCCTATCCACTCCCATTTACCCTTGCTGTGGGTGCCATACTTACTCTATCCAGCCCCACTCCTTTTGCCATCCCCTTTCATCACAGCTGTTTTTAATAAAGGTGGACATTTTACAGTTGATCTGCTTTTATTCCAGGTTCCTTATGGTGCCAGAAGCCATGGAAAACTGAAACTTGTTATAGACCTGAGATGACTTAGTGAAATTTATTGCCACTCCCATGCACAAAATTGAGATGGCTTGGTTTGTATGGCTATTGTTGATGCAGAATGAATATGCAATTAGTCTTGATCAGACCAGTATGTATTTTCGTATTCCCATACACCTGGTATTTCCCAAGTTTCATTACTTAGGTACTGCATGGCAAATTACCAGTTTCATACCGTTCCATATGTCATAACTTCTGGATCATCAAGAAAATTTGGACTGCATAATTCAGGATGTCCTCTACTTTGCCAACAGTGGTGTTTCTGGAATGTATTCTGCAAAAACATTTCTTAAGATCTGTTCTGGGTATAGACATCAACCATCTCCTTAAACTATTTTGTAGATTAAGGAGTTTCTGATGGATAAGTCAGCTCTTGTTTATTCTCAGCATCTTGATTTGCAGTTCCACATTTCCACTTTTGCACAAGCACATTGCTTAGATCACTTCATCTTGGCAAATAGTTTCTTCAACTCCTCTTCTTTTTTAATGCAGCATTATGTTTGGGTGTTGATACATGCACCCCTTGCAGATGTCACTCCTGACTTAGTGGTACCTTATCACATCAGATAATGATCTTGGCCAAAATCAACCAGTTGCCAAACAGGGAATGGTTAGTAGCAGGAATACCCCTGGAACACCCCACCAAAAATTACAACTATCAGGTTGGAGGGCCTACTTACTGCCCTGCTTCAGGAAAGTCAGGCACTACTGGATACAAGAGAAGACCCCACCCCTTCCATATCAGCATCTTGAAGAATGAAGGCTATTCTGTACCATTTCAATGCTTGAATAACATTGGAAACTCTGATTGTGAGTTATCTCTTCAGACTAAGTGGAACAAGTTACCATATGGTTTTTGCATTATGTCTGTTCCTTCATCTGATATCAAATGTCAGTGCAAGCCCATAGCATCGTGGCCAATTTGTTGTCAAGAATAGACCAGCTGCTACACATAGTGGCCTCTCAATCCATCTGTAACCACTCCAGTGGCCTAGTGGTTAGAGCATCCATCTTGGATGCGAGAAGTCGTGGGTTTGATCCCCGGTTGAGTCATACCGAAGACTTACAAAAATGGTACTAACAGCTGCCTCGCTTGATGCGCAGCTTAAGAGGTTTGTGTTAGGACTGGTCAGTTTGGTGTCAGGATGTGACTGGGCGGGAAATCATGCAACACATTAGTGGCATGATGCCTCCGTGCTAGACATCACCATAAACTGCCACACTGCAGACATCATAGCGAATTGACTGAAAAATTGTTAAAGCTATGTTAAAAATCATAATCACATCACATCACATCAATCCATCTGTCCTTTATCAGGTTTGCACATTTTGGGATTGCCTATGTTAAATCCCTTTTTGGTGACGTGGGACCACAAATTGTCAACCTTTATGTTCTGGACCCCAATGCTTTGGCCATTAATGCTTTGTCAGACTGCTGGATGTGTGGATTGGGGGATTATGTTAGTTTATGCCTCTCATTCATTGGTTCTGATTCCAGAATACAGAAATTCAGGGTCCAGGTTTGTAGAGTTGTTTTGATCCCTAGGAACATTATGGCAACTCCCACATTGTTCAATGCAGTTGAGGTCACCATTTTTCCATATTTGTCCAGACAAGCTCCTTCATGCTTGGCTCTTGTCAGGGTTGCCATGTGTGAATAGTTCAGCACTTCATTGTGGAAAGGATCTCACTAACTAAAAGTTCCTTCATTTTGAATGTATAAGAGGGAAAAGAGGTGCCTTGTTTGTTGACTGGTGTCAGGCCATTATTGTAACTCCTTCTGGCATCCATTTCTCAGTTAGCTAACTCCTTTCTTTTCCTATTAGAAAAGTTGAAGTTAGCACCACTATAAAAAAAAAAAATGATTGCTTCATGATTTCTGACATGCTCAGATATATGGGAAGGGTTCACAACCTTTATACCTATTCTCTAATGTTAATGTCATTGGGTATTTGTGGAATAAGGAAATATTGTAAAAACATTAGTTTTGCCAGTAATACTTACCTGATCAAAGGACTGCAGAGTCCACTTATCCATCCCTGCAGAAGCATCCAGCAACTTTATTGTTGGTTTTGCTTAAGCTTGAACTCATTGGCATATGGCATAGGATTGTCCATAATTGTTTTGTGAGAGTTATTTCCCTTCATCAATGTGAGATGTAGATGCAAAAGATGAATTTTCTTACCTTTTCAGGGGGCCTGGATTCATGAGATAGTAGAGTTTTTTTTGTATAATCTTAATGTTTATGTGATTGTGAACGTTTTCTTAGAAAAATATTTTTTTTAAAAAATAGCATTTTTTAAAAAAATTAATATCCATTAAAATTTGGATTTCAGATCATAATAATAAAGATTGGTTTCACTCAAAATTTATAATCAATATTATTTTTTAGGACTGATCATATCTGATGACCCAGAGAGAGTAGAGGTGTGCCTGGCTGTAGCTGAAACGCTGATAAGATCCAATCCTGACGGACTGCAGGAGGTAATTATTGCTTGATTGATGAGTAATACATTATTATGCAAATGAGCAAATACCATTATTTACAGTGCTCAAAAAATCTGATAGACCAATGCCCGCGGCCCCTATAATTTTAGTTCAGGCCTGTCCTGTAAAAAAAAAAAGTTTGCCTGAGGAATCTTTTGATTGCACTGACCATATGAGTACATGTACTTTCAAGATGTTGACATACATGCTATAATCTAAATCAAATTACCACTGTCCTACATTAAATTGAGATCTGATATTAACCAAATGGAAGCTTTGCTAAAATTATGATTTTGTACTCCCATCTTGCTAATGTATTACCGGCTGATCCCATCTTAACTAAAACTATGCTAGGCTGAATTTAAACTGTAAATGAAATGTATTTAATGGGCATGACCTTTATATTATTAGTATATCTTATTGAGTGTCCGATTGGGAAAAAATGATTCCAACCTGTGGTAGCCCTATGGGCATGACCAATGTCAGAACATAACACATGAGGTGAAAGAAAAGAAAAGACAAATGGTTGGTGACAGGGGCGGTGGCAGGTTTTAGTCTAAAACATAAGAACTGTTTAATGCGGAGACTCTAAATCTCTTGTCTGTAGCTTCAACAAGCCAGCGAGTGCAGTGAAACTGTACATTCCTTCAATGTACCTTTGAAACCAGAGAAGTGACTGGTCACATGTACTCAATATGATCAGGCAAGGTAATTAAGATTCTCTAATGTTGTTGGGTCTTTGACTGCGGCTGGCAATTCCAACCAATAGTAATATTTCTGCTCCTGCCATACAACCCCATGTTCTCTCCCAACAAGCCTCAAGAAGACAGCATGAAGTTAATAATAGTCTCAGATAATAATAGTCTCACAGCCTAATGCCCTATCTGCCTCTCATTTTCAAGGTACATGTACAACTCCCCTATCCCCTGGTTAGCCACTGACTAAGCCTTATCATTGACTTTATATCATATTACCACACCACCAATTCCTCCCTCCATTGTCATTATCAGAGAAACCCCCTCACACAACAAGCAATATATATAACTAAAATAACTCAAGATTACCAAGTTGTGCATGAACTCTCCCAACCAGCCCCAAGCAGAAAGCCAGTATGAGGCTAATAATAGTCTTCAGCCTAATTCTGTGTCTGCCTCTCAATTTCAAGGTACATGTACATATCACCTATCCCCTTGTTAGCCACTGACTAAGCCTTATAACTGACATTATATCCTATTACCACACCACCAATTCCTCCTTCCATTGTCATTATCAGAGAAATCTCCCTTACACAATCAGCAATATATGTATCTAGAATAACTCAAGATTATCAAGTTGTGCATAGACTAAAATTTTTAAAAATTATCATTATATGGTAGAGGAATGCCATGTGTTAACAGGCTGAGTTCCTTTGGCAGAAATGGAACTGTGATTTTGTTTGCAGAGAAAATTACACAGCATACACATTGATCATTCATGGGATTAAAACTAATTAGTGACAATTTTTTTTTACTATTGTACTGTTGTAGGGGTTTAAAAAATCTTAAATTTATGTGAATTTTTATTCTTAACATTCTATTTACTGAAGGAAAAAACATTGTAATGTGATATTAATTATTTTGTGACAACTATTCACAAGTGATTGAGTAGAATATGGCATTTGTGGATTGCATACAATATATCTATTTATGTATGGATTTTTTTCCTGAGAAATGAAAATTGACAGACATAATAAAATAATTGGGAGTTCTTTGTGAGAGATTGGGAGTTAGGTGTGGAAATAACTCCAAAATCGTTAGGTTTTCTCCCGGCTTGAGAGTTGACAGGTATGAACTGTCCAGGCTTGTGAAATTTCAGTCAGAGCTTGTTAGTTTTTTAAGGCACCAGCCCGGGGCCTGTGGCAAAAGATTTTTTTCTTTGAGCACTATTCTTTTATGTTTACAATGTTTTACTCTATATCTGTATTTTAATTGAGATGTATAGACTATGCAGTCTTAAAAAAGGAGTTTTTATCTCTTATTTTAGACAATGAATTATTAGACATAATGATGTTAAAATATATTATTATTAGAAGTGAAATGATTAATTATTATATCAGTGTATCAATATTCTTTACATATCAATACTTGTATAAATACAATAGGTAAAGAATACAAAATGACAGCCTAACACAAGGTGACTAACTCACATAATTTGAAATCACTAATTCCATTCTGATTATCTCATGTCATTAGTATGCTCAGTCACTGATAACATATATCAATGTAAAGAAGACATTCTTGATTTTTCCCTGTGTAAGATTTATATATATTCTACTCATCATTTTATAACCCCTTTTATGCTAAGTTTTGCTGTTGCTTTAAATTTTGTCCCCATATACATAAATGCCAACCATTACTCTTTTGGCGTAATCATTACGCTTTTTTCACTAAATTACACCTTACTCATAAATATATTTGGATTACACTTTTTTGGTATATCCTCCTCCCAAAAAAATTAATAATTTGTTTTCTCAATTTTATTAACATCCCACTAATCACATAAAACTTATTCTAGAAAAGACAGCTTCTGAGTAACTATGACATAAAAGTACACTTGTCCGTAGACTAGCAGTGACTTTCCTTAGTGTTATGTTCTATTTATAGCAGCTGCCCTATTTCCAAGAAGACCTCTGTTTCTATTTATAGCAGCTGTCTGGCTTAGGAGAACCATTCTGTAGGAATTTGGCTGTAGATTAGAAGAAGAAAAAAAACATGGAAAAAATGACTCAGAGATAAATACATAAATAGCACAATACAGTGCCATTCTAGGGTAGCTTCACGCCCATTGCAGGCTGTGTGGAAAGGATTTTAATATTGGTCATCGTGCAAAACAAAGACGCTTTGAATTAGCTCATTTTGCAAACTCCATTACTAAGATAACTTCTCTTTTACAGCAGAAGTAAATTGTGGAAACAAATTTTTATAAATGCAGGGGAATTATTTACCAAGCTCTTAATAAAAACCTGACTACAATTAATGGTAATAGTTTTTGGTCCTTTTTTCAAACGGATGCTTCCTGATGCCAAAATTGAGGAAAATATGCATGTATTTTGTACATATGCACATTGAATTTTATAATGTTATATGTGGATTATGCTTTTTCTCCTCATATTACTCTTTTTGTCCACTTGGATTATGTTTCTTCCTCGCTAGTGGTTGGCATGTATGCATATATTGAGCATTAGGGCTACACTTTTGGTGTGTCATGCAGTGAAATATGTTATATTCAGTTCCAGAGGTCTCACTAGGATTTTAAAACTAGAAGTCCAGAACTCCTAATTTAGTAAAAATAGGAGTCCCACCAGCAAAAGATGCTGTCTGTGAACTAAGTCAGGAATCACATACTTTCTTACACTTGTCTATGGTCGCATCTGAACTATCAGTTATAGCAACTTTAGCACAGTTCTGAATCTCATTGAAATCTTCATCATTTTTCCGTTTAACTACAAAACACTTGTCTAAATTTGCAAACAGCATTTTGTCCAAGTCTCTTGATTTCGAGTTTGCAGGCAATACTTATATGGCAACAATCAGAAATGAAATCAATAACAGTGATTGCACTGGGCTTTGCCAATGTCACAAATTGCAATTATGTTCTACATATTGGCAACAAAATATACCATCTGGCCTTATTTTTTGGCTGCAAAATTTTTGGCTGATAAAAACGTTATTTACAGTCTTGAGTTTGGAGTGGAGAAATTCTAAGGCACCATGACAGGAAGCTGCAAACTTGGATATAAAAGTGCATTGGAGTCAATTGTTACATAAGCAAATCCTTATTTCATATTGACAAACCACCCTAACAGTTAATTGTTAGGTCATAATCCGATTATGCTGATATCTGGCCTTGATACTTGTATGCTGTAATATAATCAAACTAGCCATGCAACTGGCTAGCTACAATCTTACCACCTCTGAAGGCAGAAACATGAAATGACTACAGTTGACCACATGACAGCAATTAAAAAAAAAAACATAAAAAAAAATCCCAGAAAAAATAGTTTTGCTGCAACTTTAGTGAAAACTGATTAGCACTGGAAAGTTACACTGCTACATACTAAGGAAAGTTTTTACAAATTGTGTCAGTGTTCTAGAATTCATTTGATGTTGCCGCAAATAGGTGTTTATTTTGTCCATCAAAGTGAGCCTTTAGTGGCGCCTTCAATTACACATGCACCTTCATCAAAGCAAGCCAGTGACCTTTGATCAAAGAAGTCAGCAATAAACTATAATAAAAGCATTGCTTCAGTTTTTATAGTGATTAGAACATATTTATTTTGCTGCAAAAGTTTCCTCCTTGCAACAAAAATGTATACGGAGGACTCCTGTGTGTGTACTTTTCTGTGTTCCAAATAAAAAATTTGCATTTAATTACATGTAAGCATTTCTGAGATCTAAGTTCTGATTGGTGGTTATTGTTTGTTCAGGTCCAGAGTAAAACATTAACCACCAATCAAAAAAACTGTTGCTTATTTACAGTGTGACACACAAGAAGTGTAGATATCCAATCTCAATAGATATACATGCAAAGCCACAGAGAAACTTCATGCAAAAGTGGTTATTAAATGATTTGTAAAGTACTTCAATCAGACAAGGGGAACACATTTGGAATGTCTCCTTTAAGCCTGATGTATGTAATCAGTGACTGAACATGCTGATGGGATAAAAAAAATTGAGCATTGAACTGGTAAGGGTGCTGATTCAAAGCTGCATGAGATATAGTCACCTTGTTAAGTTGTAGAAAGAAGTGGGTGTTTTTAATAATTTTGCTGCAGTTGTTTTGCATATGCAGGAGAAACAGTGGAATGGATTTGGGTGTTAGTTATCTCCCTTATAGATAAAATTTTCCGTGCATGAGGAAATTTCACTATTCTGTTTTGAAAATGGTTTCTTAATGTTAAGTTAATGAAGACATTAAATTGGTAATAAAACATTTTAAAAGTATTAATGCAGTGCTAAATAAAGGACTTAGTGACAAAGATGGGCCCAGCACCAAATCAAATGGAACAGCCTGAATTGGCCTAAAAGGTTAAAATAATATTCACTGACACCTAAAAGGTAGTTTGTTTGGAAGTATTTTTTATGTTGTCAGGATGAGAATAGCATATAAACAGATGATAAACCTATGTCAGTCTGTAATCTGCTAACAAGAGATACAATCAAGATGGCAACACATGAAACAGCACCACACTGCTACTGAAAGACCTTCTAAATATGGAAAGAAGAGACCATATATGTGTATCAATAATGTATTGTAGGCTATGTATCATGAATCACATTCATACTTGGCAAAGGAGGTGTATCGTTTCATCCTTAATTATCATGTATGAAGTTATTTTCTCTGACACAAAATGTAGCAATTATTTTTCTTAAACAAATTATTAAACTTTGGAGCTTTCAGTGAAGGAAAAACAAAGGACAAATGGACAAATGAATCAAAGGATTATGTCATTTAATTGACATGTCAGTCTGTTTAATAAGAAAATAGTACAATGGTGTTAATCTGAGATGTTGGCAGGAATTAAGAACCCTGCCCCTCTTTCCATTGCTTGTCTATAGCAAGTTCAGAACTGTTAATGCCCATGTGCAGGTGACCATGGTAGTTAGAAGGTGTTATTCACAGCATCATTGATACCAGTTTTGTTTCCAATTTATATGTGTCAAAAATAAAGTGTTTATGGGAAGAAATAAACATTTAATTGGGATATTGGGATGCTATCTGATGTTGTAATAAACAATTTATTGCTGTTGTTTGGAGAAGATATGAAGATTTGTTTAACCAAAACAGGTCATGTTCTACTTTGGTTTTGCTCTCCTAAAATATAACTCACCTAGGTTGAACTGTTCATATCTTCTTCTAACAGGGGCAATAAATGTATAATGTCCCATTGGATAAAATATCAAAACATTAATGAAGTCACACAATACAGTTTCATAATAGATGTAAATAACATGCATAAGTAAGTCTGCTTACATTTCTTGTAATTCTTAACAAACCCTGTGTAAGACATCTTTCATCTGACAGATAATTTACTAGTGAATGTGTTATTTACAGAGAGAAATTATCTAAAATAATGGTGAGTAATTTACCACTATAAATCAGACATACATATGTTATAAAATTACTTTACACCAATTTTTTAATTTCACTCATTATTCTTACACTTACACTGTAACATAAAATATTTTAAATATACACATTCAGTCTTTTCACCATGTAAGCAGTCTTTTGTTTTAGATGGAGGGAAAGGGGTAGCCGTTGATTATTTCCACGAGTCATCGAGCATTTCTTTACTCATCAAATATTTGTGTACATTCATTACCCTTTATTTCAAATGCAAACCCAATTTCTTGTTACTCTGTCATGTTGTTTATTTTCATAGCGACCAGTTTTCACAAATTTCAGCTACAAACAATGACTATAAAGATCAGTAAACAATCATAATTCTGTGGAAAGAAAACTTGGATTATCCCTAATCCATGGATTCAAGTATTGAAAGAAAGTCATTTTCTGTAAATCCATACAAATTAATATAATTGAAAATAACTCCACATCATTTTCAAAGCATGCATTGACATGATAAAAGTACCATATGTACTTTCTTTTAAATTGAGTCGATCTGAAAGCTGCACAAACCAAGATTTGCTGACCAGGTTATACGTTGATTGTTCCACTGATTACTTCTAATGAACTGCTTTGACCAAGATCTGTCAGCACATTATGTGATGGCAGATCTAGTTGTATGCAGTTTGCAGTTAGGCTTGACTTAAAAGAAAATATATATGGTTCATAATCATTTATTATTTATCATTTCTTCTCAGTATATTTAAATAGAAAAAAGTACATGTAGCAAAGCGATCATTAGTAAAATAATTTATGAACAGAGTATTTTAGACAAGAGAGACATGTTAAGGCTTCTTTAGGAATAAAGGGCCCCAGGTGAGTGCTGGCTCTTTTATGTTCCATCAAAATTTATTTGAGAGTACCAATACTTTTCAAAGAAAATGTACCTAAATTATTGGATCTTCCAACTTCCTTCATACTATTTTTTTGTAATAGAGCTGATATAAACTTTTTTTCACAGATTTCTGTCGAGTTTACCAAAATTTTGCTTCACCTGTCGGACAGTTTGTCTTTACCAGGGTTTGCTGCAGCAAGATTGAAAGCAATGGTGGCACTGTGTGTTTTGCATCCAACTCAGGTGAGATAAAGAATAACACATTTACTAGACTCTATGTAAAAGTTATAGAAATGCTGCACCTTGACTTGGGGAAATCTTTGAATTATTTCTTTTGTTCACCATAATATTACTCTCCTGTTTATATTCGACTCTTGTCTTGGATCAGCTGATGTGGGTAAATGAGAAAGTTTTTCAGTAACTTTCTGTGGGTTAGTGATTCTTCCCAAGATGTTTCTCCATCAATTATACTGGCTGCCGTGTACAGCCTATCATGTACTGAAAAATGATGTTAAACTCACAAAACACAAACATTATGTTTTTTATCCCCACCAAGTTGCATTTTTGCTCACCAGTATCTGGATTTGTTATTTAATTGATTAAATATAGTTTGAGTAATACACAATGCATCTTTCTCTTGCCCCTTGTTGGGCCCCTATTTGTCTACTAGTGTTTCTCTACCAGACCTGATGTCATTGTAGCCATAATTTATGTTAAGCTAGTAACTAAATTTAGATATGTTGTCATGTTGAACCAATTAGATGCTTAGTTGGAGAATGTGATCAGACATTATGTCAGTTGTCTTCGACATTCATACAGCTACTGGGATTCCTGTAGTGATGTATGCAAAATACAAAACTGTAGAGTGCTACCTTTACAGTGTAAGTTGTGAATGTTATATGATGGAAAATGTTTCAGCAGATGGATCTTTTCAGACTTCAAAACATGTAAAATCAGAAAAAAGAATAAATCAGCACCCCTTTACAAATTTAAAAAAAATATGAGAATAATATAATACAAGTTTCTGAGCACTTGACTGTGATCATTGCAGAATCCCAAATTGTGATCATTTAGCAAAAGTTTCAGATGTAGGCTAAAGTGAGTGCTGAATATAAATAATTTTTCAGTATATTTTGTGTTTGTATTTTAATCCATCTGGATTATTGCCCAGTATGAGAAGAATTTTGACCAGCTGCAACACCAGGTTAGTAAGTAAAATGTATTTTATTCATACAGGCTGTAATTATGGCATGTAATATATATATATATATATATATATATATATATATATATATATATATATATATATATATTTTTTTTTTTTTCCCCCCCAAATTACACGTTTTTGCCACATCAATAGCAATAATTATGTTTATACCTCAGGGAGGCATTTGGCATGTATATGTCTAGTTGGTTGTAAATGGAATTGGTTATAAACTAATGTCCAGAATGGCCACTATGACAGATATATTGAAAATAATTTTATTGTTACCTCTCGAAATATATGCCAGTCTGGCATCATCAGCAGCTAATTTTGAAATCATGCTGAAAAATATCAAAAATGGTTTCAAAATGTGAGAAGTAAATGGAGAAAATGGTCTTATTTGAATTCCTGGAAGTTTTGTTTTGGCCATCAGTTTCTTCAAGGGTCTCTTGTTTTTAAAACATTGTCCAGTTTTTATACTTTTCATTCAGATGTGTTTGAGTCTTGATGCATTATGAGTTCTGTAAATTTCTTGAAAAATGATTTGTAATGAATATTGTGTCTTGTGACCTTAAAGGTTCATGTTATATTTGTTATCTGACCTTGAGAGCGTAGGGCTTTGTATTCCATGGCATCATCTAGCATTACTTAGATAACTTCACCATCCAACTGGGAATACCATTTTCAGTAGCAACCTATAAAACATTCCTCTTTAGTTTTTTTATTGACTTAGCAAGCTGGACTTGGGAATAGGAGAATTTAGTTCTTGAAAAGTGAGAAGACCAGGTTGGGTTAATTGCTGTGTCATTTGTCTCTGGACAAGACATTTTGCTTACTGTAAATTGTCTCATCATCATATATACTTTCATATGTTTATGTTGCCACCAAGCCAGCTAATCAGCCAGTCAGTCAATTAATCAATTAATCAGTCAGTCAATCATTCAATCAAGCAATCATTCATTCAGTCAATCAAATAGTCAATCATTCAATCAAGCAATCATTCAGTCAGTCAGTCAATCATTCAATCAAGCAATCAATCATTCAGTCAGTCAGTCAATCATTCAATCATTCAGTCAGTCAGTCAAGCAATCAATCATTCAATCAAGCAATCAGTCATTCAGTCAGTCAATCATTCAATCAAGCAATCAATCATTCAGTCAGTCATTCAATCAAGCATTCAATCATTCAGTCAGTCAGTCAAGCAATCAATCATTAAGTCAGTCATTCAATCAAGCAATCAGTCAGTCAAACAAGCAATTAATCATTCAGTCAGTCAATCATTCAATCAAGCAATCAGTCAGTCAGTCAATCATTTAATCAAGCAATCAATCAGTCAGTCAATCATTCAATCAAGCAATCAATCATTCAGTCAGTCAGTCATTCAATCAAGCAATCATTCAGTCAGTCAGTTAATCATTAAGTCAGTCAATCAATCATTCAATCAAGCAATCATTCCTTAAGTCAGTCAATAATTCAGTCAGTCAATCAATCATTCAGTCAATCATTCAATCAATCATTCAGTCAGTCAGTCGATAAATAATTCAGTCAGTCAATCAGTCATTCAGTCAGTCAATCATTCAGTTAGTCAGTCAATCAGACAGTCAGTCAATCATTTAGTCAATCATTCAGTCAGTCAATCAATCAGACAGTCAGTCAATCATTTAGTCAATCATTCAGTCAGTCAATCAATAAGTCAATCAATCATTCAGTCAATCATTTATTCATTCAGTCAATCAATCATACAGTCAGTCAATCAATCATTCAATCAATCATTCAGTCAGTCAGTCAATCAAGCAGTCAGTCAGTCATTCATTCAGTTAGTCAAGCAAGCAATCAGTCAATCATTCAGTCAGTCAATCATTCATTCAGCCAGTCAATCAAATTGAGCTGTACATGTATCTGTATCCAGGAAATTCCATAACAAGGTTCTTGATGGTCAGGAACATTTTTTGATCTTATCCAAGGACTACAGGTTTGAATTTTGCTAATAAAATTTTGGACTTAAGTCTAGAATCCAGTGATCTGATTGGCTGAAAATTAAAATCTGACTTAAAACTGTTGAACCAAATGTCTTAAGTCTACACATAATTTTTAAGATAAATGTCAAATTGAGTCATGATTATATCCATTAATATTGCACTTTCATTAATATTTGTATCACTGAACAGTGTCAGCAAATGAATGAAGATTTGGGTTGTGATGGAATTTGGGTTGATTTGGTTTTAGGGATATAACTGAAGTAGTTTCAAGATATATGGAAGGTACCATACATTGTTTAACTTTCTATACAATGATATTGTTTAGTCAGAGGTTACTTAACTCTGATTTTTTTTATTTCTTTTGACACTAGGTGGCAGATTATTTAACCAATGAGTTTTATGACAGGAACTACAACATCAGACAGAGGTTAGATATGCTAGAGGTAAGAACTACAAGAAGACTGTACAGAATCAGACCTCGTGATTTGCACTTTTCCATATTATTTTCTATGTAATAAGTCCTGATTTTAGAGACCAATATATTCTTCATTATTAGTTTACATCTTTTTATAAAAAGGGTGCTATGTTAGACAAAATTGAACTAAATATAAATACTGTGGTCTGATCACTCTTGAACACAGAGACCATTGACTACCTGAAATTGACATCAGGTAACCCAGAAGCTTCTAAAATGCTACATCTGACTTCTGTAAAGTTAGGTAGCCCAAGGGCTTCTAGAATGTTACATCTAACTGCTGTATATTGAAGTTAGGTAGCCCATGGGCTTCTAAAAGGCTACATCTAACTACTGTATATTGAAGTTATGTAGCCCAAGGGCTTCTAAAATGTTACATCTGACTACTTATTGAAGTTAGGTAGCCCAAGGGCTTCTAGAATGTTACATATAACTACTGTATATTGAAATTATGTAGCCCATGGGCTTCTAAAATGCTACATCTTACTACTGTATATTGAAGTTAGGTAGCCCATGGGCATCTAAAATGCTACATCTTACTACTGCATTTTGAAGTTAGGTAGCCCAGGGGCTTCTAGAATGTTACATGTAACTACTGTATATTGAAGTTAGGTATCTCAGGGGCTTCTAGAATGTTACATCTAACTACTGTATATTGAAGTTAGATAGCCCATGGGCTTCTAGAATGTTACATCTGACTTATTGAAGTTAGGTAGCCCATGAGCTTCTAAAATGCTACATCTTACTACTGTATATTTTAGTTATGTAGCCCATGGGCTTCTAGAATGTTACATCTGACTACTTATTGAAGTTAGGTAACCCATGAGCTTCTAAAATGCTACATCTAACTACTGTATCTTGAAGTTAGGTAGCCCAGGGGCTTCTATAATGTTACATCTAACTACAGTATATTGAAGTTAGGTAGCCCATGGGCTTCTAGAATGTTACATCTACCTACTGTATATTGAAGCTAGGTAGCCCATGGGCTTCTAGAATGTTACATCTGACTACTTATTGAAGTTTGGTAGCCCATGGGCTTCTAGGATGTTACATCAAACTTCTGTATATTGAAGTTATGTAGCCCAAAGGCTTCTAGGATGTTACATCTGACTACTGTATATTGAAGTTAGGTAGCCCATGGGCTTCTACAATGCTACATCTAACTACTGTATATTGAAGTTAGGTAGCCCATGGGCTTCTATAAATGTTATATCTAACTACTGTATATTAAAGCTATGTAGCCCAAGGGCTTCTAGACTGTTACATCTAACTACTGTATATTGAAGTTAGGTAGCTCAGGGGCTTCTAGGATGTTACATCTGACTACTGTATATTGAAGTTAGGTAGCCCATGAGCTTCTAAAAATGTTACATCTAACTACTGTATATTGAAGTTAGGTAGCCCATGGGCTTCTAAAATGCTACATCTTACTACTGCATTTTGAAGTTAGGTAGCCCAGGGGCTTCTAGAATGTTACATGTAACTACTGTATATTGAAGTTAGGTATCTCAGGTGCTTCTAGAATGTTACATCTAACTACTGTATATTGAAGTTAGATAGCCCATGGGCTTCTAGAATGTTACATCTGACTTATTGAAGTTAGGTAGCCCATGAGCTTCTAAAATGCTACATCTTACTACTGTATATTGAAGTTATGTAGCCCATGGGCTTCTAGAATGTTACATCTGACTACTTATTGAAGTTAGGTAACCCATGAGCTTCTAAAATGCTACATCTAACTACTGTATATTGAAGTTAGGTAGCCCATGGGCTTCTAGAATGTTACATCTGACTACTTATTGAAGTTAGGTAGCCCATGGGCTTCTAAAATGATACATCTAACTACTGTATCTTGAAGTTAGGTAGCCCAGGGGCTTCTATAATGTTACATCTAACTACAGTATATTGAAGTTAGGTAGCCCATGGGCTTCTAGAATGTTACATCTACCTACTGTATATTGAAGTTATGTAGCCCATGGGCTTCTAGAATATTACATCTGACTACTTATTGAAGTTAGGTAGCCCATGGGCTTCTAGAATGTTACATCTAACTTCTGTATATTGAAGTTATGTAGCCCAAGGGCTTCTAGGATGTTACATCTGACTACTGTATATTGAAGTTAGGTAGCCCATGGGCTTCTAAAAATGCTACATCTAACTACTCTATATTGAAGTTAGTTAGCCCATGGGCTTCTAAAATGCTACATCTAACTACTGTATATTGAAGTTAGGTAGCCCATGGGCTTCTAAAATACTACATCTAACTACTGTATCTTGAAGTTAGGTAGCCCAGGGGCTTCTATAATGTTACATCTAACTACAGTATATTGAAGTTAGGTAGCCCATGGGCTTCTAGAATGTTACATCTACCTACTGTATATTGAAGCTAGGTAGCCCATGGGCTTCTAAAATGTTACATCTGACTACTTATTGAAGTTAGGTAGCCCATGGGCTTCTAGGATGTTACATCAAACTTCTGTATATTGAAGTTATGTAGCCCATGGGCTTCTACAATGCTAAATCTTACTACTGTATATTAAAGTTAGATAGCCCATGGGCTTCTATAAATGTTACATCTAACTACTGTATATTGAAGCTATGTAGCCCAAGGGCTTCTAGACTGTTACATCTAACTACTGTATATTGAAGTTAGGTAGCTCAGGGGCTTCTAGGATGTTACATCTGACTACTGTATATTGAAGTTAGGTAGCCCATGGGCTTCTAAAAATGTTACATCTAACTACTGTATATTGAAGTTAGGTAGCCCATGGGCTTCTAAAATGCTACATCTTACTACTGCATTTTGAAGTTAGGTAGCCCTGGGGCTTCTAGAATGTTACATGTAACTACTGTATATTGAAGTTAGGTATCTCAGGGGCTTCTAGGATGTTACATCTGACTACTGTATATTGAAGTTAGGTAGCCCATGGGCTTCTAAAAATGTTACATCTAACTACTGTATATTGAAGTTAGGTAGCCCATGGGCTTCTAAAATGCTACATCTTACTACTGCATTTTGAAGTTAGGTAGCCCAGGGGCTTCTAGAATGTTACATCTAACTACTGTATATTGAAGTTAGATAGCCCATGGGCTTCTAGAATGTTACATCTGACTTATTGAAGTTAGGTAGCCCATGAGCTTCTAAAATGCTACATCTTGCTACTGTATATTGAAGTTATGTAGCCCATGGGCTTCTAGAATGTTACATCTGACTACTAATTGAAGTTAGGTAACCCATGAGCTTCTAAAATGCTACATCTAACTACTGTATATTGAAGTTAGGTAGCCCATGGGCTTCTAGAATGTTACATCTGACTACTTATTGAAGTTATGTAGCCCATGGGCTTCTAAAATGATACATCTAACTACTGTATCTTGAAGTTAGGTAGCCCAGGGGCTTCTATAATGTTACATCTAACTACAGTATATTGAAGTTAGGTAGCCCATGGGCTTCTAGAATGTTACATCTACCTACTGTATATTGAAGTTATGTAGCCCATGGGCTTCTAGAATATTACATCTGACTACTTATTGAAGTTAGGTAGCCCATGGGCTTCTAGAAATGTTACATCTAACTACTGTATATTGAAATTATGTAGCCCAAGGGCTTCCAGACTGTTACATCTAACTACTGTATATTGAAGTTATGTAGCCCATGGGCTTCTATAAATGTTACATCTAACTACTGTATTTTGAAGTTAGGTAGCCCATGGGCTTCTAGAATGTAACATCTAACTACTGTATATTTAAGTTATGTAGCCCATGGGCTTCTAGAATGTTACATCTGACTACTTATTGAAGTTAGGTATCTCATGAGCTTCTAAAATGCTACATCGAACTACTGTATATTTAAGTTAGGTAGCCCATGGGCTTCTAGAATGTTACATCTAACTACTGTATATTGAAGTTAGGTTGCCCAAGGACTTCTAAAATGCTACATCTAACTACTGTATCTTGAAGTTATGTAGCCCAGGGGCTTCAATAATGTTACATCTAACTACAGTATATTGAAGTTAGGTAGCCCATGGGCTTCTAGAATGTTGCATCTACCTACTGCATATTGAAGCTAGGTAGCCCATGGGCTTCTAGAATGTTACATCTGACTACTTATTGAAGTTAGGTAGCCCATGGGCTTCTAGAATGTTACATCTAACTTCTGTATATTGAAGTTATATAGCCCAAGGGCTTCTAGGATGTTACATCTCTCTACTGTATATTGAAGTTAGGTAGCCCATGAGCTTCTAAAATGCTGCATCTAAGTACTGTATATTGAAGTTAGGTAGCCCAGGGGCTTCTAGGATGTTACATCTGACTACTGTATATTGAAGTTAGGTAGCCCATGGGCTTCTAAAATGCTACATCTAACTACTGTATATTGAAGTTAGGTAGCCCATGGGCTTCTAGAAATGTTACATCTAACTACTGTATATTAAAGTTAGGTAGCTCAGGGGCTTCTAGGATGTTACATCTGACTACTGTATATTGAAGTTAGGTAGCCCATGGGCTTCTAAAAATGTTACATCTAACTACTGTATATTGAAGTTAGGTAGCCCATGGGCTTCTCAAATGCTACATCTTACTACTGCATTTTGAAGTTAGGTAGCCCAGAGGCTTCTAGAATGTTACATGTAACTACTGTATATTGAAGTTAGGAGTCTCAGGGGCTTCTAGAATGTTACGTCTAACTACTGTATATTGAAGTTATATAGCCCATGGGCTTCTAGAATGTTACATCTGACTTATTGAAGTTAGGTAGCCCATGAGCTTCTAAAATGCTACATCTTACTACTGTATATTGAAGTTATGTATCCCATGGGCTTCTAGAATGTTACATCTGACTTCTTGAAATTAGGTAACCTATGAGCTTCTAAAATGCTACATCTAACTACTGTATATTGAGTTAGGTAGCCCATGGGCTTCTAGAATGATACATCTAACTACTGTATATTGAAGTTAGGTATCCCAGGGGCTTCTATAATGTCACATCTAACTACAGCATATTGAAGTTATGTAGCCCATGGGCTTCTAGAATGTTACATCTACCTACTGTATATTGAAGTTAGGTAGCCCATGTTCTTCTAGAGTGTTACATCAGACTACTTATTGAAGTTAGGTAGCCCATGGGCTTCTAGAATGTTACGTCTAACTTCTGTATATTGAAGTTATGTAGCCCAAGGGCTTCTAGGATGTTACATCTGACTACTGTATATTGAAGTTAGGTAGCCCATGGGCTTCTAAAATGATACATCTAACTACTGTATCTTGAAGTGAGGTAGCCCAGGGGCTTCTATAATGTTACATCTAACTACAGTATATTGAGGTTAGGTAGCCCATGGGCTTCTAGAATGTTACATCTAACTACTGTATATTGAAGTTATGTAGCCCATGGGCTTCTAGAATGTTACATCTGACTACTTATTGAAGTTAGGTAACCCATGAGCTTCTAAAATGCTACATCGAACTACTGTATATTGAAGTTAGGTAGCCCATGGGCTTCTAGAATGTTACATCTAACTACTGTATATTGAAGTTAGGTTGCCCAAGGACTTCTAAAATGCTACATCTAACTACTGTATCTTGAAGTTAGGTAGCCCAGGGGCTTCTATAATGTTACATCTAACTACAGTATATTGAAGTTAGGTAGCCCATGGGCTTCTAGAATGTTACATCTACCTACTGCATATTGAAGCTAGGTAGCCCATGGGCTTCTAGAATGTTACATCTGACTACTTATTGAAGTTAGGTAGCCCATGGGCTTCTAGAATGTTACATCAAACTTCTGTATATTGAAGTTATGTAGCCCAAGGGCTTCTAGGATGTTACATCTGACTACTGTATATTGAAGTTAGGTAGCCCATGGGCTTCTAAAAATGCTACATCTAACTACTGTATATTGAAGTTAGTTAGCTCATGGGCTTCTAAAATGCTACATCTAACTACTGTATCTTGAAGTTAGGTAGCCCAGGGGCTTCTAGACTGTTACATCTAACTACAGTATATTGAAGTTAGGTAGCCCATGGGCTTCTAGAATGTTACATCTACCTACTGTATTTTGAAGTTAGGTAGCCCATGGGCTACTAGAATGTTACATCTGACTACTTATTGAAGTTAGGTAGCCCATGGGCTTCTAGAAATGTTACATCTAACTTCTGTATATTGAAGTTATGTAGCCCAAGGGCTTCTAGGATGTTACATCTCTCTACTATATATTGAAGTTAGGTAGCCCATGAGCTTCTAAAATGCTACATCTGACTACTGTATATTGAAGTTAGGTAGCCCATAGGCTTCTAAAATGCTACATCTAACTACTGTATATTGAAGTTAGGTAGCCCAGAGGCTTCTAGAATGTTACATGTAACTACTGTATATTGAAGTTCGGTATCTCAGGGGCTTCTAGAATGTTACATCTAACTACTGTATATTGTTGTTAGATAGCCCATGGGCTTCTAGAATGTTACATCTGACTTATTGAAGTTAGGTAGCCCATGAGCTTCTAAAATGCTACATCTTACTACTGTATATTGAAGTTATGTAGCCCATGGGCTTCTAGAATGTTACATCTGACTACTTATTGAAATTAGGTAACCCATGAGCTTCTAAAATGCTACATCTAACTACTGTATATTGAAGTTAGGTAGCCCATGGGCTTCTAGAATGTTACATCTAACTACTGTATATTGAAGTTAGGTAGCCCAGGGGCTTCTATAATGTCACATCTAACTACAGTATATTGAAGTTAGGTAGCCCATGGGCTTCTAGAATGTTACGTCTAATTTCTGTATATTGAAGTTATGTAGCCCAAGGGCTTCTAGGATGTTACATCTGACTACTGTATATTGAAGTTAGGTAGCCCATGGGCTTCTAAAATGCTACATTTAACTACTGTATCTTGAAGTTAGGTAGCCCATGGGCTTCTAGAATATTACATCTGACTACTTATTGAAGTTAGGTAGCCCATGGGCTTCTAGAATGTTACATCTAACTTCTGTATATTGAAGTTATGTAGCCCAAGGGCTTCTAGGATGTTACATCTGACTACTGTATATTGAAGTTAGGTAGCCCATGGGCTTCTAAAATGCTACATCTAACTACTGTATATTGAAGTTAGGTAGCCCATGGGCTTCTAGAAATGTTACATCTAACTACTGTATATTGAAGTTATGTAGCCCAAGGGCTTCTAGACTGTTACATCTAACTACTGTATATTGAAGTTAGGTAGCCCATGGGCTTCTAGAAATGTTACATCTAACTACTGTATTTTGAAGTTAGGTAGCCCATGGGCTTCTAGAATGTTACATCTAACTACTGTATATTGAAGTTAGGAATCTCAGGGGCTTCTAGAATGTTACATCTGACTACTGTATATTGAAGTTAGATAACCTAGCGGCTTAAATAATGCTTCATCTGGATGTCATATACTGAAGTTATGTAGCCCAGGGGCTTCTAGAATGCAACACTTCCATATATTTAAATTTAGGTAGACTAAGGCTAACACAAAGATACTGATAGGATGGGAATGTGCAAAATGTGTACAAATTCATGCTCTTGGAAAGAAATGATGAGTGAGAATTCTTGCAAATTTATTTAAAGTCATACATAAATAAGTGTACTTGGCACAGTATATAGCTTTTAACTTTTAATACTTATAAAGTGTTTGTCATAAGTCACACCACAGGTAGAGGTATAGTGCCTCTTGTGACATCTGTCTCTTTTTGAGTTGGCAACTGTTTGCACATTTGTGTTCTTTTGCCTGTGGTGAATGGATATCAAATAAATTTGATTGTCATGTTGGGTCATGGAATAAGCATTCTGTTATAGTTTTAACATTGCATCAAGTAAGTTTTACAAGTGCCAATTTTATATATGTGCTACGTAGAATACCTATATGGCTGATTTCCAACATGATTCATCTTCAGATGATGATTTCAGTCAGCAATTAATGATTGATGATAATGACAATGACAAAGATTTTTCAAGATATGAACTATATAAGATTATTGGAGTAGAGAAAGTGTTGATGAATATACCAACAAGTGATTTTGAACCCAAAAATGATGTTGCTCGAGTCCAATGTACATGCAGGATTAAAAAAAAACAGATGGCATGCAGGTCAACACTTCTTTCAGTAGTATTTAAAAATTAAATGTAGAAAAGGCAGAATGCCAAGTCTAATGAAAATAAATAAAGTTTAAAAGTAGAGTGCAATCATTTATTTGAGACCTTTTCAGAAAGTAAACCTCCTTGCTCCCATTCATTTAAGACATTATCAGAGTTGACCTCAACTGTTCTCCCATTTATTTGAGACCTTATCAGAGAATAGACCTATACTCTTCTCCGTTCATTTAATTGAGACCTTACCAGACAGTAGACCTCTGCTGCTTTCACTTTCATTTATTTGAGACTTTACCAAAGAGTAGACCTCCACTATCCTCCAATTCATTTATTTTAGACATTATCAGAGTATAGATCATCACTGTCCTCCCATTTGTTTATTTGAAACTTTATTAAGTAGTAGACCTCAGCTATCCTCCATTTATTTATTTTAGACCCCATCAGAGAGTAGACCGCCATTTATTTATTTAAGACCTTATCAGAGAACAGATCTCCACTGAATTTCCATTTACATTTTTGAGACCTTATCAAAGTGTTGACCTCCACTGTCCTCCCATTTTACTTATTTGAGACCTTATCAGATAATGGATATCCACTGAACTCCTATATTTGAGACCTTATCAGAGTGTAAACCTCCACTGACCTCTCATTTACTTATTTGAGACCTTATCAGAGTAAACCTCCACTGACCTCCCATTTACTTATTTGAGACCTTATCAGAGCGTAAACCTCTACTGACCTCTCATTTACTTATTTGAGACCTTATCAGAGTGTAAACTTTCACTGACTTCCCATTTTCTTATTTGAGATTTTATCAGAGTGTAAACCTCCACTGACCACCCATTTACTTATTTGAGCAATCATCTTGACCATGATGGATAAATCTAGCAATTGCAACTTTTATGTGTATGCAGCAGGTATGGTCTGTAAAATTTCCAGATTTTTATTGGCTAGGTAAATCTTTTGTTGCAGACAAGAATGCATGTAACTAATAGAGGAACATTATATTTCTGTAGGTATTAGCATCAGCAGCTCAGGAGTTGAGTCAGCCAGTAGATCCCCAAAAGGGATCCACTGATGTGGCCCCTAAAAGTAAGATTCAGGAGCTGAAAGGACACCAAGATGGCTCTGAAACATGGCAGCAGATAGTACAAAAAAGGATTGATAGCAAAACGCGCAGATTTGCAAAAGGTCGCACAAAGCCAGAACCAACACCTGTACCAAATCGCTTTGCACCAGTAGCTGGCTATTTCTTCTATCCTCTGATGAAGAACTTTGACAGGTGTGTGTTTGTTTGTTCTCTCTCTCTTTCATTTGTGCATCATTCATTGTTATATGCAAACATAGTACAGGTAATTCCATGTTCGCCTTAAAGTTACCATAAAATGGCTGCAAATCTTATGAAACAAGACATAAATAATTTTATTCCATGTCCCAAGTCTTATGGACATGTAAAAATATAGTATTTTCAGTGTCCCAGCACTTGTACACAAAAAAAATGTCAAAACAAATTGACACGTCACACAACAGTGACCAGCTATTTCAATAAACACGTTTGTTACTATAATTGTTTGTTATTATTTTGAATGTGCATATTTTCCAATTTCTCCAACATGCAATTAAAAAAAGGTAAATAAAGACTTCATCATTCATGGACCGGCTTGTGTTTCTTGGGAGAAAATGCTTTACTAAATGCACAGTACTTATAAATTCCAAATTGTACTTAGCATCAAATAAACCCTTGGTTATTCCCAGAAGTATTAGATTTAGATTTTGCTTTATTCAATGTTTTTACCAAGTCACATTCTTCCAGTTTACATTTCATCTAGATATACATTTCTGTTTCATTTACTTTGATCCAAATTGCCCACCAGTTATTGTTTTTCAATAGTATAAGCAATCTTACAAATTGAGGTAATCTTTATGACAAGGTACACATTTAATTGTATAAGGCATATATTCACATTACTGTTACATGCTCATGAATGAATTATCATAATAAGGTCTAAAATTCTGAATACAGATGAATTAAGATCATCATCAATCTGTTTTAGTTTTGTTTTGGATGAACAAAATCATAATTTTTCAGACATTGGAATTTGGAAAGCTAGTTGTCTCCTACATTTATAATTGATTGATTTTGCCCTTTGTATTTGTTAATTGTTAAACCCAGAAACTGACTTGGGTTAAGATGGAACTTGTCAAGTGGATCTGCCAGTACATTGATGTGTAATTGTCCATAGTATTGGCACGATTACTCAGCATCATTAACAGGATTTAAGGTTGCTTATTGCAGCTCAGTCTTTATACTCTTACAGTTTTTTTTCAAAGCATTATTTCTAAAACTTCTTTATTGTATTTTTGGAGTATTTATTTAAGTCTGATTCAGTGGTGCATATGATTAAAATCCAGAAGTTATACTTCATTCAATGCAAGATCAAATTTTCAAGGTATATGATGCAGTGATGAACCCCCTATATATGCTCACTAAATGCAAGCGCTGAACAAAACACTATTCTTGTTTGTTATTGTCATACTGTGATCACATTTTAAAGAGTTATGTATCTACATTGTTAAGGCAAAATAAAAATGTAATTAATGGTGCATTCATACAGAACTGAAAATGCTCTAAATCATAAACAAAGAATAATTAACTCGAGTATAAAATGTAGAGTCTTATGTTACAAATCTGTAAATGCTTTGTTCTGTCATTGTCCAGTCATATTATATACAAATTAAATTTAAGTATAAATAAAAAGATAATTGAGGAAAATTAAATAAATGTAATGACTTTTCAAACAAATTACATGTACTTTAACTTATAACATTTCCATGTAGTAGTTCATGAGATAGTCCCTTAACAACTGCACAATCATTTTTGTGGTGCCATTATAATCAGTAAAATATGTCAGTAAATTTATTAGTAAAACAAAGATATGAAAGATGTCTCAAGACTTGAGCTATATGGAAAAATTACTATAATTTCATGTTCTGACATTTATAGGTCATGAAAAATTACTTTAGAAAATAATGTTTGTGTCCTAAGACTTATAGGTACCCTAAATTTACAGTCATTACAGTAAATCAGTCTTTCATAGTATTCAATCGGAAATTAACAAGAGATTAGGGCTAGTGAATGATAATGAATTTGCATATCTCTTATAATTAAATAAAGATAACTTGTAGAGTAGATTATAATATTTTGGTTCAGTTTTTCTCATATTTTGCTTTGGAAAATCCTTAGACCTAGTATACAATAATATCAGATTCATTGGTGTTTGAATATTGGAAGTCAGTATACTGTAAGCAGCTTCCATTTACCTATATATAGATATTATAATGTATCAGATGGGTCCTGTTGGATGAAACATTACATACTTTTTGGACAGCACAAGGACTGTGGCAGCAGTAGGAACAATGTTGAGATCCTGCAGTTTTGAAATTTTTAATTCTACATCTATTACTCAATACAAACTATGGTACAACATAACCATGTTGTTATATATTGTGCCCTGATATGGTAGGATTCCCATCATAAGAAGAAAGTTGTTTTTATAATGTTATTCACTCATGAAACTGAAATGTTTGTTATATCTGAGAATTTGTATTGACAAGATTAGTGTGAAACTTACTAATCTTTCATTTGCTGCATCCTTTTTGTGTTACTTCAATCAGAGTGTTTGATTAACTCATTGCTGAATTAATTAATTTAATGACTTTTAATAATTAGTTTATTATTGTAAAGTGGTTCAATGATAGTATCCAGAACTCCGTTCATAGTTTCAAACCCTGCCAAGGTCAGCCCAAGCTGCAGATCTGTCTTATGGCAGTACTCTTTTAATGCCAATGGCGAATGCCTCAACACAAAATAGTCTTATATGTGATGACATGCTGAAAACACCAATCAATCAGTCAATCAATCAATCATTTAATAAGTCAGTATTGTATATCAAAGCAGTAGCTTGATACATGCAAGTTAGATGAATGACATATTTTATTGATATGGTATAAAACAATAAAAAAAAAATTATTTGCAGAAAGGAAAATGCACTTGACTTGCTTGGAGAGGATGTATTGCTGTTAGGACGCCTGGTATACACGCTGGGCATGGTGATGTATGCTGCCATTAACATTCCTGTAAGTCATTATCCAGTCAAGTTACAAGTTATGTCAACCTATTACAAAATATAACCATTAAAATTGATTGGTGAACTGAACTTTGGGGTAATAGCTAATAATTCGTAAAATGTTTAATGTATGAGATCAAATTAAAATATAAGTGAGAAAAAATTCCACTGTTCCTCATAAAAATGTCTCATGTCTTAGATCAAATTGAAATAAAAGTGAGAAAAATTACACTATGTTGTTCTTCATATTTTGAACACTTTTACAGATAAATCAGTTTACATTTGTGTAATACATATATTAAAAATGTCCGAAATCTCCTAAGGCTAATTCAAAGGCTAGTGGCAAAATAAGCAGCATTTACCATATGTATTGATTAAGTCAGAGCTGTTTGCATAGAATCAGAACTGCCATTACATAATTCACCAGCAGATTTGGGTCTATGAAAATTTTAGGAGTAATCAATAGAACAACTAACATAGGCCCTGATCTGCTGGTGCATTAAGTGATGGCAGATCTGGGTCTGCTGAGTTTGCAAATGGATCCAGTTTATAATAGACTATATATGATAAATCTAATATATGTTCTGACTTTTTACCATAATATTGTATGTCATTGTCATCTGTAAAAGGCTAGGAGATTTTGCTTGCTGTAGAAAAAGCCTTCATTTTTGCTCATCCTATCTTTCAGAAAAATGACCACCATTCCATGGTCAAATTAGTTCTAAATGACAATGGTCCTGCTAGGACCTGAGTGGCCAGCTTGAAGATCTTGTTATTGCTACTCCATCTGAATGAAAAGTCATATCAAGATCTTGTTTCCACCAGAAGACTTCTTTTGATTTCTAGTTGGTCCTAATTAAAATAGTGCCACCCAGACAGCCACTTTAACATCTTGTTATTAATACTCCACATAAATTAATTCTGTTTCTCAGAATATACTAAATCTCGTTAGTATCATTTTCACCCACCTTTCCCTGAAAATGATATGGAAGGTGTCTATTGACATCAGGGGCAAAAAGTCGGTGGTCAGATTTCATAGTGACTAGAAGAAAAAATGGGTTTTACAAAATAACATTTGTTCCTGATTAAGTTTGTTGATGAAACTTTTTGGATAGCTTCCACTTAAGGTAAAAGAACACCAGTAGATTCTGGGGTGTAATGGTTATAATCATGATAAGTCTAGTAAGAAAAGAATGGTTTATTTCAAGCCTGTCTACCTGGACCAAAGGTTGAGGTTATTGAGACCTCTTGATCTATAATGTCCTAAGTCAATCATAAACAACCAGGGCCAACACAGATGAGTATCAAATATGATGTAGCTGTACACACTACTCTTAAATTTAACATGAAATATCAAAAGAATTGCAGTCAGTATGTAGAATGATATGATCATATCGTAACATATAGTCACTCATCTGTTATTACAATCAGAACAGACTTGTCTCACCCACCTATCTCCTTTCATTGTAATGCATATCATGTGACATGATTCACAGATCAATTACTGTTGGAGTGTGATTTCAGCAATGGTGATCAAAAGGCAAAAAAAATTTTCTCTGTTTCAGAATGTGCGTCACATGGGATCTGCCTTGCTTGAGTTTATCTGGGTCTTGCGGTTTCACAAAGACTCGTAAGTTTATTTTCAGTCCAAAAGTCCGTATTGTTATTATAATGATTGATAATGTAACTCATTAATGATTAAGAGATAGTGAAAGATATGAATATTGTGTTGTTAGACTATTTAGAATCTAAAGGATTTGTACCACTGATGCAGACCTTCAGAGTCATGGGTACAAGTTCAGCCATGATCTAAGGTGTAAATTTGTATCAACATTGGTTTTTGGGTTGTTGACTTTTGATAGACTGGTACCATATCCAAGGGAAGTCCTTTACACCAAGTTGATTCATGTGGAAGCTAGAATAAGTTTGGGGTGTTGACTTTTGATAGCCTGGTACACAATCCAAGAGGAGTCCTGTACACCAAGTTGATTCATGTGGAAGCTAGAATAAGTTTGGGGTTATTGAAAGGCTTGGCAAGACTGGCACTTTTATGATTTTATTCACTGCAGGACTTGAAGAAGATAAAGTACATGTATTATTGTTTGTCTCGCTAAGCAATGATAAATCAAAGAAAAACAAATTCTTAAATACTCCCAAAACTCCAGGTGGTTGTAAATTGTCAGTATGATCAGTTTCCTTAGTATCTTTTATTACTGTCATGTTTTTTTGAAAGGATGAAAGT
The DNA here is from genome assembly GCA_016746295.1 of Potamilus streckersoni. NCBI lineage: Eukaryota > Metazoa > Mollusca > Bivalvia > Unionida > Unionidae > Potamilus > Potamilus streckersoni. The sequence continues at coordinate 883,444 of JAEAOA010000201.1, forward strand.
CACACTTCAACATTAAGCATCTTAAACTAGGATTTATCCTTTTCTCATCCTTGTTCATAAATTTATTCTCGACAATTGTTGAAATTGAACAGAATCAAGAAAAAAAAGAACTACATACTTTGAATGAGTTAAATTCCTGCTTTGAAATAATATATGTCATTAAAAGGAATAATTGTGAAAACTTTTCTTACTGTAAAAAACATTTTCAGAGAATTTTATGTATTAATTAATGTTCATAAATTAACTTTCATTTTGATAATTCCAAGAAATGTGTATTTTACCACTTTTAAATATAAATGCACTACCACATTATAAACCCAAATGCAGTATCACATAAGTATTAAATCCAATGTCACCTTTGTTCAAATGATGTTAGTTTTAAAAAAAGTTTTCGTGTAAACAAATAAAGTTCATATACTGCAGCAATTGTTCTATCTTACTCTGGATTATTTATAACAGTGTTAATATGTGGGTGTAATGCAGTGATGCATCAAGGCAGAGTGTCAATCATGGAGACACAGTATTGATGAAAGTTGAGGGGAGCTGTGGTAATTGTGTTATAAAAATGTCGGATTTGTGAAATCCAGGGTTGAAGGATTCTGTGTTCATCCAGACTCACTTCATTTGGCTGGCTTGGCATGGGCTGAGCCTTTCTTTTTATCTCTGTACAACCTTTCATTTTTATATCTGCATAGCCTCTTTTTTATCTGTGTATAACATTTCTTTTTTTGCACAGGGGTGTTCGTCAGGCCTTACTTTTTGCTGTTGCCATGGTGTTTCTGGCAGTACCTGCACATTATCTGATCACGGACCTACAAGAGGAGGTTGGTGAGACCAAGATATGGCTGGAAGGTCTGTTTATTTTATGTCAAGAGAAGTCAGAAAATGACTTGTATGTAAATCCCTTTACCTAGTAGTAAATGGCTTATAAGTAAATGACTTATAAGTAAATTCTTTTGGTAGTAAATGACTTAGTAGTAAATATGACTTATAAGTGAATCCCTTTAAATAATAGTGAATGACTTATAAGTGAATCCCTTTAAATAATAGTGAATGACTTATAAGTGAATTGTTTTAAGTATGGCTTATAAGTAAATCCCTTCAAGTAGTAGTAAATGGCTTATAAGTAAATCCCTTCAAGTAGTAGTAAATGGCTTATAAGTAAGTCCCTTCAAGTAGTAGTAAATGGCTTATAAGTAAATCCCTTCAAGTAGTAGTAAATGGCTTATAAGTAAATCCCTTCAAGTAGTAGTAAATGGCTTATAAGTAAATCCCTTCAAGTAGTAGTAAATGACTTATAAGTAAATCCCTTCAAGTAGTAGTAAATGGCTTATAAGTAAATGGCTTATAAGTAAATCCCTTCAAGTAGTAGTAAATGGCTTATAAGTAAATCCCTTCAAGTAGTAGTAAATGGCTTATAAGTAAATCCCTTCAAGTAGTAGTAAATGACTTATAAGTAAATCCCTTCAAGTAGTAGTAAATGGCTTATAAGTAAATTCCTTTCAAGTAGTAAAAAATGGCTTATAAGTAAATCCTTTCAATTAGTAGTAAACTTGTTACCCCCAAGGGGAAATAACAAAATCCCAGTTTTTCGGACCACCTCTTCAAGTTGTATTAGACTAGCTCAAGCTCTGGACTTGAGACTGGACTTTTTGGCACAACACATTGATTGCTGTATGTTTGCAATTAAACAAGACACTTGCCTTTCACTATTGCAGTATTGCCAGGTAGGTAGGTAGGTAGGTTAATGGTTGGAGCATAGAGGAGATAAAAGAGTTAGTAGAGATTTTTCCTTTTAATTAATACCTACTGTCATTTCTAATAATGATCATATATTATGTCAGAGTGAAAATTATCATTTGATCTATAAAAAAAACCCACATATTTAGACCCAATGCTGTCCCATTCAGACATACTATTATACAGAATTGTATATTTAAGTGGGGATCTGTTAGTTCCACTAATTATGTATAATTTTACATATTTAAGTGGGGATCTGTTAGTTCCCCTAATACTGTCATTATGTATAATTGTACATATTTAAGTGGGGATCTGTTAGTTGCCCTAATACTGTCATGTATAATTTTACATATTTAAGTGGGATCTGTTAGTTTCCCTATTACTGTCATTATGTATAATTTTACATGTTTAAGTGGAGATCTGTTAGTTCACCTAATATTGTCATTATGTATAATTGTACATATTTAAGTGGGGATCTGTTAGTTTCCCTATTACTGTCATTATGTATAATTTTACAAAATGCAGATTTTTCACATGCAATTTAATTTCACAAGTGAAGGCATAATGTAAACTCAAGTCTCCTTTAATCTGTTCAACTTTTCTATGTTCATTGAAGAATTGTCCAACATCCACACAAAAATAATTGCCACCAATTAGTGTCTTGCTTAGGTATGTGAAAGTACAAGGAGCTTTAAATAAATATGCATGTTTTGTTTTACATAAAACTGATAACAAAACATCTGTGTCATTCTGAATGATCAAATTTTTCTTAGCTACCATATGTATTTGCTGATAAGTTCTGTTCAACTGCAAACAAAATAGACACTGATCTTCCATTGCTTAATGTGCTAGCAGATCAGAGTCTGTGCTGTTTGTTCTTCTGATTACTCCATACAAACTACTTAGACCGCACTTTGCCATCCACCGATGTCCTGACAGACCTGTCTCTGTATAGTTTGCAGTTGAACTCATCTTAAAAGCAAGTAGAGATTGTAGTTTACTGGTATATTGGTTGTTGCCACAATTAAGAATTTTCATACAAGTATGTTGTGAAATCTCAGTATCATAAAGCAATGTTTTAACATAGTTTTCACATTTTTTAAAAAAAGTTTGTTACCATGGTATGACCATTATGCTGTCCTGAAAGTTTGATAATTTAATCTATTTTAGATATAATCGATAAGGATCCCAACACTCACTGTAAGACATCAGCCATGCAGTCATTGGTGGTTTTAGAAAACTCAATCAAACAGGTAAGGCAATTTCCCATTAAGTGGTGCTAGAAAACTATAGATAAGGCAGTTCCCCATTGGATGCTACTAGAAAACTCAAACAGGTATGGCAGTTCCTCATTGTGTGGTACTAGAAAACTCAAACAGGGAAGGCAGTTCCCCTATTGGGTGGTACTAAAAAACTCAAACAGGTATGGCAGTTCCTCATTGGGTGGTACTAGAAAACTCAAACAGGTATGGCAGTTCCTCATTGGGTGGTACTAGAAAACTCAAACAGGTAAGGCAATTTTCCCTTGCGTGGTACTAGAAAACTCAATCAGACAGGTAAGATAGTTCTTCATTTTTCATCATCTGTATTTATCTGTGACACTTAAGGTCATGTTGAAATAATGTGTACGTGATTCGGATTTTTAATGTATATTTAACTTTTCAGTCATATCACTATGGTGTCTGCAGTATGGCAGTCATTGTGATGTCTAGCACCGAGGCATCATGCCCCAGACATGTAGCATCATGTTCCGCCCAGTTACATTATCCTGACACCAGGCTGACAATTCCTAACACTAATCTCTTAATGTTGAGCATCTAGTGAGGCAGCTGCTAGTACCCTTTTTATAAGTGTTTGGTATGACTTGGCTAGGGGTTCAAACACATAACTTACATCTGAGATGGACACTCTAATCACTTTAGCCATCACAGCAGTCATGTTAAATTAATAGAATCCATGATATGCATCAGTGTAGGATAGGAAAATTCCACCTTAGGGTTGGAATTCTGTATCAGATACGAAGCAATTGTTTGTCCATATATCCATTATTCGAACTTTAGTTTCATTGGCAAAGTTCCAAAACTATTAAAATGCATCTGTAAAATTTGGTACTCTTATTGGACTTTTGATGTAGACATATCTAAGAGGATTGAGCACATTAATTGGACTATGGATGTAAATATGTCTATGAAATTGAGTACACTTTTATGGACTATTGATGTAAATATGTCTATGAAATTGAGTACACTTATTGGACTATCAATGTAGATGTGTCTATCAAATTCAGTACATTTATTGGACTATCAGTGTTGATGTGTCTGCCAAATTCAGTACATTTATTGGACTATCAATGTAGATGTGTCTGAACTTCAGTACATATTTTGACAATAAATGTAGATGTGAAATTCAGTACACTTATGGTATTATTGATATAGATATGTCTATAAATTTAGTACACTCACTGGACCATAGATGTAGATGTAAATTTAAAATTCTGTACACTTATTGGACTATAGATATAGATGTAGATGTAAAATTCTGTAAACTTATTGTACTATTGAGTTATATGTACTGTTTGTTCTCCACAACTCTTAATTATTTTAATTTTTTATCCATTTGCTTGTTCATCCATTCATCATGCATTTATTTATCATGAATAACTTCCAATTAGAATGCAGAATTTTTCAGCTTCAGGATTTCTGATGTTAAATTGGTTCCTCCATCCATTATCCACACTGGTCCATCCTTCCAGTATCCACACTGATCTATCCATCCATTATCCACGCTGGTCCATCCGTTCAGTATCCACACTGGTCTATCCATCCATTATCCACACTGGTCTATCTGTCCAATATCCACACTGGTCCATCCATCCATTATCCACACTGATCCATTCATTCAGTATCCACACTGGTTCATCCATCCATTATCCACACTGGTCCATCCATCCATTATCCACACTAATTCATCCATTCAGTATCCATACTGGTCCATCCATCCATTATCCACACTGGTCCATCTATCCAGTATCCACACTGGTCCATCCATCCATTATCCACACTGGTCCATCCATCCAGTATCCACACTAGTCCATCCATCCATTATCCACACTGATCCATCAATTCAGTATCCACATTGGTCCATCCATCCATTATCCACACTGATCCATCCATCCAGTATCCACACTGGTCCATCCATCCATTATCCACACTGATCCATCTGTTCAGTATCCACACTGGTCCATCCATCCAGTATCCATCCATTATCCACACTTTTGTTCCCATGGCTAAACTCCATGACCATCTAAGAGATCTCTTTAAAATTTGATACACTTGTTAGATAACTGATGTTGGTGTGTTTTTGCTATTAACAGTTCTTCAGTTTTAATATTCTGACATTTTTGCCTGTTTGTTCATCAAACATCCACCAATCACACTTTCAGTTCTTCAGGAAATTTCATGCTTATTGCTTCCCTGTACACTTTTTGCATTGGAACTCCCTGTACACTTTGTGCATAGGAACTCCATATACACTTTGTGCATAGGAACTCCCAGTGCACTTTGTGCATTGAAACCTAATGTATACTTTGTGCATAGAATTTCCCTGTATACTTTGTACTTATGAACTCTTTATATACTTTGTACTTATGAACTCCCTATATATTCAAATCTTCAAAAAATCATTCTCTCAGTTCCACTGTTACAAATGGAGGCATATATCAATATCTGTGTTTGTCGGTGAATCTGTTTCCAGAGCATAAGTCCCAAACAGTTTTAAGATATTTCAACCAAGCAAGTTGCATACATGTCTTTTTGATACTTAGAATTTTTCCACCTTCAATATATTTTTATGTTACCATGGAAATAAATTGAGAGAACTGCATTAGTTTTTCTGTTTAAACATATGTGGGACACTTTTTAATTGGAGTAGTCACCAGTAGATAAAATTCAGAATTTATATAATTGTTATTAACCCAGTGAATAAAAAGAGTACCTGGCATATAGCTTTTTAAACAATGCCTTCCCCATTGTATCTTGTATACTAAAATGGTACAGCCCTCATAGTTAACTCAGAAGTAGTATATATATTGGGAGTGTTTGAGCATGGGGTACCTTAAGGGTCATTATGTAAGTGGGGAATATGTCATCTCTAGATTATTCTTTCTTAAATACTCTTTTTATATATTTTTAACTTATTTTGGAAGTTACATCTGTATAAGTGATCCTATTTTATTGCCCATAAGATATAAAGCTTGATCATTGCATTAGTTTTGGATGAGAAATCGCAAATCTTTATCTTTCCAGAGACATTTTTAGGTTTTTCTACTGTTCTTTACATCTATACAATATATCACAAGCATAAAATATTCAGATTTCACAGAAATGGTGTGTATTAACATATTACAGCATTATTTAATATTAATGAGTTGGAATGTTATTCAGGACTTGTGGTTTTTACAGAATTTTCATTAAATGTGTGTAAACTTTTATCTTTTGCCATTAATTTATTTCTGTTTCCTCCCTAATTTTGCAAAATTTGTGGTTAAAGTTTTGATTTACATTGACTGTATAATGGTGTAGAGATAGGGATGCAAGGTGGTGTACCATCCTTTGTACTAACATGGTGAGACATAGGTATTATTCTTGGGGTTTTTAATGCAGTGTCAGTAAACATTTGTTTCTGTATTAAAATTGTGTATAAAGTTGTAGTAAATCAGATCCATTGTTATGAGACATGGGCTCTTTGTAGGCGTAGAGACACTGTGTTGCAAACATTCTTAATTTCAAATTCATAAACATTTATGCTGCTTTTGCAGAGTTTTGAAAAAGGGAAAAGAAATAATCATCATGTGAATGATAGAATACAATATTATTTGTTTATTCTGTTGCAGGAGCTGGAGAGAGGTCCGGAATTTACATGAACAATATATACTGATCTCTAACCAAGCAGATGGCATGATTGCATATAATTCAAAATAAAAAACATTTTTTTCATTAAATAAATTAGTCCTTAGTCCAATTGTTTGCAACAAAACTTAAAACTTTCAAACTGACTTGTGTAAGTTAGATTTATTCATCATGATTTACTAGATCAAAGTGACTGAGCTTTATGTAGTTTCCTTATTAAAAGTTAAAGTGAAAGGAACCACTATTGTGTTATTATTTTCAGCAAATTCATATTGCTGTCATTACTTAAGAAGCATTAATAGATTTTGTGCCTTAAACAGTTTTATGGATAAGAGTCGGCTTCATTTTTTAAAACCTGTTCTCAGCGATCTTATTGTGCACACTATATGTAGTACACAATTTAGACACCATGTATTGCTGTTACCTTAATAGACTCAGCCAATGTGTAACCTTAATAGACTCAACCACTGTTCATTCTTTGATCTCTCTGAATGTCATTTAACTTTTAATTTCATTTATAAGGTGAAGACATTTTTAGTTCTAAAGTTTTCACCAGGATTCACAAGATGCTATATTTAATTAAACCTCATTTTTTGAAATTCAAGATTATGAGAAAAAATAATTCTTCATTATGCAAAAATGTTGCACAAGAAAATTTAGCCCTTGGGATTCAAATTATGTGTCAAACACTACAAAGCCTTGTGTCAGACACAAAATTTTGACCCTGGATGGAATTTTTTGCACCAGCACCGGTACATGTATGTGAGTCTACACAAAGTATAAAAATGGATGACATTGAATTTTTAAGTCAGACCCTTGTGTTTTGCATCTCCATGAGGTATGGAACTGCAGTTAAAGAAACTGGACATGGGGTCATTAAGATTGCAGATTACGTTATAAACTTTACAGCTGGACATAATGTTGTCCTCACTGCACCAGACCACACCTCTAAATTAGCCTTTGTATGATTATGTTCTCTGTTTCTGTCATTATATCAGCAGAAAACTTAATCTTGTCAAAATGAGTTCAGTTTTGAAGGATGCTTTTAAATTTCATTTAACTATTGGTCATAATTTAACACTTGTTATTTAACAATGAGAAAACAATGAAACTTACAGCATTGTTTTTCAAAGAGGTTTCTTTCTTGTTAGAGTTACTGTTACATACAGTGAAAGTAACTTGGTTGAAATTACTACAAAAGATGATTAACTCCTCAAATTCCTATTAAAAATAAAGCTGAACAAGAGATAAGGCTCTAGATATAACACTGTTGCAAGCAATTAATTTATTTCAAGGTTAAATTATTTTAACCCAAGTAAAGAAATATTTTTTTTATAACTATTAAGAAGTTATTACGATTAAATATGATTGTATAGATGTGTGTATATGTGTATAAACGGATAATGGAGACACTGGATATAGCATACAGACAGATAATGAAGACACTGGATATAGTATACAAACAAGTAATGGGAATACTTGGATATAGAATAGAAATATAATGGAAACACTAGGATGTAGCATACAAACAGATAATTAGGACACCTGGAGATATAATACAAACAGATAATTGGGACACCTGTATATATCATAACAGTGATCAAACTATTATAGGACCTAAACTCTAAGAAGTTTCTGTGATTTCCTGATGATATAGACAAAGGACAAGAGATTGAACACAGACCCAAATTTATGTTTCATTTAATTAATTAACAATCTTAAAACCACATTACATTTAACAATTCAAAATTTCAATAAGAGCTGCTTTACTTTTAGATAACTTGCATACATACCAACAATTACGCTTTTGGCGTAATCATTTTGCTTTTTTCACTAAATAATGCCTTAGGCATAAATGCATTTGGGTTATAGTTTTTTAGGTTATCCCCCTTCCCAAAAAAATTAATAATTTGTTTTCTTATTTTTATTATCATCCCACTAATCGCACAGAACGTATTCTAGAAAAGATGGCTTCTGTGTAGCTATGACGTAAAGGTACACTTGTCAGTAGATTTAGAAGTGACCTTCCTATGTGTTATGTTCTATTTATAGCAGCCGTCCTATTTCCAAGAAGACCGTTTTCTATTTATAGCAGCTGTCTTGCTTATGACAGAAAAGACTGGTTTTCTACTTAATAATTTTTTCTGCTCACATATTCTTTGTTAAATAGAATGTAAATTACAGAACCATTCTGTGAGAATTTGCATTAACATTTTCCTATTTATTCTAATCAATGCGTATGTTACAGCAAAAATGTTAAGCAAATGATTTCAAAGATGGATTAGAAAAAAGAAGAAAAAAAAATCTCCCGAAAAACGACTTGGAGATGAATACATGAATAACACAATACAGTGCCATTCTAGGGTACTTTACACCCATTGCAGGCTGTGTGGACAGTATTTTAATATTGGTCATAAAGTAAAACAGACGCCTTGAATTAGATCGCTTTACTAACTCCAATACTAACATAACTTCTTTTTTTTTTTTTACAGCAAAACTAAATAATAAAATTGTGGAAACGAATTGTATAAATGCAGAAACGTTATTTAACGCACTTTTAATAGAACACTGACTACACAATTAACCCGTATTTTGAGTTGCAACACTTTGAAATTAATGAACCATGTTAGCACTGGCATTCAAAAAGAAATTTTCAAATTTGTACTTTTTATTATGTCTGACACCATTTTAGAAGCTGGAATTAGTAACTATAATTTGTTTATTAGTTCTTCTTGCATGTATCCAAACAATGATGCAAGCCTGATAACTGATCCAGTACTTCGGTAGTTCTTTCCGGGGTGTTCAAAGGTTCTTCCTTCACCATTTATACTGGCCGCTATGTATAACCACAGGAGTCTGCAGTTTTATCAATAAAGCACGACGAAATTTCTGACTACATGAAATCATCTTAACGGTATTTTACAATAATAAAGGAATGCAAATCGACCTCAACCCTCCGCTCAATTTGAATTTTCTCACGCGTCTTTTATCCCTTCAGAATCGCGCGAAAACTGAAAAACTACACATATCCATTACAAAAGACAGTAACGTACCTTGTCATCACTCTTGGACGACCATTGCATGAATCCAATCCAGCGAATTAACCTTTATTTTCACCATTATGGTCACAAACACTGTGAACATGAACCATGTGAGGAAGTAGCCCATTTGTACCACGGGCTAAATAACGTCATGAAATTAATTTTACAAGATAAAATGTTTAACTTGTTGTTTTTTTTTTCAGATTGCATCATTTTATAATTTTTTTTTATCAATTTCCATAACAGAAATGTGTAGTTAAATTTCTGATAGTACAAATAATGGTTGATGATATCATCATGTTCAAAACTCGAGCCTAGACGGATGATGGACCCGGAAGATTAAAAATGTGTTGGATAGATTTTCTAGAGATTGCCACTTGGTAAGATCATCTGTTATACTGAGTTTTTACTTCATATCAGAAAATGATAGTGAAGAAGAAAATATAAATTTCCCTAGTACATGTATTAAAAGAAAACAGATTCTGAGCCATGTTCGGAACGATTATTAGACCCTAACGCATATTTACTGCAGAGTAGAAGCTAGTACAAATGGGCTACTTCCTCACATGGTACACGTTCACAGGGTTTGTGACCGTAATGATGAAAATAAAAGTTAATTCGCCGGATTGGATTCATGCAATGGTCGTCCGAGAGTGATGAGAAGGTACGTTTTTGTTTTGTTTTTTTTTTTTTTTTTTTTTTTTTTTTTTGGATATGTGTAGTTTTTCAGTCTTCGTGCGATTCTGAAGGGATAAGAGGCGCGTGAGAAAATTCGAATCGAGCGGAGGGTTGAGGTCGATTTGCATTCCTTTATTAATGTATAATACCGTTAAGGTGATTTCATGTAGTCAGAAATTTCGTCGTGCTTTATTGATAAAACTGCAGACTCCTGTGGTATAACCTATCTTGTGCTAAAAAAAAATGTCGTTAAACCCAACAACAACAATAACTGATAGTTGATATTAAGCTAAAGTACAAATTGTAAGTATTTATTATACACGCCATGTTATTTTATTATATATACGTCCATTCAACCACAGGAGTCTGCAGTTTTATCAATAAAGCACGACGAAATTTCTGACTACATGAAATCACCTTAACGGTATTATACAATAATAAAGGAATGCAAATTATTGTATAATACCGTTAAGGTGATTTCATGTAGTCAGAAATTTCGTCGTGCTTTATTGATAAAACTGCAGACTCCTGTGATTCAACTAACAGCACGCATCGGGTTGTGCAGTAGGTTTCTTTCAATTGTACTTTAGCATTAATTCATTTACTATCTGCTGTGTTCGTTAATTTCATCCTCATTTTACAAAAGTTTGAAATTATAACTATTTATTCCAGTATTTTGGTTTGGCATTTCCATTTTTATACATGAATTTTATTTAGATTCGGTGTTCCAACAGTGCTGTCATTTATTCCTGTATGATTGTATTTTAATACATGATTTATGGAAATATGGCACAGAAGGCATTTACACACTTTATCCGAGTTTACAAAAGACAATTTGTAATCAATATATGAACTTGTCACTTTGCTGCATTTTTCAAAAAACAGTAACATTTGAATGTATGTACTTTAAGAAGATCTATAAGGCTTTATTTTTATCAGTGAATGGTCACCATATTTTATAATGTAATCTTATTAGTATGTTTTTCACACAATATTGCTTCAGTAACCAGTCCAAAACCTAAACGTGAGTTAACATATTTAAAACGAACAGTCGTCAATTTATTTTGTATGCATCCATTTAATTTGTGCATTACGGGAGATCAGAGATTTAACTTAAACACCATACTGATAAGTATCCATTACAATGAATTGTGTCACCTCCTCTTGAGCTGAACATTAATTTATTGGGCTCTATATCGCATCTTCAGCACGAAGGTTGAGGGCATTCCAGATAAAAGTAACACTATAATATTACTGGGATAGTTGAAACCCATTTACAGAGCATAATGTCATTTTATTAACACCCACCTTCACCACCACCCCGAGTTTAAAGACATTTACAGAACTTCAGTCTGCCCCATTGACATAAACATAAATTTTCTAAAATTCTCGTCGACCTCAGAATCGAAGATAATTTGAGATAACATAAGATTAAATAACTTTGCGTCTTTCTCAGCGCATATTATCATTGACAATATAACCTTTACCTTTCTGTACCTTACACAAAAGCTTTTTTAAAGATTTTCTTCAACTGTTAGCACTTTGCTCAAAAAATATTTTTTGAAATATTGTTTACTTTTCAATACTTTGTTTAAAAGCTCTCAGGACAGATGGTTTCTATCTTTTCACCCTCTGATCCAAATATCTGTGAAAATACAGCTTCTACCTGTTAGCACTGTGAGTCAGAATGTCACTCCATGCCTGGTTCCAGAAATCTCTCTGAGAAGGATACTTCGCCAAAAGAAATATTGAACTCTTGACATTTTCTGACAAATGTTCCACAAGCATAACATTATAAGAGTGTCTCGGCTCCATGTTTCTGTGTTTTAACCCAATCTTGTGAGGAAGGAATCCGGTGACATAAACATCATCGATCCAATAAAAAGGCACCTCTTTTGACGCATTTAATAATTTATGGACAACATCAGTTGACGTTATATAAGCGAATCCCTCACAATAAGTTGGATATTTCTTGTATGGGTATTCTGAATAACTTACAAACCATTTGTCGTCTGGTCTTCGAACAGGTCCTTGATTGTGAAATGCAGAACAATATAGAAAATTGGAGATTTGTCCATCAGGAGATTTTAGTAATAAAAATTCAATGAGATGAAATGGGTCTACCATAGTATCATCATCAGTTTTTACTACAAATTTCGTATGATTGCAAAATCTCGTTACCCAGTCCAACAACATCACGTGCTTGTATGTTAAGTTTCTGTAATGATCTACAAAGTCACCTTGAATTATGTCCATGTACCGCCTGCTTTCCTTAAGAATGGCTTTCTGGACAACTTCACTGTTTTCTTCGCGTTTCTCTAGCATTCCCAACACAAATAATGTAACAATTGAGACCCCAGAGTGAAACCTTATCGAACCGTACGTTTGTCGAATAGCAGCCCTCTCTTCGTGGTTCTTCGGAGCACTGTGCACGAGTATGACGAGAAATAGGTCATCAGCGCTGCATGCCAAATCGTTCTTTAATATGTACTTATACATATGATGGTTTATTAGTTCATCGTCAGCATTTTTATAGCTTTTATAAAATAATGTAAAATCATCTTTGAGCATATTTGCCGTGAATGGATGCCAGACTTTTCTCGTTTCCGTCGTGGAGATATCCTGCCTCCTCCTTTCTGGCTGTGAGTTACTACCTTCTGAGGTATTGTTTTTCACCCCGTCGAGAAAAGCTTGTTGAACTAGGATATTTAAGACAATTGTCACAGTCATGATAATAGTAGCACAGATTAAAATAGTTCGTAGTCTGTACCGCATGATTTCCTCTTTCCTTTCTTCAAATATATGCTGTATTAGAGTTATTTTAAATATGTTGACATTTTCTTCTGTTAATAACACTTTGATATCACCATCTTTCTCTTTATAGATCTGAAAGAGAACAGAAATTAACAATTGAATCGTAGTGGTTTTATGGTGGACCTTGCATGTATACATTTTTGTGCATGTGGTGACAAGAAATCTTTTTAAAACGGAAATAGTTCATTGTTCCAGATTTTTTTCGAAGTTTCCTTTTTAAATTTCAATAAAATTAACTAGGCAAACAGAATCCACTCTACTCCTAAAACTTAAACAAAACTTAAGTCCCAAGTATTATTTGACACTAAAATAAAACCATTAAGCCGAACTATTTTAGAGCAGGTAGGCAGCCAAAGGCAGAAATAAGCATGGCACTACTACATAAATACACTACCAAACATACGCAAAACTTTTAACTTCTGGTCTTTCATATGACGGAAGATGACAGGTAAACGGACTAGGTCATGGAACTATCGGGGTTTCGATCGTGAGAGATTTCTAATTTACATATGTTTAGAATAATTTTACGTTTTGAAACGAACTATTTATGTATGCAATGCTTTCAATTTTTTTACGTGTGTGTATTCTTCACATGCACACAACCATTAACAATTATTTTAAATTAACTTGTTGGTCCAATGAAATAAAATGTACCTTAGAAAGACAAAATATTTGTCAAAACAAACAGTGCAATACAAATTTGATTAATCACATAGTTTGTTTTTGTTCTGTTTTCGGGGTCGTGGTTAAGTCCACGTTTTAGAAATGTGAAGTTCCTTTTTCCAATTAACATATCTTAATACACATATACTAATTTGTAATTTAAACTTTTTTGCATTTTCTATTTAATCTTAATAAAGGCACGGTAAGAAGGTATTAATTGGTTTTTATTAAATTTACAAGTGAATTTCGGTTAACTTTAAAATCAACATTCATGTCCGAAACTGTCATTAGTAAATTATGATTTTAAAACTATACATGTCCGAAATTGTATAAATGTTAGTTTCCATCCTAATTGTAAACGTTTTCTAATTTTATCGTTGTCAATTGTTACTCAAAAACAGTGTCAAAAATTTAAGTTTTGAAATTTCTTTTTCAATTATTGTTAAAATTCCTCTAAGTTAGGAAAATATGTTTCACATGACGTTTCTTGGGACTCCATATTTACGTCTAGTTGGATGTTTGTATTTCTGAAGAAAAAAATATTAAATTATTTATATTTCCATTTTTAGAATTTTATAAGGTAAAGTATAAATATAAACTCTAACAAACACATAATAGCCAATAGTGTGCTGACGTGCCGTTTAACATACATACATACATACATACATACATACATACATACATACATACATACATACATACATACATACATACATACATACCGTTTCCTTTATATAAAAGGATGGTCAACTGTGTAGAGGAAAACAATTACGTTGATGACATAGTGAGTGATCTGAGACACTTAATCCTTGGTAACGATTTTCTAACAAATAAAACGGAAGTAAATCCCATGTTTATCATGACCTTTCTGTCGGACACGTTTTAATGCCCACCAAGAAGGTGTACGTGGTATATAGTGTTAATCTTGTCCGTACATCACGTCTTGTTGAAGATTTGTATTGCATGCAGACTTTTTTGTAAAGAACCAACCTTGTATGGTTTTGAAGAGCCGCGGGGTTGGAATCATGGGCAGAGTGTGAACCGTCTACTTTAAAGTACACAAAGAATGATCTTGATTGACCTCGTTACTGACCGTATGCAGAAAGCGACGTGGTTTGCGACCAATCGCAATCGTGGCTGAATTTATGGATTTCAAGGACAAGCAAATGAGTCATTCATAATCTGAATAAACGTCATAAAATAAACGAGAGGCTTAGTATCGGAAGACCATGGGGTGTTGTACCGGACAAAAGCGGGTCCCGTGAGAACATTACAGTTAAAATTTTAATGTCCTTTTTATCTATCTCATGGAAGAAGTAGAGCGCGCCAAAAGTGAAAATATGAAATACAAACTGATCATTGAGGGTATTGATATATCTTACGATCGTGCTTTTATACAGTAAATATGATGCACTGTGTTGCATATGGATATAATCAAAAGAGTGATGATGGGAAAATGGATTCTTTCTTTCTTTTTCCGAAGGACCCTGTTTACCAGAAAAAAAAAAGTGAATTCAAGCTGTGAGATAGAATTAGGTGAGAGGATGGGAAAGATGTATCATTATTGCCGGATTATATTCAATTTTGCCCAAGACAATTCGGCCCAACTCGAAAGACAATTCAGCTCAACTTAACAATAGTTTGAACAATTTCTTTGTTTAAAAACAACAAGTAGGTACTATGTAAGATACGTTTTACGAATAGATTTTAGGAAAATACTCAATTTAAACGAAATTGATATTCTTTCCAAAAAAAATAATTATACTTTGCAAAATACATATATATGAGAGAAAACACAAGCAGACATATCTTGCTCGATCTGATTAAAATATTTATATACACATTTTATGCTAAAAATATATATGCATCTGTACAACGACATTATCAATTTAAGTCTTTAGGTCAAATTATCAATATTCATTTATTAAACAATAAAATCTAACAGATAATATTCTACAGAGAGAGAGAGAGAGAGAGAGAGAGAGAGAGAGAGAGAGAGAGAGAGAGAGAGAGAGAGAGAGAATAGTGTTGCGCATTTTGTCAATGTTGTTGCAATATGAAGCTCTTACCAGTTAATTTTATTATTTGTTTTAAGTTGTCTTGGTGTGTGCGCGTGTAAATTAACAGCTTGTCATTACTAGTCAATATTGTCAATCATATTTGCTCCATTATTTCATACAAATAAGAAAGGAATTAATTTTGTGTTGAATTCTCCCTTCCCTACATGGTACAAAAAAAAATGATAAACAAAATTATTTGAAAATAAAATGAAAGAAACTTACCTTGCATTGCTATCATTTATTCCTTCTTTTTGATCATGCGAAATTTATTAAAGAAAAAATTATTTCCACAAACTCCTTGTATGTAGTGGACACCTGTTTGCGTATGCATCCTTACTGTAGTGTGTATTGCTTATGTCAAAAAACAAAATCACAACAGAGACGAAAATATCCGATTGCTTGAAGGCACCTGCCATTCACGCATGACGTTACAAGGTGCAAACTGACCATGATTGAATTGTATCCAGGCTAACTATACCACGGTGTCTCGCAAATAAAAATCATTATTTTAAAATATATCCACTGTGAGTGCAAATGATAATCTATTTGCTAGCATGGGTTACAAAAGTGTTATTAAAGCACGATATTGTTGTGGATTATATTTGCCCTGCAAACATCAATTATGATTACATCATCTGGGAAACAAATAGAAGCCCGGGTGATGGATAAACACAACTTGGAACGAGCAATAAACTCTTTCCTTAAACTTACAGGATATCAAAGGCAATGGTTATTTTATTACAAAGCAAACAAATCCCGAAAACTGACTCTGGTATCCTTTAAGTGTACCGATTTTTCTTATGAAGTCAGCCGACATAAGTAAGTCAAGCTTGGTTCCTTTGGATTCTTTTAAGTGTGCAGATTTTTTTTTTTAATAAAGTCGACCGACATAGAGAAGCCAACATTGATTCCGTTTTACCAGTATTTACGGGAATTTTCACAATAAATTGAAACAATAGAACAGTTTTGAAAGCGACACAATCTAGTGCGTCACGCACGCATGTCGATATAAGGCTGAATGGCAAATTAGTTTTCAGTAGTTCGTTATAAATGTTCTCTATCCATGGTTTAGAATGTTTTATTTTTCGACAAGAAGAAGCATGTATTTCGTCTTATGGAGATAAATGTACTTCATTTCCAGCTTTCGTACTTTATTGGTGGAAAATCGTAGCAAAGGGATAGGAACTGCGTTGTATACGTCTTTTTGAGGAATTAAATTATTTCTTCTTTCCACTTGATAATTTATTTTTTGTTCTTTTTGTGCTTGTATGACCACTTTTAATCTTGTAATAGAAATCTGATGTAAACAGAAAAATGTTGGAGTGTGGCTGGTGACCTTTAAGATACGCGTGGACATCACAAGACCTATGTGATGAAATACTTTTCATTGTGTCCATTAAGCAATGTTCACAAGACAGCTTTTGGAACAAAGGGTTTTAGACAACTGTAATAAGGATCATAATTACATTGTTAATTTCAGCTCAGTTTTGAATATTGTCTTATCATTATATGCCTTTATTTCTACTTGAGATTGTCAGAATTGTGCAGTATTTTGGAGATTGTCAGAATTGTGCAGTATTTTACGATACTGGACACCTTCATATTGCACGCACGTTCATGTTACATTGTGCATAAAGATAGTTTTGTAATCTTAGGAACTACTTTGTAAACAAACCATGGTTATTCGTGTAGTAGACGCTTTAGGTTTTAGTTGATTAGATTTGTATGCGAATGAACCAAAGCAGCTGCTTCTTCCATTTGAAATTATAGACGATTAAGCTAACGATGTGGACGAGTTCACTGAGTCAGAAACGAAACTTTCAAACAAGTAAAGGAATTAACGTGATATTCGCAATATAAACAACAAAACATGAGATTCAGTAACTGACAATACCTGAAACAGCTATTATGGAGAATTTTCATATATTATCTCGAATAGAAAGGTTAAGACCATGACGAGTGCTCTCTAGGGTCTAAAAAAGCTAGTATAGAAAAGCATATTGAGGCCAATGGCTATCGCATATCAATCAGTGACATACCATTTTACAAGTTTATCAATATACTAGATTCGAGAAAAAATGCAACTGAAGGTTTGGTAAGAACCTAAAAACCTCAGAGCCAATAATCCAAGACGACGAACAAGTATTATTTCCGCTGGGTAAATGGAGTGTCACATGACAGCTACATTTCAAATTTTCCTATGTAACTATTTTGATACCATGTTAGGTTAGAGATGGTAGACACAGTGTATTATACATGTCATAGCTGGGGTCCATTCAAAATTTATTCGCATTCGTTCACAGTATGATTCCAAATTTCAATTATAAGTAGACCGAATGATAATTCTTTTTGAAACTGATTTAGAGCACGAGACTATGTTAAAAGGTCTCTAAGGGCGGAGCTATGTGTGCAATGAATACTGTTATTGCGTATTGATGACTCTACGGTTGTGATTTTTTTAAAAATAAAGCATAAATTCAAGTATATGGTTTCTTGCAATGTCTTATTATTAAGCATTGGGCATTTAAACAAAATGAGGATGTAATAAAATGGTTACTGCATGTGTATGGGGAAATATGAACTCGTTCTTTTATCTGAAAAATACCCCACATCACAAGGTCGTTTTGTATTTTCCGAAAAACTCGGTTCGTATTTTCCCATACAAATGCAGCAACCTATAAAATTGCTCTGTTAGACAAGAGATTGTCTTAGCTGTGTTTCTCGTGATTCAATTATTGAAATTTAATTAACATAAACTACCTCTAAATGAAAATATCTATACCCTTATGAGGTCTTACAAATAGTTCAACATATCTGTGTGTGTGCGTGCGTGCGTGCGTGCGTGTGTGTGATTTAGATTTTCAACGTAGATTTAATAATTATTCACTCATATCGCTATGATGTCTGCAGTGTGGCAGAATATAGTGATGTCTAACACTGGGGTATCATGTGGCAGACATGTAGCATGATGTCCCACCCAGTAACATTAACCTGACACCAAGCCGACCAGTTCTAAGACTAACCTCTTAATGCTGAACAAGTAGAGAGGTAGCTAGCTGTTAGTACAGTTTTTATAAGTCTTTGATATGACTTGGCCGGGGTTCCAACCAGCGACCTCCCGCACTTAATGCAGACGCTCTAACCACCATGCCACCGGAGCGGTTCCTATGCACTGTGGGATGCCTTACAAATAGGTATCTGTGCATTGTGGGGTGCTTTACAAGTTGATGAACGTATCTGTGCTCTGTTAGATGCCTTACAAATAGATGAACATATAGGCGCTTTGTGAGATGCCTTATAAATATATGAATATCATCTTATGGTCATGATATTTTGATTTTATTCTGATTTAAGATCGAAACTTTTCCCACTATTCTGTCAATTCTGTTTCACAGAAGAAAACTTACATTCACTTCTGCATATTAAAAAAACATTATTTTTTGAAAATCTTACGCAATTTAGCATGCTTTTAGAATGAACATTTTTGCAAGCTTGACCAGTCTGGTATTTCCAAATGTGATGTTTGTATTAATATATTACAATTCCCCCCTATCTATCTATCTATCTATATATATATATATATATATATATAGATAGATAGATATATATATATATATATATATATATATATATATATATATATGATCAATTCAAACCATCCTAATGCTACGCTGATAATGCTTTCTTGTTATACATAATTCATAAATTGATTTATGTATTGTTCGGTGACCTTAAATACTATGTAATATCAGTTATATCTTGACTGGTAGTCTTGAATTCTACATATTAGACGTCTTTGTCTTTGTCTTAGCAAATTGTCATTGTCTTATAAAATAACTCACCACTGAATAATGTTTTGTCCATGTTTGTACATTGTAGGGATCTTTTGTAAACAACATATTACACATCTAACTTCTATCCATGAATGTAGGTTGAACTTTTAAGATAATATTTGTAAACATGTTTACATGGCCTTTTGACTTTAGAAGGTTCTAGCAAGAGAACTTGAATTTAATGGGCGAATGACCCACATCCTGATCATGATATTGTGTCTTAATTGTTTTTGTGACAAACAACATTTATTCTTATTTTAATATCAATCTTTTAGTTGTGTTCATTTATAATTTGAGTGAAATCATATAACTAAATTATTCGTTGGAATTATAAAGTGCTGATTGACTGTTTGGACTAAAACATAATTTTGGGATTATTGAAAATTAATTCAAAAACATTCTGAATTATATCAAGACCATTTGCATATTATCACATTCAATACTGGAATTCATTCAGAACACTATATTTTTGGATTTTGAGGAATTTATTTCACAATAATGTAAGTTCCTTTTTAAATTTTTACTTTGTATTCTAGGGAAATAAAAAAAATTAAATTTATAAAAGATTTTGGTTTTGCTTTTTCTGTTGCTTAGTTTAAGACCATAGAGTCGTAACAATAGATAATTATTATAATAATATCAAGGAGTAAAAGAACAAATCTGTGTTACATTCTCAATTTTCAGCTGCAGCCGAACATTATCCACATTCAGATGAGTCCAAAATAAAATAAGAAGTATAGTTTTGCTATTTATAGTCATTTTTTATTATACCTTGATCATA
Organism: Potamilus streckersoni; assembly: GCA_016746295.1. Taxonomy (NCBI): domain Eukaryota; kingdom Metazoa; phylum Mollusca; class Bivalvia; order Unionida; family Unionidae; genus Potamilus; species Potamilus streckersoni. The sequence goes on from JAEAOA010000201.1 coordinate 903,961, forward strand.
CATAAAAACAGACTCTCTCTCTCTCTCTCTCTCTCTCTCTCTCTCTCTCTCTCTCTCTCTCTCTCTCTCTCTCTCTCTCTCTCTCTCTCTCTCTCTCTCATTTGATCTTCCGTTCTTGCAACAACAAAACAAATGGTATCCAAAATTACCTCATAGTATGTGTAAATAAGCAACACTCGTACTTACATTTTTCTGTTCAAGTTTGTTTCTCTGAACTTTGACATCTATTTCAGACCCAACGTTTGAGGATGTCGTTATCTTTATTTGTTCTGGCAGCTCTCTTCAATATCCAGAGATATGAATGGCTGGGTAAGAATTATTGATGGTATTTATTATTGATGATATTTATTTATTCATAATCCGATTAAATTTGGCACTGGTGTGTTAAACCACTATTTCATCTGATACATATTTAATTGAATTTTTGTAATCAATGTTCCATCGCTACGAGAGCATCGTCCGTGGCGCAAGAATGAGCTGAAATGCAGACTAAATTCCTTCAAGACACGCTATTAAGACACGCTATTGGTATCTTTAATTCGGCATATTTAGATAGCATTGGATCTCTCTGAGTTCAAAACATGATTGGTCAACAGCCTATATAATACAGAGGTATCTTTCCATAAACACCGTTGATTAAATGTGATTTGCTACGATTGCCATTTCAACTAATATGTTATTACGATTTCAAATTCTTCTACCAATAACTGAAATATAATGGGGGTGGGTTGTAATAATTCTTGCCTTAATTGTCTCCATCATTAATGATTTTTGTCATGGCTACAGAGATTTCCTTTTAATGCGCCTGTGTTTACTCAGTCATTTAATTCTTTTTCTCTGGTACAATACTATAAAGTTGTCAAACTTTATACGTGTACTTATGAAATATACCAGTGACCTCTTTATCCTTCAGTGCCTTAACTGTATGAAGCATAAACGGAACTGGCGAGACTATGAAGGGAGATTACCGCCATAATTATATGCATGTATTTTCTAATCTTCCTTGATGCATTATTGTAAAGGGCTGCTTGCAAGTGCTACTTTCATAATTCTGTCCATTGTATTCTTCATTGGTGCGAATTTTACGTAGCAGATTCAAAGCGCTACTTTCCTTCTGCGTTATTGTCAATGGCTGCTTGCAAATGTTACATTCATAATTATAGCTATGAATTCATTTACGCAAGCTGTAGATGCCTGCTTGCAAGTGCTTAGATCTTCTTTTCTTCAGCGTCATTGTATCTTACAATTTGCCAACTACTGAATTGATTCTATAATTTTTCTTATGGCAAATTCTAGGTCAGTTTTTACAAGTTTTAAATATTCTATTTATAAACTTCCTATATCACAAATTAGACAAATTGCACCTTCAAAAATCATGATTAAAATGTAGCATTAAGTATGTTGCTAGTTAGCATCACATAAGTTACCATAAAATAATGCTTCATTATGACAACATAGCGCGCCGTGACACGTCAATTTCGTACAATACGACTACTAGCAACCAGAGGTTATACCACTTTACGGCATGTTTGGCGCGTCTGATTTAAAATATCACTCAAATTATATTACAGCATTACATTCAATTGATTTCTCAGTATTAACATTCGGAAGACAGGTTGCCTGAAAGAAGCCAAAACAAATTAAATGTATCAATTTGTATACAATTATAAATATTTATACAATGTTATATTTCTGCTGACCCTTTCCACCCCATTTTTATTTGGACGTTATGTGGGTGTAATTTACAGATGCAACAAGGTGGACTAATTGGGTAGCCGTTTACCAGCAAGGTTTAAGTGCCTGATTTGCGTATATATTCTCATTTACAATGTTATCAATTTAGAGTATGCTTATTATTTTAGAGTGCAGTGCAAATTCTGCTTTTTGGATCATCAGTAAACCTCATAAAGTTTGAGCAAATTGCAGATAATTGCACCTCGAAGTCATACTTTCTCTTTCTTATTTCTTCACGAGAGAGAGAGAGAGAGAGAGAGAGAGAGAGAGAGAGAGAGAGAGAGAGAGAGATTACATTACAGAGATGAGGATTCTGTTTATTCTCACATCCGTATGAAATTCATTTTTGCTGTTAATCTGCAGTTTACAGTGGCAGAGGCAGATTATATATATATATATATATATATATATATATATATATATATATATATATATATATATATATATATATATATAATAAATAAACTGACGACGAACAGTGCGAAACTAGTAACTAACTAGCCTGAGCGCTTTCGACTCTTAATGAGTCTTTTTCAAAGGCAAATACAAACATATATACGACAAACAAATAAACACAAAAACGTTGTGTTTGTAAACCTCTACATGGCTGTCTCCACATGGGTTAAAACTATAGATACAACCAGCTTGTATAGACTAGTTGCGGATACTGAAAACGGTGTATAATTCCCTAAAAGTCTACAAGCCAAAGCGACATCTATATTTACTTTTTGTACATTTATGTAACGCAGATTATATCCCGGATATTTGATTCTATACCGGTTATTCTTATAGTAAAAATTGAAGGATACTAAGAAGATTTAGAAAATGTTAAATTCTACTTGTGCAAAGTTTTCATTTTCTAGTCTTCTTGGTTTAGACCGCTTGGTTTCAGTGTTCTAAGGCGGCGTGTCCAGTATGATTCCTTTTCCTTCCTGTTTTCGGAACTCCAGCTGTGGTTGTTAGCAATAGCGATAAGTATTATATCACTGAAAGTGTGGCCAGGGGAGGAGAAGTGTTCTGTGACCAGGCTTCTGTACAGCTTTTTTGTCATCCAATCAGATATATGAAGGTTTATCCTTTTGTGTAGCTTTTCAGTTTCTCCGACGTACTGAAGGCCACAGATCTTACATGTGATGAGATAAATCACATTCTCTGTTTTGCACGTTTTGTTTGGACCATGTATGTTTAATTTTTCTTTAGTCACTGTGCTAGTGAATGTCTTGGTCTCTATCATATGTTGACAGGTTTTGCATCTTTTATCGCCACAGGGTCTAGATTGACTAGGTTGGTTTTGACTAGCGATTGGCGTTAGCTTTGCCCTGACTAGGGATGTCCTTTAGGTTTTTTGGTCTCCGGTAAGCTACTACAGGTTTGTTCGGAAGTATTAGGTTTAGTATGTCTGACGATTGCATGGTGGGCCAGCGGTTTGCGATGATTTTACCTACTTTGGGATTGTCTGGGTGATAGGTCAGTATAAATGGTATCCTATCAAACTTTTCTTTCTGTCCATATCTGAGCTATTGCGGAATTATACGTCACTACATTAATATTTCAAAGCTTCTTTACAGTATATTTTAATCTTAATGTCACAAAGAGCAGCTAAATAATCAGAACCCACGTGTGCTACACCTTTTTAAAATTCTTGAATCAATTTATTGTTTTTAATTGGTTTGATAGTGGTACGAATTACAATAAATGGAAGTTAAATCTCAGGTAACATTATGTCTATTGTCTCTGATTATTTAAAATTTAAAGAACAACAGTTTAAAAGATGCAAATCAGTTGGAAAGCTTTTGGGTTTTTTTGTGGAGAGGAGGTAATTTAAAAAATACATTTAAAGGTTCAGGTTCTGTACGTCAGCGATGCAAATTAAATGCTGGAAAATAATTGTACACTAAATTTAATACTTTAAATAAACATTTTTATCATTATACGAACATAATTTTTCACAATTTGATAATTTCGGCTTTTGCGACAAAATATGTTCCAAATGAAGATTGTGATAAGAATAAGAAGACCTCAATGAAAGCATCATTTTTTAAAATGTCATTTTAACTATAAACTTTTTATGTGCTATTGAAGTCACTCTGAAATATTACTTAAGCAGGAGATCACTTACAATAGTATCACAGAAAAAGGTAGACGGTCGTAAGGTGCGTCAAAATGGGTGACGTACAATAGGATCCTAACAACCAGGGGTCGTCTGATGGAAGCTCGTTTAGAAGAGTACGAGGGAATGTATCATTGTCATTTCTGATCCTTACTTTGTTAAAATAAGTAATGTTTTACAAGTAATCAGAGATATCACTAAGAAGTAGAGTTCTTAAACGGTGAAAGTAAATAATCAAGTAAGTTAAAACTGGCTTTGAAGAAGATAGACCGTCCTGATGTACAGAGTTATGGGTGTAACGTTTGCATTTGCAAAATGCACAGTGGAGAGAATGTTGGCATACCTCTATACTACTTTCATGTACTTTGGCTGAAATTATTTACATGTTGTAGTTGTGGAAACAACATCTGATCAAAATGGTTGCACTCGTGTCCTAAAAAAAACAAACTCGTCATAAACTAGTCAAAAGTGTACTAACGTTAGCAGGTATCAAAAAAGAAAAATGAAATTTCTATAACAGCATCTGAAAGTATAATTTAAAAACTATACGAAGTGTGAAGCTGTAGAGTGTCACTTTAACCCTTACCCTATGCCATTTTAAATGCTATCCTCTACAAAGAAATGTGGGCCATCAATGATGTCGTTTTGTTAAAATATTTTCTAACGCTGTTTATTACATATATTATGAAAATAAGTTATTTCAATTTTCTCTAGTTGGACAAATTCTATTCAGCATTGTTTGTTTGTTTTTTAGGTTATGCTGTGTATATGTTCTATTTTTTACTAATGGCACCCATATTTAATTGCGAAACAGTATAATTTTGTATAAATCAGAAAATCATTCATGTCAGACACTTTCCGTCAAAAGTAACATAGTATGTTAAGCGACTGTTTTATACGTAGTGAATAAAGGGTTTTTTTATTTGTTGTGGCATCATCCATATTTGATTAATTTCTACAAATGTTACAGGTTTTTCTCCATTATCCTTTCTGGTTATATTCTAATTTAGCACTTTTGGAGGAGAAGTGGTTGATAGGGTTTCGAGTATTTAGTAAATCGACAATATTTTGTTGTGTGATCAGCATCGTTTGTAGACAGTGGATTATAAACTTCTCGATTGGTTTTGTAGAAGACACCAATTAAAGGTTCCGTCGTAATTTGTGCAACAAATCAAAATTAATTTGAAATGTTCTCTCTAAATTATTTAGAAGACTACAGTCTCTCTAATCTGAAATATTTTTTAAAATTTATTTATTTGCAAGTTGCGCGAGGTTTTGCCTGAAATAACAAAATAGTGTGTATTTTCTTCATGCTGAATTTAATCGTTCATCAATATATATATATATATATATATATATATATATATATATATATATATATATATATATATATATATATATATATATATATATATATATATATATATATATATATATATATTGTCAGAGACTGCTCACATGAATTTGTTTTTGTAAATGTCATTAGCCCTTTTCCAAGGTTCAGTTTGAAGATCTTTATTTTGTCAACTGAGCATTGCATTGAAAACGTCATCTGCAACATTTCATATTTCGACAGCTATCGGTCATAACCACCCTTTTTAATGATTTAAACCGGTACTCTGCATTGGAAGAGTACGGTATACACTGTATACGTAAACAAACTACAATATACTAAATAAATCCCAACATTCGTATATATTTTTCGAAGTCAAATAAAAAAATAATGGCTTTTCCTCCAGTTAAAGTGCATTGTAAATTGCTGACAACATAATTTAAAAAAGCTTAAATAATATCGAAATTCACGTATGCTCAGTATTATACTCCTTCTTACAGCATGGATTAAATTATTTTTTTTATTAATAAAATATGCACAGCCTTGATAATTCATGTTGACAAATTAACTCAAAGTTGCCGATATTCTCTAGGAGAAAATTTTGCCTACTTAAGTGTTCCATATTCTTTTTCACAACTATAATCAACCGTACCCAAACTTAGTACAAATGTCAGTGGCTGAAGATAACATTTCGTCTGAATAAGGCTGATTTTAATTTTATTTCTAAAATGTTTTATTTTACCCTCAAACCCCACTACTTGTAAAGGGATCATCTAGATTTGGTTATGTATATCAGTCCTTTTGCAGTCAGTCCGTCCATCATTTCGGATTACCTTGTTAGCATGACTTAAAATAATACTAGATATAGGTAAATTATACTTTCTATGCATGTTTTAAGCCTATGTGGATGATCTAGTTAGATTTATTTTTTATTTGTAAATATAAGAACACAAATTTTCTTTGGTGAAAACTTTAACTTCCTTGAAAAACAAAACATGAAACAGACAAATGGAATTTGATGTGAATGTTTGTATGTCGCTATGACAAGTTATCCACCATAAAAAAAAAGATTAAAAAATGTCCAGGCTCGTTCATTGGTAGCTTTTTAACCTGCAGTGTTCTGCGTGTTTCACAAACATAAATCAAGTTTTTCTTATGTGCCGCAGCTCTTGATAAACTATAGTTAATGAAGTCGTGTATTCAAAGTTGTCCGAAGTGAGATATTTCCAGAAAGTTTTGACCGTCTGCTGTCACGTCACGCAAAGTGAAGGAACAAAAAGTACAGCCTTGTGCTTCAATTTAGCGGTCGATGTCCTAACCCCATCTATTATTCATATGAAGACGTAATAATACGTCAGGTAAACAAGTGAGCCAATTGCACGACCCTTCAACAAAATACTTAGGGCTTTTGTTGCATTAATAATTTAAACGGTAACAGATTGTATAGGACCAAATTAACTTTGCTTGTTAATAAATAGCATAGAATGTATCTATGGATTGTTTGCATGCATGTAATGATTGTTGGAAAGTTATATTTGCTTTTTTCCTGGCGCTCAACTTCGCTGATTTGACGGAATGGTATGAATTTGTTTGGAATGGGGGTGGGGAATGGGATTTAGGGTATGACCATTATCGTGCATTTAACACGTAACATACACTTTTTTGTTTTTTGTTTCAAACTAACGGCAGGGTGAGATTCAACTATCTTTTCGGATTGACCGAAGCATCCCTATATGACGCAAAGAGTAAAACTTACCTTTCCAAGACTTCGATAGTCTGTTTCAGATACAAAGTAAAATAAATACTAGGAAGTCACGTGTCGTTCAAGGGCAAATTTCATATTGTTTCTATCATTTCATTCTAAAATGCACTATAAAACTTACTATAGAAGCGCAGTCACTCAATCTTATAGGTTACTGCATTTGTATAGGAAAATAAGAAAGAGTTATTCTGAGGTATACTGTACTCCATAAGCTTTAGTACCATTTCTATTATATACTCAAGGAACTGACAAACGACCGTTGGTCTTGGTAGCGTATGTCGCGATTAGACATTATTTTAAGCAGAAATATCATTTTGGTATACTTAAAATTTAAATAAGGAGGCATATTGTAAATAACTGCGACATAAAATACCTTTTCCAGCTGGTCTTGAATAGAGGGATTTGTTTTTCTGTCCATCCACCTAAATTCTGCTTATCTACATGTGATGGACTTGGGTTATTGGCTAGGTCATTTTCGTACGATATACATGTCGCTTGAGGGACAGGCCTTGATGCAAGTATCCGTTTCTGTTCTGTCATTGATAGTTTGGAATCATAAGGGGGATAAAGTATGAAATTCTGAAGAAGACGAAGGATTAAATATTGATTGTTAGAGAATGCAAAATTCATTTGGGAATGCAGTAAATTGTTATTTGGAATATGGTTTCTGTTGGAAATGTGACCTAGATTTCAGGACAATTTCGCGTTGTCGATGATTTTTTGTTAAACCCACCTAGCCCTGATTAACATAGAGAAATAAGAAAGTACATTCTGAGGAAATTCCATATGAAGAATGGTATGTACAGTCATTACCATTGTTATTACGAGCTATAAGTTTAAATATTTTTTATGTCATATCACTTGCATGCTCTTTGATGGAGTGACCTTAGCCAGGGCTAGATCTGGTCAAGATAATGGGGTAGGTGGGGTGGTTTCCAAATGGCACCACAGCAAACGTCTGTGTCTGTTTACCCAGAATATGCATAATACCCAATAAACAAGTGCAAGAATAAAACTATAGTTAAATGTATAGTAACGATTGACTGAACGTGTGTGTGTGTGTGTGTGTGTGTGTGTATTTTTTGGCGGGGGTGGGTGTGTTTCTGAAACCTCGGATCACCTACCCCAATCCTGCCCTGCCAGGTACATGGTGTGTATGACTTCTACTATAAATCCAAGCATTTTCTGACGAAAGTAAAACGGGGAAAAGATGTTGGGGTGAGAGTCCTTTTCGCCTGTGGAAATATGACTTCTTCGCCATATTGATCCTGCAGCTCTTGCCTTTTTTTAAAATATCCAAACCTTCTTTCTTCAGTGGCATTTAGTTTTTATTTTTCCTTAGCGTTAGGACTGGCTTGTACATATATACATTTCAAAGAGACGGAATAGACCTTGTTTTTAACATACCTTTATTGGCTATCTTGTTTAGATTTTAGAGAGCACGTCTCATTAGTCTGAACCATTCGATTAGCGAATCATTATGAACATGTCTGCTAAATAAATGTTTGAATGGTTATCATAGTTTAAATACCATTAAATTGTTTAAATACAGTTCACTGGTTATAATGATAATTTCAATACTGCATGTCTTACGTCTGTCGTCATAAAGCCATCGCTGTACATTGCGGATAATTCGTTCAGTAGTCTACTTGGTAGAAAGTTTCTTAATTTCTAACTTAGTGAACTCATCCACATTGTCAACTTTATCATATATACTTTCAAATAGGTCAGACAGCTTTCGTAGTTCATCCGAAGATAAAGTATACTGAAAGCAGTCGCCCCAAAAATTATATCAAACAGGCATGCTTGTAAAATAATATTATTAAAGCTCGAAAATAAATTAAGATCAATATTATAATGTTTCGTTCATTTCTCAGCGCATGGGTTTTTAATATGTATTGGGATTTTTTTTTGATTGATTTTTCTGTTGTTACTTTGTATCGTTTTACGCTAGCTTAACAGCTTTTTTTTCTTTCGTGTATTATTTACTTCGTTTTACATTTACTTGTTTCATTGGTATGCCGTTTGTTTCTGTAGATATTTGTTTTTGACTGAGCTTCGTTTGTTTTATTTGAGTGTTTATCTTTTTGTTTAAATACAGTTTATTTCATTTGAAGTTTGCTTGTTTCATTCATTTTTATTTTGTTTCTTTTGACATGTGTGTTTCGTTGGTACAACCCTTGTGTTATATGAATATTGATCTTATTATCTGAGCTTTAATATTATTTTACAAGCATTCGTCTAGCTACTTTTTGCATTCATTCATCTCGAATCAGTGCGGGGCGCCTGTCTCCTCCATTGGCATTCTGTGTGTCTGTATACGCCATCAGACAATTTGCTGCAACAGGTTATGTTTTAAGATGTGGAATCACTTTGGTATACTCAGCAAAAAGGAATTTGCTTGCTAAGCACAAAATTGTCTAGCTTAGCATTGAAAAGAACTGTTATAAAGTGCAAGAGATGTCTTACTATTTCACATAAAAGCACAATCTTTATTAAAATCATCCACACTTGTCGTCCAGAAATAGTACAATTCATTTCAATATAATTTAGTGCAAAAATTGCTTTCAATACGATTTAGTGAAAAATTACTTCCAATACAGTTTAGAGAAAATTTCAGTCCTGACAACTTTACTGAAAAATTAAATCCAAATATATATGTAATACAAAAAATCCTATATACCTTGATTTCTTTCATAGGAATCTGAAACGACTGTGTGTGTGTGTATACATACATACATATATATATATATATATATATATATATATATATATATATATATATATATATATATATATATATATATATACTGTATATATATATATATATACTGTATATATATATATATATATACAGTATATATATATATATATATATATATATATATATATATATATATATATATATATATATATATATATATATATATATATATATACAGTATATATATATATATATATATATATATATATATATATATATATATATATATATACTGTATATATGAGAATTATTTACTATGTCGTCATGCGAGTGTCTGCTACGCACGAGTTTATATAACACCGATTCAGTGCCATCATTTTTTAGTGATGCGTGATTAGTCGTGACGGTATATGGGATGGTGCGTGCAGGCAAGGCGATGGGTGCCATTTACTCGCAGACCTGGGTTCGAAACTCCGTAGAGTACGAATTTAATTTCTCTAAACTGTATGATAGTATTGTTTGTATGTATATATATAATTTATTCTGTATCAATGATAGATAGCATTTATTCTGTATCAATGATATACAACGAGATGTATAAATTTTTCATTAATTGGAAATGAGGCTTGTTGATTTTCCTTTTAATGAAAAAATTATACGAGTTTGGTATATCATTGATATATCGTACATACTATACATATATTTTATTTATATCACATACAAATACACATATTTACCCTTTCAACGGAGTTAAGATATGCTCCGGACAACCGTGTCTTGACCGAGTGAATGAATTTCTCACATCCCTGTATGTCCGCTACAAAATGTAGTTCTATGCATTTCCTTGTTGTCTCCGAGTGGCCGATTACGGATTACGGCCATCTCACCTCTCTGCCTGGATTCGTGTTTCGGGCTCAGCCGATGTCGGTATGTAAGAAAGCCTGCCAGTAACTTCTAGTGGGTCGGTGGTTCTTTCCGGGGTATTCCCCGGTTTTTTCTCCACCATTTATACTGGCCGCCATGTGCTGAAAACTGGCGTTAAACCCTACAACAATAACAACAACAAGAACATTTATTGTTCGCAATCATATATGCAAATTGATAAGTGGATTGTTTTCTTTTTAGTTTCTATTTTTATTCACATTTATTAAATCAATAAAAGGCACACTTATAATTAAAACATGAAAGCTGGTTTTTATGAATAACAGTACCCCAATACGAAAACTATGCCATGCTGAATTATTAATCCATAGCGTATCATATACATATCCATACAGAATCCAGATCAATAACTAAACATAGTCTTGGAATAGCAAAGTTGAGTAGCTTTCACCCAGGCTGGTTCTTGAATAAGGACATGAAACATATTACTTCACTTTGAGATTTTGGCATGCCAAAATTATATATTTCCTTATCAAATTTATTCTTCCATTGAAAATTAAATAGCACATGAAAAACAATGTAATACCTTCTTCTCTGCTGTACTGGAAGATAATACAGAGACTTTACATTAATTATATATGCAAATATTGATCACTCTATACTAAATATTACATTTGTTTTTAAATATTGTGCCCATGAAAGTAATTTATGTGCTTATGCCATGAACCGTGATCACAGACCTTGTGAACCATTAAAAATAAAATAAAATATGTTTCAAATTTATATTTTTTTTTTAAAAAAACTAGGGGATTATCAAAATGTGAGGAATTTAGGAAAGGGGAGGACAAAATAATTGAATGCTATAAAAGATGAAGGTAATGATAGACAGACTGAAACATATAAGATAATGGACATAATTAAAAAGTATTATAGTGTGCTATATAAAACTCAACGGATAAGTGAAGAACAAATAAACAGTTATTTAAGCGATGTTAAGTGCAATAAAATAACATCAGAACATAGGGACTTATGTGATTGTTGTTGTTGTTGTTCTGGGGCTTAACGCCATTTTTCAGCACATGATAGGCTATACATGGCGGCCAGTATTAATGGTGGAGGAAGAAACCAGAAAATCACCAGAAAGAACCACCGACCCACGAGAAGCTACTGGTAAGCTTTCTCACCCTATGTGATGGATATATTTTCACAGAAGAAATTAATAAAACTATAAACTCCTTAGTCAATGGTAAGACACCAGGAAGAGATGGACTCACGGGGGAATTTTATAGAAAATTTCAACGTGAGTTAGCGCCAATCATGGAATCTTTGTACAACATACTTTTAAAAAATTAAAAAATGACTTTCTCAATGAGAGAAGGTTTAATATTTCCAATTTATAAGGGAAAAGGGGATAGATAATATTTTTAAAAAAAAAAACTGTCAGCCCGTCTCCCTCCTTAATAATGATTATAAAATCTTAAGCAAAATCTTGGCTAATAAACTCAAACAATGTATGGGGAGTACAATAAATAAAAATCAAACATGTGGGGTAAAAGGAAATGATATACAAAACAATATTTTTAAAAACATTAAGACTATAATAGATTTTATTTAAGAATCTGGCCAAAGAGGTGTCATGGTATTTCTAGACCAAGAGTAAGCCTTTGATAGAATTGAGTAAAACTATGTACAAAAGATACTAGAAAAATTTGGTTTTGGAGAAAATTTCCAAAAAATGGACTCAAATCCTGTACAGAGGTATAAATACAAGAGTACAGGTTAATGGAAGTATTTAGGAAAAATTTGAAATACAGAGGTCAGTACGACAAGGATGCCCTCTGTCAATGCTATTGTACGTAATAGCCAGAGAGATATTAAGCATAAAAATAAGGACAAACAAACTTATAGAAGTATTATGATAGGAATTGTCTGATGTTGTTTTTAGACGTTTCTATCATAACCTTCTTCTCGTGTCTAGTTACGAAAAGGCAGGAAGTTCAGCATTCATAAGAATAAGGTGTCACATATGATGGTGTAGATTACATCTTTTGTGGGGAATGCTTGGCTGCGAAGAGGTGGGATCGCTGTAAGAAATAGACATGATACTGAGCATGGAACCGCACTTTATTTACATATATATAGATACATATTCTAAAGATACAACATGTAAATTTATTTATGTTGAAAATACATACAATACATATTACAATACTTATTAAATAGTTCTTCCACAATCTAGTATTTCATTTGTCCATTCATTTTTCTGTATTTTTGAATACAAGTGATTTAAATATTTAAAGAGCCTAAAATTCAATAACTGTAATAAATGTATTTTATTTTATTTATTGTAAGGTAAAGACCTGAAAAAGATCTGTGAATGTTATACTTATTATTTAAAGAATATATATTTATTCTCAATTAAATTATAACATGGAGCTAGTAATTATTTCAAACAAATACTAATGAACAGCGAAGCTGGAAAATATTTCGTTACATTATGATTGTGGAAGAAGGGAACTCAATAATATTATATTATAAATACAATGAACATCAATTCAGTAAAATATTAAATCAGTAAAATATTTCATAGTAGAAAAGAGAACTCACTATTACATTATATTAATGAAATAAAAATAATTCAGAAGAATACCACAACTCACTATAAAATCTTTAACTTCCAAAAGCGAGTAAAAAGCATAAGTTTCTTACCTGTAAGAAATAGACATGATACTCATTGAGAGCTTGGAATCTCACTGAGAATAAAGCAGCTCAAAGCCTTTTTTATATTCTGGAAGCTGCCTGATCACAAGTGCTACATCCAGTCTCAAAAGATGTTTGTCCAAAAATCACGCGTGCATCTTGCGTGCTTTCCAAGGACAGCTTTAACTTTATATCAAGTTTTAGTGGGGGGGTAGAGTGTGAGTGTGGACGGTATTTTTCCAAGTAACGACCTTTTGGATCATGTCCATAACCTTCCAGTGGTCATTCACATTGTGAACTTAATTAATTTAATTATTCCCTAGGGTGATTATCAATTACTTTGTTCCCAACATCACAACGAAATCTAATAAGGTTTTATTGATTGAATGGTGCGATAAAACATTATTTGGCTTCTATCCGATTGAACTATTGAACTGGCTTATTAATTAGGCTTTTTCCATTACCAAGTGAAAGCTGAACAATAATAAATGCTTAATCTAAATTCATTTCAATGTCCTTATTATATTCAGGATATGAATTATTGATTGGAGCACGCTTCTCCTACACTCCAATCAATATCAAAGCACTATCTTAAATTTGGATGTTTTTATCTTCCAATAACTAGAGATTTCAATATGTTGTACACAAATTAATATTTTCGTTTCTTTATTTTAGAATTGATATCTTGATAGAAGGAATTAAGATACCAAATCTACGAGAAGAGTTAAAAATGCTCCAACTCCAAAGCGCCGATCACTGTACAAACTTCATAAACGACCTGAATTCTTTTAAACATCTCGAAAAAGACTATTAAAATTTTGATAAAGCATCTGATTCAAAGATTAACCATGAAAAAAAAAAAAACGGAAATACTAAAATAGAAAACTGGAGAGGAAACCACCCCGGGCTTCCTCCCAACCTTATAAAGGACAAGGTCAAAGCCCTAGGAATTTATTTCGGGAAAAACAAAGACAAAGAAAACTTACAAAATATTTAAAGAAAACGTAAATAAAAGCATGTCGATTTGGGCACAAACGCACTTAAGTATTATGGAGCGAACACAAGTTGCCAAATCTTACTTTTATTCAGAAATAAACTACATTTTAAAATCTATAGATTCTAAATAACAGTTTTTAAAGAATATAGATAAAGAAATAATAAACTATATTTTGGAATATAAGCTACATTATATTGAAACAGATACTTTGTACAGAGAAAATAAAAGGATAGGATTGGCTTTACCAAACCTTAAATGGGTTCAAGAAGGAAATATTTTAAACCGTCTTTTAAAAAATTAAAACGACTTCGGATATGCCCTGGGAAGCCCCATACATATATTGGTTCGGCTTTAACATTAAGAATAGGATGGATATTTTTAGAAACAATCGACTAACTAAAAAATTAATAATTGTGAATAAATTTAGACTTATAAAAGATGTAATTACTAAATTCAAAAATGTTTTAAAAATATGGGAGGGAAATAAAAATAATAATAAAAATATATATAAAATTATAAGAGGCTTTTATACACAAAAAAAGAGTCAAAGTTGAAAGGGAAAATTGTGGGGGGTAAATTGGTAAAATGCATGGAATAACTGGACAAATATCAAATCTTTAAAAATACAAAGCATTCTTTTTAAATATTTACAAAACGTATGGTTTTCCGGGGATGTCGCAAAAAGGAAAGGAATGATCAAAAAAATTCCAAAATGACCACTTTGTAAAAGTAAGGACTTCAACAAAAATCATGTGATCACAGAACGTGGGAAAAATAAGGGACAAAGAGATAAAATAATTTTAAAAAAAAACTATTCAAGAATCTAACATACACCAGAGAAACCAAATATTATACATGGATGCAAAATTTAAAAAAGAAACCTGCTTTGATATAATAAATTTTGTAATTGATAACAGAATGTGGACAGGTAATAATCATTCGTTAAAAACCTGTCCCCTAAATAACAAGTTTTTAAACCTTTTTTTTTCTCCACTAAAATCTACTAATCAACCCTTAATTGTGGAATCCCAGCAGCTAATGCAATTAAACTAACTTTTATATTGTACAGTTTTTATAGATAGGAAGGGACAGGGAATTTGCACATGGATGAAGTAGGAGACAGAAATACCACCAGGCTATACTACAAGGCTCCACGCGAAGTGGGAAGGCTGATGGTAGAGCCTCCGAAAAGTCCATTTGCAGAATATGGACAAACAGTACATAAACACATGGGGAAATATTAAATAAAAAAGAGATATCATAAAAACAACAAGGACTAACAAAATTTGTATATACATAAATACTCTTCTGAAACTTTATGTTTGGAATATAAATATTTGGAGTTTATGGAAATAAGGCCTGGTCCCTGTCAAGAGTCAGAGGAATAAAGACACATGGGTTCTTGCAAACCTGACCTTATGACCAGCCTCCTATATACAAAATCTAGAATATGAGAAATGACACACAAACTAATATCCACCAAAACACCAGGTATTTATTTTATAAATCTAATACACCATTTCTCATAGAAAATTCTAAATTTTAAAAAAAATTGAGTTTAAATAATTTGTCGATACTTTAACAACAACTCAATTGTTTGTTTTTTTTGGGGGGGTATACATATTATGCCGTCCTTACATATACACATATATAGCAAACACACAATATAGGAATACACAGATAAAACTCACAGGACATGGGTGGCCCCTGGCAAGAATCATTGGAAAAAAGAGATGAACTTTTCTGATCTGATGAATGAAATCGGAGAAGAGAGGTCACCTTTTAGATAACACTAGGGAGAAGAAAAAAACACTCCACTCAAATATGCCTTTTTCAAAATTCTTTTATAAATAAAACAATTGCAACACATAGGATGGGGACACATGCATACATAAAAACCTTTATTTTTGGCTAAGTGGTGGTGGGGAGGATCTGTCTGGTGGCGCCCCACCCAAAATAATTTGTGAACCATGTATGTAGCAGCTTTGTTGTACTGATCTATGTTGAATCTTCTACCCTACATAATTTTCCTCTTGCAGGGACACCTGTTGGTAACTTGCACGTGAAATTACGCCACACAGTTGGGGGTGGGTGAGGTGTAGAAGGCTTTAGCTGAGGTCAGTAATAAAAGATACAAAATTCCTATTATCATACTACTTGTGAATATGTGAGAAAGATTGCCAGTAGCTTCCCACAGGTTGGTTCTGGGGATCTTCCTCCACCAAATATGCTGATAAGCAGATAAAGTGTGACATTATTTGTTGTATTTTCACACTAAATTTGCAAAATACACACTATATATATATATATATATATATATATATATATATATATATATATATATATATATATATATACAAAGAAAGAAAAAAAAAACATGAAACCAAACCAGTCAAATTAAATATTTAGATGCTCCGAGAAGGTTCAAATAGTTGGTCCCATAATTTGGAAGCTGTATGAGCTCAAGCTAAAAATCCGAGATTTGCATTTGACTTTTGGGATTATCTTTTACATGATGATGGAGAAGCCAAAGCTGAGAAAATCCTGAAAATTTTAAAGCTCTAATATTATGGCAGTCAATATTACAAAAGATAAAACTTTTCAGACTTTACTCATGGGCTTGAGGTCCGCACACAAACATTTTTAAAAAATAGGACAAGATTAGGTTGTGGTGACTGTACTCTAATTATTTATAGTAATTTGGCAAAGGCAGCAGCATGTAATCATGAAAATGACATTTCTTGTAAGCAGATATATTCATTATAGTTTATCCAAACCAGACCCAATGTTTATATATATTTCCCGTATGTGGGTCCCAAGCAATGGCCTGGAGCTCATTTTTCGAGATTACGTGAGAACAACCTATAGGCAGTAGATTTTAGGTATAGTAGTTGGGTTAATACATCATTTAGCTTGTAAGCTAGATATCTTGATTACAATGGGACCAAGCTCGATGCCTTTCACGGGCCCCATGACCTTGTGAGGTTCTGGTGACGGTGACCCAAATTTCAATGTGACATGTAAACTCTCTTGAAATATTATTACGTGTAAAAAATGTGATATAGCCCGCACCCTTATATAACCCGCAACCCCCTCCCTTGCGGGGTTTGTAAAATCTGGTATAAACCGCTAAATCTATGCGCGAAAATATGGTAGTTCATAGCATTATTGCATATTTAAACATTGTCCATGCAAATTGTGTTTCTATCTTTTCCGCTGTTAAAGAATCAACACCTGTCCACTGAGAACAAATTTAAGTGCCTTATAGTGTCGTTTATATTTGGTTTCATTATAATTAGTATCACTTCCCTTGAAACTATTATCAGTACCAAGTGATAACTTCCATTTTGGTATCGCAAAATGGTTTTGAAGACTTCTTACACACAAGTAAACATTCGTACCTTTACATACAATGTCAACTAGCATCCTGTAAATTTGTTTAAGGTCATCACAATCAAAATTTGGTTACTTATCATAAACATGTGAGATTTTTCATTTCCTTCTGTCAATTATTTTGTTTCATGTTCTTTTTAAGAAGGCAGTTGTACTAAATTTTTAAGCAGAAAAATATTTTACTCATAAAAACTGCAGCTAGGAAAAAGTTGACAAGGTACGTACATTTGCGATATAAACTGAATAGTTTTGTAAAATTTCTATTATCAGTGTATGACTTTAAACATATACCTTTTGTACAAGTTTATTTTTGCTGTCTCATTATACGTCATAGAATGAACAGCGGTTTTGGAATATGTGTGGTTGCGGGATGTATATAGGTGCTTGCAAGTAGTTATTAGTGGTTTACTCTGAATTATATTACTTGATCATTTTCTTATAGTTTCAGTATCTTGCCTAAAAGAAATACTCGGATGTCAGTGGTTAATTATTTATTTGCTAATCCTACTATTACTTATATATTATGGATGTATAGCTTGTTATTTTAAAACCTACTGTGATACCGTGATTAATATTACCCTTTCTCAGGCAAGCCTCCATTTTTAGACTAGGGTTCTCAGATTGCTGTAAGAATATATTTCTCTAATTTATAACACAAAAATTTCAAAAAATAAAACCCACTGTACTATATCCATTATTTAAAAAAATGAAGTATTTTATTATCTCAAGGTACAAGAAAATAAAATATAGTAACAACCACATATTAAATGGTCAGTGCCTTACAATAGATGGATTTTCTGTGCATATGTTAACTGCTAGGTATGCTGTCATCTAAAAACTGTAACTAAAGTGGGGTGATTAAGATTATGCTATAACTTGACATCCTGTAAAAGACATAATGCTCACATTAGAGAGCTTTTAGATTCAAATAGGCAGTGCTGACGCTTAAGTCTACATTTTATGCACTGTACCAACTATATGATGGGCATTGCAGCCTGGCATGGGATGCCAACACCCAGGCAAGATATTTATTTGAGGTCAACAAACAAGAAAGTATCAAGTGGATTAGATAAATCATTAAGACTGCACTCCTGGAAATCTTGGCAAGTTCTCTGTCATATAAAGGAATACATTGTATGCAACATTTTAACATACAATAGTAAATAACTTAACAAAATTACGTATATTTCTGTTTTTATCTGAAATTTTTTAAAAAGTTGAATTTGACCAAAATATCTTGTACAACATCCCTTTTCACCACTGTTTTGACATATGTGACATGTGTAAAAATTCATAAATGAAACTATAATTGTAATATTTTATATTAATTTGTAGTAAATACAATTTATTTTGTAAAGCAAAGAAATAGTTTGGGGAATTAAAATTGTCTGTAAAAATGAAAAAAAAAATGTCTTCAGTGCCATTAAATTCATAACAAGATAACTCTGGTATATCTTTACATATCATACTCATAAAAACCACTGAATTACTGCTACAGTGAATAAGTATGTACAACTGGAAATAATATACTGTGATATTCCTTGCACCACTATCTGATATACCACATATTTAAGTCTTAATGATTATATAATTTGTAGGAATTTAATATATATGCCAATACCTTATCTAACTGGCCCTGCCATAGTCAACTTAGACTTATCTGATAGGTCTTGAACCTAAATTTTTTAGAATACATGTCCAGCACACTGATCACTGCTGCTCATTTAAATGCAAACTGTATTCAATGTTTTAAATGCATGTACATGATTGATTCTTCATTCTCCTCAATTAAAAAGTTGGGGATTTTTTAATTTCAATTTAACTTCATGCCCCTTTTTAACTTGGTAAGTGACAGTTCTTGCAAGATGCTGGATTGAAAGATTATTGTGATCACATATGTCAAGATATATGTTGGTTTTCCCAATATATTCCTTCTTTTCTCCATGGAAGGTGGTATTGCTAATGTAAAATAAAGTCAGATCAATAGCTTTATCATTTCATAAAGTAGTAAACCAATCTGTTTTATCAATACATATTAGTTTAATGATCATCCACAAGGTGAAACAAATCATGATAAGGTAATTATCAAAACAGTTATAAGACTAATAAATTGATATATTTCAAAATATCACAAGGTATTTATCTCCATTCACTATCTCACATTATTTATTGGCATAAAAAATACTTGGCTTAAATATAATGGATAAATAGACTGAATTAACTGTTAAAACAAATGCAAGCACACACCCACACCCAGAAACATGCACATATGATAGAATAATGTTTCTTTAGAGGCCCTATAATAAAAACCTGGAAAGATACAAGAATTTTCCAATGAAAATTACACAATTTTACTAATAATGTGATTTATTTACAAACTTCTACAGACAAAATACAGTAAGAATAGCTTGTCAACCGTAACAGTAGGATGCAGACAACTCCTAAGAATTAACTACACATTTTGTCTCTGAAGTTTTAGAAGTAAACATTTTTATCTTTAGAAAACATATCTGTAGAGAATGTTTACATAATCCCCATTATTTATGCTGGTGTCAGTTAAGCTGGCAGTCAATCAGGAAAAGGCTCATTAGAGTACACAGACACATATATATGTAGATGCAAATATGTAGATTTTCAAATACATATATATATATATATATATATATATATATATATATATATATATATATATATATATATATATATATATATATATATATAAGAAAGCATGCATGTACATGTATGCACTTGTATGTATCAATGGACAAATATATGCAGATATTTATTTGTGTAGGCCAGTTGGCAGGTTGTTAAGTATCTTGTATCTACTGATCGATTTTGTTGTTGTGGGGTTTAATGCCATTTTTCAGCACAGGAAAGGCTATACATGGCGGCCAGTATTAATGGTGGAGGAAGAAACCGGGAAATCACCGGAAAGAACCACGGACCCACGAGAAGCTACTGGCAAGCTCTCTCACATATCCACATTCGCCGAATCTTAGACTCGAACCCACGAAGATAGAGGTGAGATGGCAGTGATCTGTAACGGACAGCGCTTTAGACCACTCGGCCTTCCTCTACTGATCAAAGTGATAAAAATGTCCACAGAGACTATTGGCTATCCACCTACAGAATCATATAGTTTATACATGATAACTTTAGTTTGATGCAATTTTTATTATACCTTAAGATGTCTTGGGTAGAGAAATTGGATTCTTGAGGGAGATATCCAAAATTCAAGGATAGGAAGCCAATTTATTTTATTTTTAGCCTAATAGTAAATAGGTCTTGGGTAGAGAAATGGAATTCTCCAAAATTCATTGATAAGAAGCTTATTTTATTTTTAGCCTAATACTGAATAGGTTGCGAAAATATTTTGATTTATGTAAAGTAAGTCAAGTTTCATTATTTCTTAGATTTGACTACATTTTGGTGAAAGCAGCAACCTTTTATCAAAAGGTCAAGGTCAAAGGAGTTCTACTAGTGATTTTTTTTTCAACATCATTAGTCAATTTTCTCCAAACAGTTCTTCATAGAACTTCTTTGATGGGCTACATTTCAGTCGATGCAACAGAATATTTTATTATTTTATGGCAGATGCAAAGAAAAATATCATGATCATTGGACTTTACTTAGTATGGGTATATTCTTCCACTTTCCAGCAAAATAATTCAGGTTCTTCTGTCCATTTTTCTCAGTAACAAAATTTCTGGGTATGATGACCTTTCTTCCCTTAAAAGTTTCCAATTTATTTGATGGTTATGGGCCTGGGTCACTAAACCATGTGACTGGGTTGCAACAACTTGATAAAATAGCAATCTTCATGTTGCTAAAACAGGTTAAAATGACTAGGTTAAACTGTATAAGGTCAGGAGTTATGTATGACTTTACTTCCTCATATGACGGCTGTTACAGTTTTCAGGATGATTTGAGATTTGTACGGAAGGAACACCTCCATTTGTTTTAAACTGATCTGGGAATGAAAAGACAGCCAAACAATTAAATTAGAACATTTTTGCCTTTTATTTGCGTTGTATTCATAAATAACTTACATGTTTTGCATGTAAACAGATAAATTCAAGCATTTGTAAAACAAACCAAACAATTTGTGCCTTTTTCATGCAAATTCAGGCTAGAAAAATATCTACTACCCAACTTACATTTAAAAGTTCATGCACAAGGTTTATACAACAGTAGCAGAGTACATGTGCTGAGAAAAAGAAAAACTTTCCATGATTAAATATGAAATATGCCTTATCTAATTGTTAATGCATTTAATTCATTATTTACATATAACTACATTATATGGTTTTATAAATGCAAAAACATGAAAACATTCCTTGCGTCATCATAGTTCCTTAATTTTCTGAAATAATGTCTACCTTATGCACCTCAATTTAATAATCTCATGAGTAACAAATATACTTGCATACAAGTCAAATCCAACTAGAAACAACATAGACCCTAATCTGCCATTATGCAATGGAGGATAAAAATCTACTGATTACTACCAACACAATGCACAGATCAGATCCGCTGATGTGTTGTGTGATGGCATATCTGGGTCTGTGTACAGTTTAAATCAAGATATGGAAAAGAACTGAATTTATTTGATATTTACTGATATGCCTTAACATTAGATTTAAAGGTGCAAATTTGTAATACAATGCTAGAAAACAAGAAGTTCATGTATGCCTGAGGCTTCTCACTTTTGACATCTGTAACAGCATTTAGACAAGAAATCAGAGTCCATTGGAAGCTTTCTGAAGAAATGGCTTCCAGTACTATTTTATGAAAACATTTTTTTCACGACTTGTGTAGTTCTTGCATCTTTATCCATGCTGGATGGAACATTATCATTTGGCCAATACTCAAAGTAGGTCAAATTCTGTTCAACATTTGTTTACAGATAAAGTTCTGGAAATGTTTTTTTTCTCTACTTTTTGCAATAGCAGCCATATTTGATGGTGGATCATCATTATTCGTATATATGAGGCATACAAACCACACCATTTTCTGATTTGATCAAAGGTATGTTCAGCATTTTTCTGGAAGAGGCTGTTAAAGGTTAGTCTTTTTTTAGTAACTGCCATACTGGATGGTAAATTAGCATAATTTATAAAAACACCTCTAAGTCCTTCATGCAAAAATGCTTTTCAGTCAAATACAATTCAGCAGCTTGGAAAAAGAGGTAATTTATGTGATTGGTTATTTTTAGCAATGGTGGTGATATCTGATAGCCAATCATCATGCTAAGTATCAATGCTCTGTACCAAACTGGAGTGATATCAGTCTGATGTGTTTGAAGAAAAAGTTGAAAACTGCATTTCTTGAAAGACAATGGATGAGTATTCCTGATAGTGGACATTTTGGAAGGTACAGCTGCATCAATTGTACAAACCCGAAAGGTCTTCTGAAAATATGCTCAGCATCAAATTTGATCAAACTAATCAGCAATGAGTTTGACAGAAAAGCTACATCTATTGAAAGTTATAGGTTTTAGTGGTGGCTATATCTGATGGCAGACTAGAATCATTTCCACAAACTTGAAAGGACTTTATGTCAGGATGATCTGTTTGGTTAAAATTGGTTTGGTGGGTTTTGAGAAAATGTTGAAATAGCAGTTACAGAGGACAACATAAAGTTGTCTATTTTTAGTAACAGTGACCTAATCGGAATGCATACCTGCATCAATTGTCTAAATCTGAAATATTCTCAATCCAGGACACTTTCTAGTTTGGTTTTGGTTTGTGTAGTTTTACTGCCAGACTTCAGCACATGATAGGCTATATATAGGGCTGCCAGCATATCTGGTGGAGGAAGAAACCAGGAAAATTTCAGAAGATCCACCAACTCACAGGAAGCTACTGGCAAGCTTTGTCCCATACCCATGGTGTCTGAGCTGAAATTTGTGCCTTCATGGGCAGAGGTGAAATAGATGATCTGTAAAGGCGATGCATGGGCAGATAGATGGCAATGATCTGTAAAGGCGAGTACCTTAGAGCACTAAGCCACCTAAAGCTTAATGAGCAAGGTCGGTTTTTGAACAGAAACATTCAGTGCTATTTGACAAGTCATTTATTTTTAATAACTGCAGCCATATTTGATTACGGATTGGCACCATCTGGATAAATCTGAAATTCCTTCATACCATGATGCTCTCTGCCAAATCTGGTCCTGTAATTGTTTTAGATGTTTTAAAAAGCAATTGCTGACAGACATAAGATAAATGATAAATTCAAGGCCATGCCAATAACTCCCTTGGCCCAATGACCAGGTGAGCTGAAAAAGTAACCCTAAGAAGGAAAGAAGGACAAATTCATTTAAAACTTTCACTTGTAATGTTATGATATTGCTTAAACTTTTACATTTAACAGTTCTTAACTTGACATTCTATAAATGTATCACAGCTGTTTAATCATACAACACAACAATGGCAATCATTCCAACTTTATGGCACTTTAACATACTTCTGCACATCAACCTCTAAGAATAAATAGTAATAACACATATCAGCTTTAATACATTAACCACAGTTATAATTAAGAACATCAATGTTTTTAATAAATTAATAATTACACAATACACAAACATTTAAGAGTTTCATCACAAGCCACTTTTATAGGAACATGGTTCTATATTGCACTATTACGAGGACAAGATGAATACTAACATTTTGTTACTAAGTGCATTTCTGTCATCAATGGGCTATTTGTCCAAAGACAATTATTTTCATGTAGCATGAAACCAACATAAAACCAATTCAAACATCAAGAAATATTAAACAGTCAACAACTGCTTAGTCAGCAAGTAAAACTCTAATCCAGTCTAGGACTGGTTCAGTCACTACAGTCAACAGCTGCTTAGTCAGCAAGTAGAACTACAATCCAGTCTTGGATTGGTTCATTTATTACTATTCTGTGCACTGTTGTATATGAAAAACAACAGTCATCTAGAGATGATACATCCCCTGATTCCCATTTATGTAAAGAATCCACATGAAACTATGTTATGGTACAATACTCTCGATGTTTATACTACTTGTGCTATTACCCTAAGGTACAGTACTATTATGGTAATATAAAGAATAAAAAGGCACCTCTATGCAACTTGCCTGAAATGTGTACCCAGTTTGATTGAAATACATTCCAGAAGTGAAAATGTGTACAGATGACAAAAAGATACAGCCATAGTCTTATTCCCTGTATTACATACTGAAGGGATGAAAAATAATGATACAGTGTCCAGAAAAGTAACACACATCATGAGTTTTACTCAGATTAAATGTGAACTGTGGATGTATAATGAAGAGACAAATTGACGAAAACATTGAAAATACTGGAATTGACAAACTATGTGTAGCAAAAGGCAAATCTACATTACTAAGTCTAATATGTGTACCAAAATTCTGATAATATTAAGAGTTTTGCCTTGGATTCGAAAGTGTTGATAGATCAATGGACAAATGTATTTCTCCGTAGGCCTAAGTGGTTAGAGTGTCCTCCTTGGATGCAGAAGTCACTGTTTTGAACCCTGGCTGAGTCAAACCAAAGATTTACAAAAATGGTACTAGCAGCTGCTTTGTTTGGCACTCAGCATTAAAAGGTTAACGTTAGGACTGGTCAGCCTGGTGTAAGGATCATGTGACTGGATAGGACATGATGCTACATGTCTGCAGCATGATGTCCCCTTGCTAGACATCACTGTAAACTGCCACACTGCAGATATCATAGTGATGTGACTAAAATTGTTAAAGCTATGTTTAAAAAGTCCCCAAAAAACAGGCTAGCAGACAATAAACCCCATTAAAAATATATAAACATGAATTGTGAATAGCAAAAAGCATATTTGGGCCACCAGTCCATTATGTGTATAGTTACTCTAAACAGTTTGAGTGTAGTGATCTACAAATGAAAATGTTTATCGACAGACACAGAGATGGGTTACAGATAGACATAATGATAAGCTATATTCATTATTATTACAATCTATTGGATAACAATTGTCAGTCTACAGTCTACATTAACTTATGGCCATGTGCACATCTGAAGTCAGTCTACTCCAGTCAGTCTGCTAATTTCCATGCTAAAAGGGCAGAAGCCATATACTTTTTCTGTTTTATGCGACCAAGCTGTCAAGAAATCAAACACTACAAAGGGAAAGATGAGGAGAATGAGTCCCTGCTATGGCCACCAAAAGGGGTAGATCACTCCTCTCAAACCTGTAATAGATAACAAATTTATCAGATACTGATTAACATGTCATATTTAAAATGGATACAAACGTTACTATGTAAATAAACATTAAAGAGTTAAATTTTAATGTTTCCAAGATGTTTCTCAAATGAAATCAATAAATGAACTGATAAGCAGCCAATGCATAAACTGTCATGATTGAATTTTGACTGAAATGATAACTTCCTTTTAAAGTTAATATTTTGCTTATTAAAAAAGTAATGAATGTCTAACCACCTTGATTTACAGAAAGGAGAAAAGACAAAATACTATTTTTGTGGCAAACTTTGTGGATATGTAGGAATAACCTATCAAAGGCAGACTACATGATTTGAATTATTTTTGTCCCGAGCCACTAATAATTTAACAATCATAACAATTATTTTATGATGACTCATGCTCTAGGTTGACTCATTTCAGTTCTTTGTAAAGATCTTTTCAACAAAAAAAGACATGAATGAAATGAGTTGACAGAATTTTTATTACATTGATTCATGTGGTCCTACATTGCAATGATAGGAATATTGTTACTAACTTAAGTTTTCTTTTAAGTTACAATTCAAAACATTTTGTGTTAAAGATAAGAAAGCCACCAATAATGGTATGACTTGATTATGAACAATGAAATATAGGTAACTGTGACTTCATTTTCATTGATGGCTGTAATACACTTCATACAACATTCAACATAAAAGTCCTGTAACTCTACAAGTGATAGTATTGAGCAAATGATCACATTAATAAGTCTTCATGCCAGACAAATGGAGAAATGGATGTCCCAAAAAGACATTATCAAGTCAAGTCTTACCCAAACATTGCTGTCAGTTCCATCATAGTACAATTCTTAGTTCCTTTAAGGTATTCTGCTAACATCTTGCTTTTGAAGTAGATCTCTTGTAGACGATCCTCTAGATGCATGATGCACTAATGAAGAAAAAGGAAAAGATTGATGATGAAAAATTGTTCCTTATACAAATCTGGATTTACTTCTATGCAAAACCCCATTTTTTAAAATCAAAATTCTTCCTGCCATTACACCATTCCTGACCACCCCCACTACATGGCCTCTACTAGACTTTACATTTGGCAAAAAATGCAAAAGAATTTTGGAAGTGGTGCTATTTTTTACCAACTGGCAAAATTTGCTGCTGACAAATTTTATAAGGTAACTTTGTAGTTTTCATGGATTTAAATGACTGGGGCCACTTAATGCTTGTTTTCAATATCTGCACCAGTCAGTGGAGAATGTCAGTAGATGACAAATAAGATGTTATTCAAACATAACTGCAGCAAACTGCAAGCTGTTGGTATGTTATGAGAAGCAATTAAATGTAATTAGTAGGAAATAAGGAATGGCTGGGGAATATATTCTATTGTTGAACAAGTCATCAAAAAAGATTTGGTGTCATTTATGTTCACTGCAAACTGTGAGTGTGAGACCCACTTAGAACTGCTTACTATTTTAGGAATTATTTACTTAGATAACACGTTTTTGTGGTCTGAATTTAACTGGGCAACACAGGATGCCACTACAAGGATGCCAGTCATTGACTGTAAATGTCCGTAGACACTTATATCAATGTAAAATTAAAAATTAAGTTTATAAAAAAGTCTGTATCGAGTACAAAGAATAAGGCTAATCTAGCTCTGAAAAACAAAGATTTATATCCTGCTGTGTCCGAGGAAGATACCAGGTTATTTATTGCCAATATTTCTAATGCAGACTGTGAGAGGGAGTTCAGTTGTCAGAATCTGATCATAAACAAACTTTTGAAATTCTTTTGGTATACCTACTCTGTACAAACTAAAGAGAATTTCTATTAATGGACCTAGTGTTGAAAACTTTGATTTCAGGAAGGGCATTTAAGAAATGATCTTGGCAAAAAATGAGGCAGATATTGAGAAGTGTCATTGTTCATAAGCAGAATATTGTATTATCAGTTGTACAGAACATTCTTATTCAACTTGTTTTTCATATGCTATACAATGAAATTCACATGTACATAATGGTATTGTTATTTATTAACAATTATTCTTGTGCTTCGAAATGTAATAAAAACATGTAAAACTGTTTTATTGTCATGTTTATATAGAAAAAAATAGTGCCAATATAATGACACATATACTGAAGTCCCTGCTTCATGGCATAAAATGGTTCCTTTGGCTGAAGAGTGGTTCAAAATTTTTAAATTTGGCAAATTTCATGGCGAAAAGAAAAATATTTCTATGGGGCTACCCTGCTACTCCCCAACTGAGACTGAAGGGTTATGCATTCTCCTCTTATGAATGCAAGAACAAATTTAAGTGCATACAAATGCACCATTACTGCAAGTTTTGCACATTTAACCTTTGCTTCCTTCCTATGGACTGCAGGGAAGGAGCGGATAAATCATATCTCTCATGCAACGGTCCCCACATTAACAAAAGCTGTATAGTTTGTTTTGGTGTTCCTTGACTGACCATACAATTAAATATTTGGTGTCCCTTGACAGACCATACAATTAAAAGTTTTTTGTCCCTTGACAGATGATACAATTAAATGTTTGGTGTCCATTGACAGATTATACAATTAAATGTTTGGTCTCCATTGACAGACCATACAATTAAATGTTTGGTCTCCATTGACAGACCATACAATTAAATTTTCTTCATATTTTTTTTCTATTACAAGATGAATTTGAACCATTTTTTATTTTATCGTTGTGGAAAATTGTGAGTAATCTTTTTCCAAATTTTGTAAAGTGTGGTAAAAAATATGACTAATAATCAAATAGTTCAAAGTCAATCAATTTATTAACACATGTATTACTGAGTAGATTTAATAATTGCCTAGTTCAAAGTCAGTCACTTTGAATCAGCACACAGGTTTTCCTGCAGAGATGAAAAATTTCCATAGTTCAAAGTCCAGCACTCTGAATGAATTTACACACATGGTTCATTAGATTTAACAACAAAAATTTCACAATTCAAAATCAAGCATTTGAACAAATCTGCACACATGTGGATTTAAGCAATAACTCTAAGTTCAAAGTTAAGCACATGAATAAATCAGCACACATGTATTCAGTAGATTTAATGAAAAAAAATATAGTTCAATATCAAGCACTTTGAATAAATTAGCACACATGTAATGCTCAGTCGATTTAACAAAAAAATTCCACAGTTAATTATCAAGCACTTCGAATAAATTAACACACGTTGTTGTTGTTGGGTTTAACATCATTTTTCAGCACACGATAGGCTATTCATGGTGGCCAGTTTTAATGGTGGAGGAAGAAACCAGGAAAGAACCACTGACCCATGAAAAGCTACTGGCAAGCTTTCTCACATGTCAATGGATGATTTGTTCAAGAAATACTTTTTAATTAAGTTTACACACAAGTTAGTATAAACTGGACACACTAAAAGTAAATGATATTCATTTTCAGTATCATTAAACAAAGGGTTACTATTATTAGAATGGGTCATATATATTATTGGATGTTAAATTAATGGATAAAATGACCATAACAAATAGCAAAGAACAAAATCTATTAACTGAAAATTTAAAAACTATGTTATGCATTTACAAAAGTATGTACTACTAATCACTCAACTCTTAATAGCACAAATGTGTTTGTCCTGTAGTTTTCAAAATATTTCCATTTTATTGCCATCAATTATTGGAAATTTACCAAACCTGCTTTTATATAATAGTGCAAGAAACAGACAAAATAGACCCAAGTTTAGTGAATTTCCACATAAAGCATGGAAATAATACAAAACTCATCTGAGATGTGAAAATTGACATATTGGTGTATTCAATTACTCAGGGGTCAAGCTAGACTTAAATTTTAGGGAGAAGTGACTTCTTTTTTTGGTCAGAACAGGGAGAAGTGGGAGCTAAACTGGGAGAAGTGGAAGTTAATCTGGGAGAAGTGAGACTAAACACGGTATAGATTTTATATATATATATATATATATATATATATATATATATATATATATATATATATACACTCACAAAAAAATGCATTATCATATTTTAATTATGTGCTCTATTTCTTGGTATGCTTTTAACAGTTTTAAGCAATGCCTTATTTTCAAGTTGAAAAATATGTTATTTGTGAGTATCAATATATTTTGTATGTGAATAAAAAAATATATTCATACCCATTCTATTCATACTTAGTATATGTTTTTTGAATTGAAGTAAATGCAGTTTATTTTGGCTATATAGCTTAAAAATCACCTATGAAGCTATACATTGCAATTAATTTTCACTGATAGAAGTAACAAGATTAGAGCCTTGTAAATGCAAGTTGGTAAAAATGCTTAATAAACTACCACTTAATTATTTTATTTTTCTTAAGTTTTGTGTGCATTTGCAGTCAAAAAGATTTCTAGCATTTTTTGAAACAGCCCCTAATACATGTACATATGAATAAATGCACAGGTGACTTCAAACCACACTCTTCGTCCTGATTTCATTGTTCCCGATAAAACATTAATGTAACTATTCATAAACAACACACTGAAGCACTAAAGTCGATAGATAACTAAACTGGACCCTACTTTTTTACCCCCAACTAAAAATCCAAGAATATGTATTGCACAGAGCAAGTGCATCTATTTTTAGACCAGGGGGTGTCTCAAACTACACACTTTCTTGCTTCGTTACAAAAACCCATGAAAAGTTATGCATATTTATGGTTTGTTTACCTACTGGCAATAAAGACATGGATTGGTTAAATTATTATTTGCTTTATTACTATATATATTTTTCGTATTTTCACAGTTTAATGAAGTGGTTTATCAAATATGCAGTGATGTCCGCCATTAAAATTTCATTTACGGTTTCAAACTGATTTTATTCAGAAAATATGCAAATACGGTGGTTAAAATCTCCATTTATGAAAAATAGGATATAAATTAGAAAACGCTCTTCACCGATTGTATTTTTTAAAGCAAATTACTATTTGCATATTGATGTTTAAATTTCGAAACAGAATTTGGCATCTTTTCATCATAGCACAGTAGGGCTAACTTTATGAAATCAAGCAGTGATATCTTGCTCCGGAAAAAGGTTAATGGTCAGTTAGCTATTAAAACTTGCATGTGAATGTGCAAGAATTTCTTTGTCGCCATAAGCTGATTGGTATGAACACCATGTAAATATACTTGGCTTTGGGTTACAGCAGTGCCCGAAATTACTGGCTACAGCGAGGAAGCATCTCAAAGTCGTAATCTACAGTCAAATTATGTCTGAAAAATCAGAGAGCGAAGTCGTTTTCGCTTTCATAACAGAAGGTGAAGTTTACGCTTCTCAGGCGACTTTTTCGCCCACTTCGCCTGGTAGTGTGACCCCTGATTACTTATTCAATTTATAAATTGTGCACAAACTAAACATAAGAAGACATAGACATATATAATCCCATAAATTATACAGTTTAGGACAGGCAGGGCAGATATCGAGATAGGGAAGCAAAGACAGACATAAATTCTGGTTAAGAAAGGCAGGGCAGATAGAGATAAGGAAGCAAAGACAGACATAAATTATCCAGTTTAAGACAGGCAGGGCAGATAGTGAGAAGAAAGAAGCAAAGACAGACAGACATAAATTATCCAGGTTAAGACAGGCAGGGCAGATAGTGAGAAGAAGGAAGCAAAGACAGACAGACATAAATTATCCAGATTAAGACAGGCAGGGCAGATAGTGAGATAGGGAAGCAAAGACAAAAATAAAATCTGAAATAGTGGTAAAAAAAGAGACGCACAAAAGAATGAATTAAAATGCTTACAAATTCCGGACTCATCTTTAGTTTCCACAATTGAAGAACAGATTCAATGAGATTGGAAACAATGGGGGAAGCCACACATTTCTGTGGTTGTTGTCCTTTACCTGACAGTTCATGTCTACTACTGTATAGATTTACACTCCTGGAATAGTAAAAAGATAAGATAACCTGCCAGTTTATAAAAAGAAATATACATATATTATAAAATGTACTATTACCATATATACAAAACAGTCCTAAATCTTCACAGTAGTGAATAAACTTTAACACTCAAGACTTCTAGTAAACAAACATTTGTCAAGTAATTAGACAAGTCTCAAAATTAGACAAGTCAAATTTTCTCAAGAAAACTTAGAATTATGACTGATCTCTTACATTTTATTTTTAACCATTTCCTCTCTCAGTGCCTGTTAAAGGCACTGGGCAAAGGACAGTTGGTCAGGTGTGGTTCACATATGGAATGGCAACATTATCCATATAACATGATTGTCAAAATGCACTGGATAACTTTATGGATAATGGTTTAAGCAAAAGGTCATATATGTTTTTTTTTTTAGTTAGTAGTTTTACTGCATGGCTTGGTTTGGTTTGGCATCAGTTGTTCCATATGACATTGAACACTGATAAAAACTATTAATGACTGATCTTGACAGGTGTCTGATGTGCTCTCATACTAACAAAATTTTTTGTTTACTGAAGCGACCACAGATTGATCTCTGCATATAATTGTTCTCTTGTATTCTTTAGTTTGGGATAAATCTGATTATTCAAGAATAACATCTAAATCTGAATTTACTGCATATACAATGGTTTCATTTTGGATATAAAGTATTTCTATATTTTTCACAATAAAATCTAGTTTTTTATATGTAATCCTACCATAAATAATAAGTCCATATATATATATATATATATATATATATATATATATATATATATATATATATATATATATATATATATATATATAATTTAATCTTTCCACATAAAACTAGTTGATATAATCATGCATACAAAATGAGTTTATATTTCACATATAATGTAATCCTCCTACATGAGTTCGCATTTACATAATGTAATCCTCCCACACAAAACAAGCACACATCTCACATTTTTGTCCAATTTCTTCTAGTCACCAAAGATGTGTGTTTGGCTGGGTGAACCACTGTCATTTAATGGATTTCTAGTAATGTTATTACATTTTTATCCCAGCTACAACATTTCCAATATTCAAAGATATAGAATCCATTGCCTCCCAACAAATTCAATCATCAAAATCATGTAAGTTTTGTCAAAAACTAGGTGAGAATAATGTGTTTTACTCTGCACATTTTTCATAGCCAGACTTGGAAAATGAGAGCATGTGACATTTGAGCCATGAGTTTGCTTCATACGGCGTTCAGTGATAAATCATGCAATAATGCATTATACAACTCCTCAGGGTTGTAACCAAACTTAATCTTGAACAAAAACCTCACTTGGTGTGATATCCTGTACCACAAAACATAATATCTCCTGAAAATACTTCATACATTCATCAGAGATGACATTTTTGCAGTTAAATCCTTGGAACTTGTAGCCCTTGTATTACTGGCATTTACCTATCAAAACAACTTGGTACTTTCCCACTCTTCAATTAACACTTGATACAAACTGATTCTTTGAATTTAATCTTGTTATATATTTTCATCATAAACATTTGCTTTTATGATATTGTTGATACTTTTGTGTATTTCAATGTGAAAGTTCTAATTTCTTGTAATTAGAAAACACCATTGTTCCCATGTAATGATGACATTAGTGCAAAGGGACAAGTTTTTTCTACAAAGTAAATAAAAGTAATTTTTACCTTTATCATAAAAAGAAGGTTAAATCTGACTTTCATAAACTTTCACTTAATACTTTAAAATTATACAACATGATGCTTAAGGTGGCAAGACAGCCATGACAGGAACTCAATGCCCATCAAGAGGGTCAACCTGAGATCTACAGTAATAGTATGTTAAAGAATCCTGCATCTAATGCTGATAATGTGACTTTTAAAATATTTTATCTCAAAACTTTATAACAATTTACAACAATGAAATATGCTTTCTGCTTAAACAGTAAAGACTGGAACTCACAGCAATCAGTGTATGAACATTATACCTATGGTAATTTTATAACAGGGTTTAAATAATGCAGCAACAAATATGTATATATGCGACTTTCAAAAACTTCAATTCTGATTTGTCATATTTTCACCATAGAGCAGGGGAAACTGGCAAGACAGGAACTGTTTGCATAACATGGCACAGACTCAAGATCAGTGGTTCCCAACTCCAAGGTAGTGAAGATGTACTGGAGGGTCAGGGACGGTTGCCAGGATTTTTTGGAGACTTGGCAAAACTTTTCGAAATGTGGAAACGAGATCATGAGGCTCAGAAAAACTCTTGTTTAGAGTCAAAATGGTTGGGGACCTCTGCTTTAGATCCACTGTGTTATTATTTAAAGGATTTCACTTAAATATGGCAAATGATGAAGATATTAGAGTTTGAAAAAAAAACTTTATGCAAAATTTTAACATTGTTATAACCACTGCTAATGCAGACAGACAAGTACCAACTATATCTCATCATCTACAGGTGAGACTAGATTCTAGTTGATTAGAACTGTCTCTAATTTATTTTCTATAAATTAAGCGTATTCCTTAGCCTATAAACCTTATTTCCCACCATTAGAAATCAAAAAGCAAAAGAAGAATAAGAGATTCTCTGTATACTTACCATAAGTCAGTGTCAGCAATGATACACACAGCCTCTGCTATAGGCTCATCAAGAACAGAATGCTGTAAGAAACAAGAGGTGTATTGGTGAAAAAGATATAACATTCCAATGGTTGATATGACAATGATCATAACCCCATAATCCAATAGCCACTAACTGGGTCATGACCCAAGGGCAGAAATGCTACAGGAAGTAAACGAATATTATGCTGGTATATATCTCAAACTGGGTGCAAATGACTTAGAGCGAATAAGATACCCAAGTGGGCATGATACCACTCACCAGGATTAAATAAGTTAACAGTTGACTATGTGATTAGGCTGGTTCATGTAGTAAAGAAAGAGCATAGCCTAGGCAGACTACTGGCCAAACTTTATATCATGTTGATCTTTTAATGATATCCTAATTAAAACTTTTCTCATAAGATTAAGGATAGTGCATTACTATGAGCCATCACAATTATCATAATCATATTCAACCCAGATCTTGAAGACATGGTCCCATTTCCAAGCTTGATCGAATTATTACTAAAAACTGAGTCTCAAAAGCAGCATAAACTCCCTAGCAAATGAGATACAAGATCCTACAAATCTTGCTCATATTAAAACAAATCATTCAAAACCTCGATGGTATAAACTTTTTTCCAGTTTGATTCATTCTACATCAGAAATACACTCTCTCCAATGGTAAGAAGCTTTATGCAGCATCACCTCGATAATACAGAAAGATATTGCTAATGATAAAATATCTTCATAATATAAACCTGTTTACAAAGTCAGATAAAATATGATCAGAAATAGTTGCTAAAGTGTTGAAAAAGTCAACCTACCAGACTGCAAGATCACTTCATTAATATCCATGCAAAACTAGAATCAAATATCTGAATTATTTAAGCCTATTTCCATTATAATGTAGTAAAATACACAAATGCAAATGGTGTAGACTCAATTATATGCCATTCACTTTGAATCATTAGAATAAAAAACAGGACACATTTTGATATGAAGTACATTATGTACCAGCATGTATGCCAATTAAACTATCATAAACTAACGGCAATTATAACCTGGAAATTGATATTAAAGCATATTTTTTTCAATTCTCATCCAGTATTTATACTATTTGAACTACCATGAACCTCGAAATTGATATTAAAACATCAACATGAATTAATTATAATCTGGAAATCGATATTTAAATATTTCTAGTACTTATCCAGCATCAAACTTCTTAAGATATTTCCAAACTGAAGAGTCAGCTGACCCTCGACCCCCAAAATGAAAATCCCAAGAGTCAAATCTCAAATCTAGAGAGCCAATTCTTTTGGACAATTGTAAGCCCATAGCTGCTGTGATTCCTCATTATTGGTGGAAACATATGATATTTAAGATTTCTTGTCACATATTTAATAATAAGGAATACTTGTAGAGTAGTTTTTAAGAAGTATACAATCCCAATTTTGTAAAAGTATTTCTCTTTCTAACTTTGTGAAACTGTGTGTATATTTCACATATGAAACAGACAGAGGATTGCCAGTATTTTATTAAAAATTAATCCAGTAAAGTCATAAATGATTCTGAATTTTTAAACATCCTGCCAAATGAAGCAAATTGCTAATAAAACAATTCAAGTTGCCATGTTGAATTTTTAAACATCCCGCCAAATGAAGCAAATTGCTCATAAAACAATTAAAGTTGCCATGTTGAATTTTTAAACATCCCGCCAAATGAAGCAAATTGCTAATAAAACAATTCAAGTTGCCATGTTGAATTTTTAAACATTCCGCCAAATGAAGCAAATTGCTAATAAAACAATTCAAGTTGCCATGTTGAATTTTTAAACATCCCGCCAAATGAAGCAAATTGCTAATAAAACAATTCAAGTTGCCATGTTGAATTTTTAAACATCCCGTCAAATGAAGCAAATTGCTAATAAAACAATTCAAGTTGCCATGTTGAATTTTTAAACATCCCGTCAAATGAAGCAAATTGCTAATAAAACAATTCAAGTTGCCATGTTGAATTTTTAAACATCCCGCCAAATGAAGCAAATTGCTAATAAAACAATTCAAGTTGCCATGTTGAATTTTTAAACATCCCGCCAAATGAAGCAAATTGCTAATAAAACAATTCAAGTTGCCATGTTGAATTTTTAAACATCCCGCCAAATGAAGCAAATTGCTAATAAAACAATTCAAGTTGCCATGTTGAATTTTTAAACATCCAGCCAAATAAAGCAAATTGCTAATAAAACAATTCAATTTGCCATGTTGAATTTTTAAACATCCCGTCAAATGAAGCAAATTGCTAATAAAACAATTCAAGTTGCCATGTTGAATTTTTAAACATCCTGTCAAATGAAGCAAATTGCTAATAAAACAATTCAAGTTGCCATGTTGAATTTTTAAACATCCCGCCAAATGAAGCAAATTGCTAATAAAACAATTCAAGTTGCCATGTTGAATTTTTAAACATCCCGTCAAATGAAGCAAATTGCTAGTAAAACAATTCAAGTTGCCATGTTGATCCCCTAATATGACAACCAGCATTGTGAGCCATCATAATGATCTACTAAAACATGTGTATATTTCTGACCAGTTGATTATAACTTTATGTCCAAACATACCAATGCTAATATTTGATCAAATGGGGGTCCATTAATGTCTTCTTACTTTTTCCTCTATCATAAACTTTAGACATAATCTCAAAACCATCCAACCTAATGAAGTTGCATCTAAACCTGACCTGATAATCAGCAAACAGTAAGCTCTACACAGTTCAGAGTAACTGACAATATCTCCAACTCATGATGTTTGTTCAATACTTCCCCATCAGCATCTGAACACCAGAAGTAAAACAGAAATCAATCTGATGACAAGAAAGGCTAGGATTGAATTCAAAATTGTTGCCACCATATTTACCTTGGTTTGATTTTGTCATCAAGAATACACAAAGAGAGAGCATATTCTGTATAAGCTTTGTCACATCTGTGTAATTTACATATGCATCACTAACTGTCAGACCAAAGGGATGATTAAATCCAAAGCAGAATGGATCTTGTCAGTTTCATGAGTAATTCACACGAATACTTTTGTCTTAAAATCTTTACAAGGGATGGCCAAGAAGTGTAATTCAACAACTAAGATAAAAAGAAGTAATAGTGGATTATGTCACAGGATTGCATGTGCAACATTTAGTACAAGAAATGATAGCATTTTAATTTATCAAGAAGATGGACTGTAATTTCAGCCCCAAATGATCAAATCTGAATGTATATCCCCTCTTTAATGCCCTGTCTTTTTTTGTGAAAACAAATATTTACTGACAAACAATTATACATTGTACCTCATCATTATATGCAGATCTCTTTTTAATGAACTCATTTGAGATGATACAAGCCAATATTTCAAGTCTGAGCAAAATTAAATAAAAAACATGGCTTTAAAAGTGGAAACAAGTTAGCCAATCAAATGCAAGATCCAATCATTAATATGCATGAATCTTGCACATTATCAAAACTTGTCTGAGACTTCTACGTTCCATATTTTACTGAAAGTGGATCAGAAACATAATCTCTAAAGTGGTAACAACCAACATTTGTTGACAGATGAAACTGCACAACAGGCCCAGTGGTTCACTTGACCATACAGTCATAGAGTTAAATGTGTGTATCACTTTTTGACCTAATGACCCCAATAAAAGAAGTAACCCAAAAGCAAGAGTGATACAAATAGTTATAAATGTGATCATGGTATATTCCAAATGTACACTGAATTGAATAAGACTTAATAATAATAATAATAATAATAATAATGTTGCCAACTTCTTGCACCATCCTTAGCCAATGGGGATATAGGCAAAATGGCTGAATTGGGATTACATATTTTTCAAACTATTAAGGGAACTGAGTGAAGGGTTATTTGAACATAAGCAGAAACAAAATAAAATAAAAAATAAGCAAAAGGGATCCAACTTCCCATTACCACAAACTCTTCAAGGTATGTAATCCAGGAAAAAAGCAAAGTTTGGGATTCTGCAATATTCTAGATTTATAGTAAACTGGATAGAAGGTTTATTAACACATACAAGATGTAATTAAAATAGTAATATAAAGGTATCCCACATAATGCCTCCATGGCAACTATCAGGAACATGACCCAGGGGTATAATAGAATAATCTGAATAGGGTCAGTGTGTGATGCTGTTACATCCCAAAATTGGTTATGGGGAAAAAAACCTATCCTAAACCCTGAATTAAAACATGTCCCTGTTGTAATTCTTGGCCCAACAAAAGGACAAATCCTGTTTGAGCAGTTGTAGGGAGTGTGTAATGATGTGATATTCCAAACATGAGGTGAATTAGCTCAAGGGTTATAAAAATATAGATACAGAAAAGCAACACTTAAAACTTTAACCAAAGATATGTCCCCATTATAATTACTAATTCCGAAAACCAACCCAAGGGCAAGAGTGGTGCTAAAAATGAAGAGCATCTGATGATGCTATATTCCATTTAGAATGTGAGTCAGGTAATGGGTTATGGAGATGTGATGTAAAAGATCTTTAAAAAAAAACAACTTAACCAATACATATCCCCATTCATAATTATTGGCCCCATCCAAAGGCAAAATGTTACGGCAGAAGTGGTTCTGAGAGAACTAGACAATGTGATATAATATTCCAAATAATTGAGTAAGGTGAGGGCTTCCTGAGATCAAAATACTGGAAATAATTTTAACCAAAGTAGTCCACAGAATCAACCACCCATATAAAGCCAACCTAAATGCTAGCTGCCCCATCTCAAGGAATAAAAACAATAAACAAAAGATACAAAATATGCTTTGGGTGCCAAACAGACTATCCCACATAGTTTACATTATTTGCACTCTTACTCAGCAACCATCCATGAGATTCAAACATTTCCTTACCATTTAAAGGAATTAGCTTGTGAATGAATGTACAATGAGTGAAAAACCAACATATAGCCAGATCTGTGGTGGGGAGAAAATGCTGTACAGGAAAACCTGTTATGAGCTACCTATGCTATCAGCAACAACCTAATATTTCAGACCACAACTGTAATGCACAGATTGAATCTTCTAAATACAAACTAATAAGCAAAACCAACGAATAAACATATGATTCAAATATCTTTTTTTTGTTCTCATTTTCACAAATTCAAGTATTTTCATGGATACAGTCAACATTTTGTCATAATCCAAGCATGAAATAGGATTTTGTGACTTGTCTGATTTAGCTTTTTAATGTAGCTTTAAAATTTTTTCAGTCACATCGTTACAATGTCTGCAGTGTGGCAGTTTATAGTGATGTCAAGCACTGGGGCATCATGCTGCAGACATGTAGTATCATGTCCCATCCAGTCACATTATCCTAACACCACGTCAACCAGACCTTACACTAACCTCTTAATGCTGAGTGCCTTGCGAGGCAGCTGTTAATACCATTTTTATAAGTCTTTGGTATGACTTGGCTGGGTTTGAACCCGCAACTTCCGTATCCAAGGCAGATGTTCTAATCACAAAGCCACCAGAGTGGTCGAAGTAGGATTTTAATACCCAAGGACATTCAAGGTTATTCAAGGTATGTACAAATCCTGAATCTGTAATTTTTAATATCATACCATTAGTAACAAATCAAAGTGATGCATGGTTTATCAAACAGATTCCAGACAAAAGACTTGTGAAGGCTCAGTCAGAAGTGATG
Organism: Potamilus streckersoni; assembly: GCA_016746295.1. Classification (NCBI taxonomy): domain Eukaryota; kingdom Metazoa; phylum Mollusca; class Bivalvia; order Unionida; family Unionidae; genus Potamilus; species Potamilus streckersoni. The sequence continues at coordinate 944,075 of JAEAOA010000201.1, forward strand.
AGGTGATGAGGTAAACAGTAAACAATGTATAAGTTAAGGACTTTAACTGTTTTCAGCTGGCAAAATGTAAAATGAAGACAACTTATACAAGTCCTACAACTACTACTGTATTAAACTGATTCAGGAAAAAAGATTATACCTGGATTGCCATTTTAAGGTCACCCTGTAGCTTTTCCTGGTAATTCTTGTCAGAAGTACCATGCAGTACAAAATCTGACATGTAATGATCTGAAAACTCTGCCAGAAGTGAACGGCCAAAATTTTTCTCAAAAGACTTCTGACTGCTGCAGTATTCCATGCCTCTAACCCTGAAGGATTGAACAAGTGTATTAAATGAAATGAATGAATTAAATGTATTAAATCAATTTAATGAATTAAATCACACAAAGGTAGAATAAATATCCAACAACTTTAGCCTTTAGTATATAATGATAACTTTTTGTGGATGATATTGTTTCAAAAAAGACATATTTTTTTATATTAATGATGGATTTAATATATCTGTGAAGTGTAAAGCATAGACCATATTTAGATTTATATAAATGTTATATATTTAATAGCTGAAGTAACAGATTTCATTTGCAAAAATCCATCAACCTATGCTTTGGTTAAGCAAGAATATACAGCCACTGAAGATGGTGTTTAACAGTTTTGAGGGAAACTGAAATTGAAAAAAAGACATGATGGACCAAAAGATGACAAGGTAAGTGGTTCTTACACATGAAAGCTGATACTGAAATTACTTGTTAACTTGCAATATCACACAAATTGGTCAGACGAACTTATATATAATGCATATCAAAAGAAATAGATCAGTTGCAGGATGCATGGATTAAACAACTATTGACTTAACAGACTTACTCAGGCATTGGCAGGACTCGGCAGAAGGCACTGGGGTCCAGAAAATCCAGGTCAAAGCTGCTGCTTGAGGACAGGTGTCGCCTACGACCAAGTTCTGTAGGAGTTACTGGACTGCAACATCAGAGAGAAATATATTACTGGTATCTTTAATTATTTAGCAACATTGTGCAAACTATAAAATAAATGTAAACACAAAAAAAAATCCAACTACAATAAGGCCATGGCTTACCTTGGCTATTCTACATGATTACATCCCAAACACCCCAATGGACTGTGACATATGGGTAAAATCTGTACAAAATATCAAGCTCTTCCTCCTATGAAGGCATGAACAAAGTATGGTACCAAAATATGTAACCAGAGCATAAACAACAATTACATTGCTCGCCTCTACTTTTACTAGTTTCCAGTAGCCACTGTAAACATTATCATACTGAAGAAAAAAAAAATTCGGACTAAAATGATGATTTAGGCCATTTCTCTAAATAAAGCTCTTTTGCAATCTTTTACTTTTGATATATGAATTTTTATCATTCTTAAGTTTAAAATTAAAACTTTTAGTCAGAATTCTATAGCTTGTATTGTGCTTATATACCATGAAGCCAATTACCCCCTCACCCATCAACCACCTGGAATGACAGGACATAAAAGACAAAATAAAAAACATCATTCTTATGATATCAAAGTATAGGTAATATAATTAATTCATTAAAAAAGAAAATATTTTTTTTTAAATAATTGTTGTTCTGAAAACCTGCTGAGAAGCTATTGTGTTAGTCATAAAGGGTCTTGAAGCTGGCAAGGATTTATACAGGTCATGCTTGGATGATCAGATCATCGTCAACATCAATACTTAACCCATATGAGTAAAGGATAAAATGCAGGTTGCAGTGACCTCTGGTTTTATGGATATAGTAATTACAGGGATGAATCCATGAACTTATAATGAAAATTTCAACAAAGTCATGTAGGCATGAAATATAGGTCATTCTGATCTCCTCTGAAGAAAAGACTATAACTAACCAAGATGCATCCACTCAACAAGTTTCATGATTTAAGGGTAAGATAATATTCATATAATAATCCAAAAACACAAAATGTAACTCCCATCATCAAATGTAAAATATGAGGCATAGTGACCTGCAAAAGAAATTAGTAGTGCAATCTGATGTTTCTTTAGTCTATATGAGAAGAGTATCTACACAACATACAAAAAATAACTATCTTGTCTTGAGCTAAATGCAAAAACTTACCAATGCCAGTAAAATATGAAATACTTGTCACTGTGATTTTGTATGGTAAGCCTGGTACTAAGAGGTATTTAGTCACCTTGTTAAATGATTAAAGCATTAACAGTAAAGGCACACACATCATAGTGACCGACTTTAATAGATGAATGTGCAATAGTCATTCAGATGGATTCTCTGAACAAGTTTCATGATTCCAGGCATAATAATATACAGTGAAGAAAACCGGAGTGAAATCAATGAGTACATTGTTCACCTCTAGTTTCACTAGAAATGAAGATCCCATTGAGCCTCTTTCATTTTATGAGTGTGGAGCAACACAGATGAATATTATCATCAATTACATGAACAATCCTGAGAAATGAACATCAAAGACAAAATTCAACCAACTCAGGAAACACAAAATATGTGTGTCTTACTATTGACCTACTATTAAAAAAATTTGTAAAGATGTACATTCAAGTTTTGTGATTTTATAGATCTAAATCTAAGTTTTCTGATTACACATGTATACAGTATACACAAAGCATGCCAAAATCAATGTGGTCATGTGCTACATGCAAAACGTATCCTAAGCCAGTAATATGTGAAATATAGGTCATTTAGTTGAAGGAGTACAGAACGAACTGTAAAAATGTCACAAATCCTAGTACATAGTGACATTCTTTTGTGGTATGGGTGTGGTACTAATAAAAGTTCATGCAATCATCTAATCTGATGATTCTAGCATGATAAATAAAATACAGCACTGAACCAAAGTCAGTAAAGAATAAAATAAAGATTACAGTGACCTATCTGATGAAAATGCAGTACTCATAAACATGTATTCCCTCAACAACTGTCATGAATCTAGTTATAACAGTATATATAAAGGGCACTGCAATCTATTTGGTTATGAGCTAAATACAAAACTTCAGCCAACACAATGTGAAATGTAGGTCACAGTGACATTATTTTGTTGCAGGGTGGCACACAAAATACTTCTGAGAAAAGATACATACAAGATATTTCACAAGTGTATTCAATAAATATTGGAAATTATTTCAATGTGACAAACTGATTGCAACAACAAACAGCATATTATAATACTTAACAAGTTTCATAAATATAACTTAAAGGATCAAATGAAGAAAACCGATTCTTTTTATGATCTAAATGATGTTGCCTTGTCACTTTGTCATATATAACAATGTTGATGACATAAAATATTACAAATACAATAATACTTTTCTATTTGCCAATTCTTTAATTCTTACCGGCATCTTCCAGGAGCAAAGCCACTAGGTCTAGAGGCAGATTGTTCTGAGACCTGCCGAGTGAAGGAAGGCTTTCTGCCACGGAATTTCTGGTCCAGTGAATCAAGTCGTTCTCGGTGGGAAGTACGAATATTTTCTTTTTGCTTTGTGTTCTGAGCATCCATTTTTACCTGAGATAAATCTGGTAATGATGGTGCTTTACCCATGTCTTCTGTTTCAGATGAGGAACCATGATCACCTGACAAAAATCGGTGTTTATTTGTTGGGAGGAGATGAGGAATCCTGTCATTTTCATCCAAATCATCAATTGTCTTAGTTTCAATACCTTCATCAAAGTATTCATTGAATATGCTATTACTCCGTGCCTCAAGGAACACTTTTTTGATTTCATAATAAGAACTGGAAGATGTCTGTGTATTTATAAATGACTCAGATGGTATTATAGAAGTGGTACAAGCTTTTAAATCAAGTTTCAAGTCTACAGTTTTTTTTCCCAAAGTTTGAAACTGGCCACTAGGTGATGTATCGGCCCTTTGAACAAGTTGGACATCTTGAATTTTACTTTCTTCCACTATACGAGCTTCAGAAAGACGACATTCCTTCAAAGTAACAGCAAAACCTTCATCTACTGAGTGACATTCCTGAGATTCAAAAATTTCTTTGCTATTTCCAACTGGAACATTTTCTCCTAAGCTTGAGAAATATCCCACATTTCCAGTTTCATGATTCTCTTCCTGTAACTGAATATCCCCCTGGGGTCTTTGACCAATACAGAAGCAAACATTCTTAACTTCTAAATCATAGAACACACTTTTGCCATAGTGATTTTTAATTACGCTGGCTTCTTGTCTTGTGTTGCACAATGAGCAGTTTAGACAAGAGACAGATCCCAGCTGTGGCACTGCATACCTATTGCTATTACAGTCCTCCTCAATTTTTCCAATGTCAATATCATTGGATTTTTGCATGATGTCCTTTTCCACATCACCAGGGCTTTCCACAAATGTAAGCCTCTCCAAGACTGAATCTAAATGGCCTGTCTCTGAAGTTTCAAGAATATCACTACAACGAATGAAATAGCTTAACACATAGATGATTTTTTTCACCAGTTCGGCTTTCTTCCCAACCACAACAGTTCTAGACAGTCTAAGAGGAAACCCTATAGCACCATATAAATCACTGAAAAAAACAAACAACGAAAGATATTCAATTTGAATGAAAATAATTTCACTGACAAAAATATCAACAATTTTTTGTTGCTCACTGACAGAGAAACAACATATACATCTTTAATGTTGTTTCTAAAATTCATTACATAATAAGAATAAGTCAACTTTAATTATTTATTTTGTTGTCTATTGAAATATAAATACTTAACAAACATTACCAAATGCTGAAACTATGCATTCAATAAGTATCTTTTTAAAATCATTTAACTTTCTTCTATCTTGAGAGGAAGGGGCCCCCGAGTGGCCGAGTGGTCTAAAGCGCTGTCCGTTACAGATCACTGCCATCTCACCTCTGTCTGCGTGGGTTCGAGTCTAGGATTTGGCGAATGTGGATATGTGAGAAAGCTTGCCAGTAGCTTTTCGTGGGTCGGTGGTTCTTTCCGGTGATTTCCTGGTTTCTTCCTCCACCATTAATGCTGGCTGCCATGAATAGTCTATCGTGTACTGAAAAATGGCATTAAGCCCAATAACATAACAACAACTCTATCTTGAGAGGTATTGGACCTTTCTGCTATTTGTAATAATGTGCATGGATTGTGAAATTCACTGTTCAGTTGGAATGCTGGAACAAAAGAGTACACTGATGCTAAGAAACTGTGAATGGCAATTTATTTGATCATCCTCGAAACATTTTTGTGCACTTTGATATTTTTTTAAAAAACAGTTTAAATTCATAAATTTTGAAAATAATCTCTTTCTAGAATGTAGAGATACAGACAGATATGCACATGAAATACAAAGTGACTGCTGTTTCAAGCTTCCACCTAGGAAGGTGCTACGAAAAAATAAACTCTGAAACTAGTACTGTAAATTCACTAATTTTCATGGGTACCAATTTTATTAAATTTGAGGGGGGCAAATATTTAAGGCCAAACAAACAATTCTTCCTTGTCTATCTATGAATTTAAGTACAGGTTGTTTGCAACAAAAAGCTTCCCTTGGTCAAGTACATCTTTAGCTGCAAAGTGGAACACTTAAACAATTAGCAAAATCAAAAATACTTGATCACTGATATTAATCTAGGGTGTGGATGGACATACACACATAGACATATGAAGGGACAGCGGTATGGACACCAAAGGGATCATTATGTGAAGTTTACACCAAGGTGAGAATTACGAAAATAAATATGTAATGAAAATAAATGAATTTATGGTAAATATGACAGAGACATGGTGTGAATACTTATAATTTAGCATTGTCTGTCTGATATTTTAGACATTCTTAAATAGCTTTGAAACACTGTAATGAATAGTTTACTACAATCAACTTACCCAAGTTGAGCCCACAATGGGTTATAAGGGTGAGTTTTGGCCAATGTGTCAACCTGGAAAAAAAAAACCTATTTAATTGAATGTTTAAATATCTTACATAGAAAGAGCATTATCTAATAATCTCATTTATGTATTTTGTCAGAGATAGCATATTACTTTATCATAAATAAGAAAAGAACATCTACATGGAATACTTTTGAGAACATTCTGAGAAAGTACACAAGGAGCCACTATTCAATGGGCTCTTTCACAACTTCACATCACTTAAAAGATATTTTAAGATGAATTCACAATTTGTTTGACAAACTTTAAGCATCTCACATGACAAACTTCAGTCAGCTTCTTTTGCATTTCTACTAGAGTTAACAGCTTTGGGTTAAGTGCAGTTCAGTATTTAAATCTCATTAACTAATAGGTATTTGTCAGACTATTATTTCAGTCTGTCACAAGAATGCATAATGAGCAATTTATTGCTTGATTAGATATTCAAAATCTCTTCAAATCTGACATCTCATAATACATGAAAACACAGTATGTCTGAACTGCAAACCATGAACATTTATGATTATCTTTATTTAGCCAGTACTGACCTTTGATCATTTTTATTTCATTCGTTTTGAACCAGACTGACACATTTATATATCAACTAAGGTGACTCTGCAAGCATATAAGAAAATGCCTTAAATGCAAAACATAACCAAGAGAAACAACTGCATCAAACCATGATAAATGTCTCAATGACCTAGTTTTCAACTGTAGTAAACCTCTTGACATAATTCCATACCAAGTTATATCACTCCAAATATTGCCCGAGAAAATGAGCTAAATGAAAAGTTCAACCAAAATCATGGGCTGCAAAATGTAGGTCACTATAATCCAATTTTTCACTGAAAGTGTCATTCTTTACATGATGTACCTAAATGCCCAATTATGTTACTCTATGAGCAAAAGTGTCAAAGAAAATGACCTAGATGCAATCCATAACCAAAAGAAACTATAATCAACTAAATCAAGCAGAAGATAAGCACATAACACTGAACCATGAAACATATGTCGTCACAATGACCTAGGGTTCATCCATGTTTATTGTAACTGTTGTGACAGATTACATACCGAGTTCTGTGACTCCCCAGACAATGGTGTCTCACAAAAGTAGCAAACTGCAAAGAATATCGATGGACAGTGAAATATGTCACAGAATCAAAAAACTAGATAGCACTGAAAATTGTAGTACTCCACAGGAGACATCTAAATACCAACTTATGTGACAATGAGTAAAAGTGCCAGAAAAACTTACATAAACGCAAACATTAACATGAACACTGCACCAGCTGGACATCTATCTTCATTCCTTCTGCCTGAATTGCTTTGCAATCCAGTGTAAAACTAAACATATGAATAATACAAAACTGAATGGTGGACTTAAAAAATAATTTCTTCTTAATCTTCAATTGGGAAGAAGAACAATAAGCAAAACTCACTTAAGTATAAAATATCCAGCCAAGGTCTAGACTCAGGTGTTTATTAGATCACTACAAGACAATCAATTTGCCTAATTCAGATACATATCTTCAACTTGTGTCTTAGCATGACCAGTTATAGATTTTTATGAATGGTATAATCAAACTAAAATATATCTCTTCAGTATAGTTCTTGACCCTAACATGTTCATGTGTATCCATAACCAAAAACATATGCCTGGCAATAGGGTTGGGGTGGAGTGGGAGACAAATGATAATGTGTTTCCTTACCCATTTTGCTGAGTGTTTATCCAGATATGTATTTGATGGGGTCCCTCCAGCTGGGGTGACTGTAGGAACCCATGCAAGGTGATGAGTTAATACTGCAGTAACCACAGTGCTAATGAAACTAAAAAAACAAAACAAATTAGACATAAGGATAATGCTAGATATTGCAAGATGAAATCCAGGGCCATGTACTGACCCAGTACTGATATGCTATCATTGCAACAATACATTGAAATCCTTCTGATATACGATGTACCAGTCTCTATATGCTTATTTTCCTTCCACCTAACCTTAGAAATTGAACCTTAAATAAACATTCTATCACCTAATTCCAAGTCCTATCACTCCAATGACATCTTATCCCTTATTGAGAAAGTAATTATGAATTAAGATAATCCAAAATAATTACCAGTTCACATTGCCATTATATTTTGTATCTGGCTTGCTTGATTCAACTGCTCAGATATCTTTAATAGCTGTGCAGTTATTCTCTGGAAATAAATTTTGATGCTGGATAGATGGTGAAAGCATGCAAAATAGGCAACAGTGACTTACATTTAGTATGGAGGTGTACCACTCAAGCTGCAGCCAAAACAATTTTCATGAATACAGAGGCAATAGTAAATGAAAAGGTGTACATTTTTAAGGTTAATGCCACGGATTCTGATGACCATGACACCTGCAGCATAGCAGATGAGCTAAAACAAATGTATTTACTTATTCACTGCATGATTTTGGGAGTGGGCAACATGTAGTGCATTCAGTATTAGACAGTCTCATATAATCCAATAAATCAATAGTTACTTAAGTTAATCCTTAATTATCTTGTAATTGTTTTGCAAAACATGCACTACTTATCTAAATTCAGATATTCAAGGCATACAACAGCCAACAGAAAAGGAGCATTATAAAAACTGGCCTTTAATACTTACAACTGTGTGTTCTTATTGTCATAATTTTTGACTAAACTCATGAATTCATTAAGGAACTTTTCACACAGGATATAGCGATAGTTACTGAAGGACATCATATTCAGCCACACAGGTTCCGATAGACGAGGCGCTGTATACAGATCAAAGATATTCTGGCGGAAACTTTCAAAAGCCTAAAATACAATGAAAATTATTGAATCTCATTACTAGCTGTGATTTGTCTGAAACACTAAGGTCTTGCTTATATACAGTTGAACTCTTCTAAGTGGACACCTAATGAGAGAAGAAATAATGACCTCTTAATAAAGAAAGGTGTTTAATTCAAGTTAATTTTCTCTAAAACTGGGTCATAGTGACCAAAAATTGAGGCTTAATAAGACATGTCACTGAAAAAAAGGTGAACTCTTGGGCAATGTTAACTTTTTTTAAATGAAAAATTAATAGTAGAACACAATTTTTGATTAGTGTCTACCAACTAATGAAAAGAAAAAATATTGGCTAGGCCAATCGCTTTGTCATGATTTAAGGTTAAGGTCACTGATGACTGAACAGAATGCATAGCATAACCATTATGATTGCATAGGATATATAGAATAACATTATGATTGTACAGGATGCATAGAATAACCTTTATAATTGTACAGGATGCATAGTATAACCATTATGATTGTACAGAATGCATATTATAACCTTTATGATTGTACAGAATGCATAGTATAACCTTTATGATTGTACAGAATGCATAGTATAACCTTTATGATTGTACAGGATGCATAGTATAACCTTTATGATTGTACAGAATGCATAGTATAACCTTTATGATTGTACAGGATGCATAGTATAACCCTTATGATTGTACAGGATGCATAGTAAAATCTTTATGATTGTACAGAATGCATAGTATAATCTTAATGATTGTATAGGATGCATAGCAAAATCTTTATGATTGTTCAGGATGCATATAATGACCTTTATGATTGTACAGGATGCTCAGTATAACCTTATGATTGTACAGAATGCATAGTATAACCTTTATGATTGTATAATATAACCTTTATGATTGTACAGGATGCATAGTATAAACACTACGCAAGAAAACAATTAACAAAATCTTGATAGTCTTAAATAATACTTACAGCTATAACAATATTGTGAAAATTCTTTTTGTTATAAAGACCCCTCTCTATTTCTATTCGCAGCCTCTCCAAATGACTCTCAAAAAGTGTGATGTGCGAGAAGAAAAATGTTTCAAAAGACCTGCAAAACAAATGTATAATATTTATTACAACAAATCTTTTCCCCTCACAATATAGGAATAGATTTTATTAAATTTGTCATGGTTTCTTTCAAGCTCAGTGAAATAAAACTTTTGAGATGTCAAGAAAACTAGGGTATAACAGAAGGATGTATACTAATTGTGACAGAGTTGCATTTTTTATGCCAAGGAATGACTTTAGTATCTTCATACTTAATGCAGATCAACCTGGAAAAAAATAGGGTTTTTTTATTGTTTTTCATTAACACTCCATCCAGGTAAAACTAAGTGTGTTATACACACAAAAAAACAGCAACATAGTATTCCACTGATCGAACAAACAAAGTATCCTCTTGAGCATATGGATTAATAGTGTCACAATGATTATATTATAATTACAGTTTCACATCAATCACATGGACTAAGTGTCACAATGATTTTAATAACAATTTCCCATTAATCATATGGACTAAGTGTCACAATGATTATAATAACAGTTTCTCATCAATCATATGGACTAAGTGTCACAATGATTATAATAACAGTTTCTCATCAATCATATGGACTAAGTGTCACAATGATTATAATAACAGTTTCTCATCAATCATATGGACTAAGTGTCACAATGATTTTAATAACAATTTCCCATTAATCATATGGACTAAGTCACAATGATTATAATAACAGTTTCCCATCAATCATATGGACTAAGTGTCACAATGATTATAATAACAGTTTCTCATCAATCATATGGACTAAGTGTCACAATGATTATAATAACAGTTTCTCATCAATCATATGGACTAAGTGTCACAATGATTTTAATAACAATTTCCCATTAATCATATGGACTAAGTCACAATGATTATAATAACAGTTTCCCATCAATCATATGGACTAAGTGTCACAATGATTATAATAACAGTTTCTCATCAATCATATGGACTAAGTGTCACAATGATTTTACTAACAATTTCCCATTAATCATATGGACTAAGTGTCACAATGATTTTACTAACAATTTCCCATTAATCATATGGACTAAGTCACAATGATTATAATAATAGATAACAGTTTCCCATTAATCAGATGGACTAAGTGACACAATGATTATAATAACAGTTTCCCATTAATCATATGGACTAAGTGTCACAATGATTTTACTAACAATTTCCCATTAATCATATGGACTAAGTCACAATGATTATAATAATAGATAACAGTTTCCCATTAATCAAATGGACTAAGTGTCACAATGATTATAATAACAGTTTCCCATTAATCAAATGGACTAAGTGTCACAATGATTATAATAACAGTTTCCCATTAATCATATGGACTAATAGTGTCACAATGATCATAACAACAGTGTCCCATTAATTCTATGAACTAACAATATCACAATGATTGTAATATCAATGTCTCCTTCAGAATATGGACTAAGAAAGATCATAACAAAAGTTTCCCATTAATACTATGAATTAACAGTGTCACAATTATCAAAACAACAGTATCTCATTAATCCTATGGATTAACACTGTCACAATGATCATAACAGTATCCCATTAATCATATGGATTAACACTGTCACAATGATCATAACAGTATCCCATTATTCCTATGGATTAACACTGTCACAATGGTCATAACAGTATCCCATTATTCTTATGGATTAACAGTCACAATGATCATAACAGTATCCATTATTCCTATGGATTAACAGTCACAATGATCATAACAGTATCTCATTATTCCTATGGATTAACACTGTGACAATGATCATAACAGTATCCCATTATTCCTATGGATTAACACTGTGACAATGATCATAACAGTATCCCATTATTCCTATGGATTAACACTGTCACAATGATCATAACAGTATCCCATTATTCCTATGGATTAACACTGTCACAATCATCATAACAGTATCCTATTATTCCTATGGATTAACAGTCACAATGATCATAACAGTATCTCATTATTCCTATGGATTAACACTGTCACAATGATCATAACAGTATCCCATTATTCCTATGAATTAACACTGTCACAATGATCATAACAGTATCCCATTATTCCTATGGATTAACACTGTCCCAATGATCATAACAGTATCCCATTATTCCTATGGATTAACACTGTCACAATGATCATAACAGTATCCCATTATTCCTATGGATTAACACTGTCACAATGATCATAACAGTATCCCATTATTCCTATGGATTAACACTGTCACAATGATCATAAAAATATTTTCAAATTAATCATATAGACTAAGTGTTCCACTGATCATGCAAACAGTTTTCCAATGACCATAGAGACTAATTAATAGAACACTCCATTGACAACACAATTTACAGTGTATATATTTATCAATTCACCAGACAACCAATTATATTGACAAAATCCAGATAATCAACATGCTACTCTATAATGACAATTTTATAAAATTAAGTGGATTCCTGGGCATTAAAATAATGATACCAAAATGTCTTTGATTAAACTAATGGATTAAACCATTCAACTTACCCATTATCTTTTCCACTTGATTCATCTACAGTATCTAAAATGACACCTATGGCAATCTTGCATCTTTTTGGTCTGGCCGGTGAAGTTGTCTGCAACAGGAAGAAAACATCTCTATCAGATATAACAGTCTGTGCAGAAAATTTGAGAAAGTCAGTGTCATATTCATTTCAGATTCACTCTTCTTGTTCCCACTAGATGGCCACTAGTCTCCCTAATGTTAAGAGAAACCTGTAACACGATACTCACATTTTAGGTGAAGGGTGGAGATAATGACAGTACATGTATTTTGTTGTTGTTGTTGGGCTTAAGCCATTTTTTCAGCACACGATAGGCTATACATGGCAGCCAGTATTAATGGTGGAGGAACAAACTGGGAAATCCGCTGAAAGAACCACGGACCGACAAGAAGCTAGTGGCAAGCTTTCTCACATATCCACATTCACTAAATCTTAGACTCAAACTCGTGCAGAGGTGAGATGGCAGGTAAGTATTTTCAGAGGAACATTAATTTACACAAAAATGTTAATTGCCCATCAAATACATCACCTTATCATGTCAAAATCAGGAGAATAGGTAAGAGAATGAGAAAATTCCTGAGCATCTGAACTTAACCCATTTCTCCCTGTAGAAATACAATGACTGCTCTATTGAAAGGAAAAACCTCTCACAATATGAGAGTGCATATGACAATAGTGCAATAATACATGTGTGAATACATTCCCATAAGGGTTCCAAACCTGACTACTGTCTTACATTCAGAAAGTCCCCCATGTGATTCCAGCAAAACCAGCAAGGTCATGCCAGGGAATGAGGTTATACTGTCATGAATGTAGTGTGATAACTGTCTGGGCAGCTACCAGTGGCCCAACAAAGATTCAGTTTTCTACACTGCAGGGCAGTGGCATGCAAATAAAAGGTAGAGAAAGTAGATGGAATATGTCAGACATATGACTCAAATATGTATCATATTGAGACATTATGCAAAAAGGCCAGGTTTGCAGAATCTGCTTGTAATTTGTGAGCTGAAATCTTCACAAGTTATGCTTAACACAAGAGCATCAAAAAGAAAGCACTGCATGCCATTGCATTGCAAAGTTCAATGAACAGCTATTAAATTTAGTTTGTCCTGTTGTCTGCTGACTTTTATCTTATAGTTGCCAACATCTGGTAGTGTAGTGTATTTTTGAGGTTGTTGTTGTTGGGCTTAAAGCCATTTTTCAGCACACGATAGGCTATTCATGGCGGCCAGTATTAATGGTGGAGGAAGAAACCAGGAAATCACCAGAAAGAACCACCGACCCACGAGAAGCTACTGGCAAGCTTTCTCACATATCCACATTCGCCGAATCCTAGACTAGAAACCACGCAGAGGTGAGATGGCAGTGATCCATAACGGACAGCGCTTTAGACCACTCTGCCACTCGGAGCCCCATTTTTGAGGTTGTATAAATGATTAAATTTTGTAACAAAGAAAACAGTAAAAAATTGCTAAATAAAACAAGAAATCAAATTTTTTAGTTTATAAAGGTAAGTGTTAGAGGAAGAGAGGAAATATAAAAGAAAATTTACACTAATTAATAATGGGTAACAATAAAAGCTGAAAAGCAGCCTGATGTGGAATGGAACCCTAATTTTAGGGCAAAATATTAGCTTCATTTTATAGCAAAATTATACAACTTTGATAATACATCCTTGATCATAATATGCTCTTCCAGGGATGTAACTGTAGAGAGTGAGAAAGAAGACTGCTGATATTAGGATTTCAGAAGCGAAATATTTGACTAAAAAGAGGTTTTTCTTCAAAAATATTTCCTTATCATAATACCTCTAGAGAACATATGCGAGGATGGAGTTACATCCCCTTACCTCATAATTAGCCACGTCTCCAGTCTCCAGTAATGTAGCTTCCAGTTGCATTTGAGATACCATCTAAGGATAGCAATTTTGTTTCACTGAATCAACTGCACTTTTGAGATAAAATTGTCACTCCTAAAAGTCTAGCTATACTCAGAACAAATCTAGCTACATTGAGTAACCTGCATCTAAAAAATCTGCTGAATGACCCAAGAATAAAGCCTACTGTACTGCTGGTATGGATCCTAAAAGATAAAACTCAGACCATCATGATGAAAAGCCTTTGAGGTATGAGCTTGAAAATGCCAAATATGACCAACATCCCACAGCTCAGACTGAAATCTGTGAAGTATTTAATTGAACTTACTGAGAAGATGATACTATCAATAATCTTACAAGGTGTAATAGATGAATTACTTCACAGACTGAATAAATAAAGTCAAGTCCTGAGATGGAAGTAGGAAAAAAGATAAGGGAGGTAATTAAGACAGCACTGACCATCTTGTGTAAAAGTTAAAAAATACAGTGTATCACTCCACTGATGAATAGGCACAAGTGCATTCATGAATGAGTGTGTTTCCAAGCATAAGCAAGAAGTGGTAACTGGTGATCAGTAGGATTTGGTACAAAACCCTCTTGTCAATGACGAGACCAACCTCATCTGACTTCCACTAAAGCAAGGCAAAGACATGGCACATGTTTTCTTGATTGGAAGAATAGGATCTGCAAGTGAGAGAATGTGCTCCTGCTATGCATCCTTTAATGTTATACTAGATAACTATACATCTGCATTTTTAACAGGAAAAACTGATAACTATTCAAACACCAACCTAGATGAACTTTTCACATGCATCAGTTTTTGGGGCTTGAATGTAGAACAAAAGGAGGTACAAAACAAATGTTATAGATTTCTGTTAAGTTATATTTATACATAATAAATATTTGACAGAAAAAGAGGCAAAACCCTTACATCTTGAGAGCTAAGTAGATCTTGGTGGCTGCGTCTCTTACAAACGCTTTCCAAAGATGTGGACAGCACCCTTTGCCAGCGGCGATGTAAGCTGTTGTAACTACTGGTGTTACTTCCTGGAGAAGAGAATGGTGCTTGGAAGCTGCCACTAGAGGTTACTGCAAAAACATTTCAAAGAGACATAAGTTACATATATTTAAATCTTGTCAAACCTGAAGAATTGGGAGGAATTGTTTTTAAAAATGGGTATATATCAGACATTTGTATTTTGATAAAATGCTTTTGTTCCTTTAAAAATAATAATGAAAATAACATAAAGATTCCAAGAAATGAAATATTTAAATATGTATGTACAGCATGTAAAATAACTGTTTCAAATTTTAAAGTAAGTTTCATGAGACTAAACAGTAACGATTTTGATGCAACTTGGTACTTCACACAGCAACAGTGTATCCGAGTAAAATTATCAAAATCTATTTCCGCCCACAATCATTAAGAATAGATTGTCAAAATATAAAAAGTGCTGAAATAAAATGTAAGCCAGAATATACATTATCTACTGGCAGCTTTATTAAAACCAAAAGAATAAAATGATAGAATGAAATACATTTCATCAGATTTCAATATTTTTAAATTGACTAAGGAACAAAAGTAAATTTATTTAATTAACATCATATATCTAATAACAAGAGCTTATTTGATGCAACATACATGAAGCAAGCCCACTGTCTTCATCAATGATATCAATACTGTTCCTCAAAGAGCCTTGTCTGGGAGATGGCACATCAACAGGAATACTCTGAGCTGAAACATATGCATGTACATCAGCATTTCATTTTGTACAAAAGTAACAACTTAAAAGCAGATATCTCAGTAACAAGACCAAGGTCTGTAAGTTGATCACTGCTGTAAAATGTGTGATCTTGGTTCCTAGGTCTAAAGGTGGAGTGAGCTTGACACAAAATTAATTTTCTCACCTTTGCGACAGAAAAATATTACTTTTATGCTAATGTTACTTTTCTTATTTCTGTCTGGTTATCTCAGTTATGGTGTCCTTATTCCAGGAACTACTTGCATCTCAGGAAGCAACCATTGTCATCTGACTGACCTGATGGAATTGTTGTAAAATCGAACAAACACCGACACTTTCAAAAATTTATCTATATTGTAAAGAAACAAATATCTTAAAAATTAAAAAGAAAAAAAAAAACAGTGGCAAAACAAAACGAAAATGATGACAGCACTGCCATCAGAAGAGTTATGATGTCTTGCTTCCCACTAATGTGGACTAGTAGTAATAAAGATAAACAAATAGATTCATTAGTTAAACATTTATAAGGCATGTTAATGCAGGCAAGACAAACTCATCAATTTCAGCAGATATTTATTTTCTAGGTTGTTGTCTAATAGTATTAATCAAAAGTTTAACCTTGCAGATTCAGAATCAAAAAATGCTATCATTTTACATCAAAAGGAGTGTTTGTTTTATTTGAATTATTATAAATTTTGATATTCATCACTTAAATGAGTATCCATATAAATCTTAAGGATTTATGATTTTGCACAATTGTTACAACACAACCACAATAACACAGATATCTCTTTAGTTCAGTAAACTAGAGGACATGTGTGATGGTCCATTGGCTCACTTTCCTATATAAAACAATTCCAAATTAAGCAGAACAATGGGAAGTTTTGAAAACAAGGAGTATAATGGTTAGAACATCTTGAATTATTATTTTCTTCCATTTATTAACCAGTCAGTCAGTACTAAGCAATATTGACCAAAGTGAAGTAAAAATATTCACTGTTTCACTAAATAAAAAACACACACCAACATTCAATGAACTATTTCTGGCTACAACTAAAAAAAAACATGGAATGCTGACCACATCATAAACACCAGATGCCAACAATGACCCCTTTCCACCTGACTCTAGTGCTGAAAAATGGGTCTATCTAGATCTTATAAAAAAAACAAAAAACATCCATCATCCAAATTAAATACAGAAAACCTTAAAACATCCAAAGATTACAACTGCATGGAGAAATATAAAAAAAAATATGATTATAAACTTCTGAAAATGGACAGTTAATAATTGTGAGTTATTGCTATTGATACAAAATAGATAATGTGTCAGAGTGATATTTGATACAATGTATCAGTCAACAACTTTTGTCATGTAAACAGTATCCTTTTATCCAATCTGAACAGCACTGTTTTATCCTGCACTCAGAATTAAATGAAACACAAGTCCAAAAAGAACCTTTTTATATTTTGGGGGTATGAACCAAGATATAATACCATGGCATCAATCATAACATGCTCTGCACTTTCAAATCCACCCACCACCATGATAGCATCATTGAGATAATTTGTCCAGGTATTTGGACTAATAGTTTTGTGCATGAACCACTTTTTTAATTTTGAATTCACAGTGACCTCAATCTTTGCCCTTCTGACCCAAATCAATAGGTATCTCCTGTATCCAAATTAAAAGCCATTCACAAAGTTTGGTAACCATCCATGGTAGATAACTCATTATTGCAGAAATTAAATTTGTAACAGACAGCCAGCTAGACAGTCAGCATCATAACATAGTATGTTCCACCTTATTGCCTGCATTTAATAACAATTTTTTAAAAAAAAAATAGATGCTCATTGGCTACTTACCAGCAATTGGACTGTCTTTCTCTTGAGATATGGGCTTTGGAAGTGTCAGATCTGACTGGCTAGAGAAACTACAGGAGTCATTATCCAAATCACTGTCAAGAAAAAGCATCAGCAAGATGTCATACAAGTTTTTTTACCACACAAGATAACATATCTAATCCTTTTACATGTGGACTTTAAGTGAAAAGATGAGTGCTTACATGCCATTTGATTCATAAATCACATTTTTGTTTACTGTTTTAAAGATTTTAGAAGTTATTTAAATAACTCAAGTAATATCAAGATTATACCAAATTTGTTTTGAAAAGTCCTGAAAGTTGAAAATGTAAATAGTTTGAAAAGTTCTTTTGGTTCTCTACCGGACATATTATTACATTCAATTTCTCACTGGGTTAAGCTAATCATCAGGACACAATATTCTATAAATGATGGATATCTTTTATTCATTTTTTTCTTTATAATCTGATCATTTTATAGTAGGTTTTCTTTGCTTTCTGAGCTGGAAGTTATCAAACCTACTTAATTCTTCCGGAAAATATTCCATGAATGTTAAGTATGCTTATACATGTATTTACAGCACTTATTTGTGTGTAGCGTGCACTCAACTGAGAACCAAGTAAAAAAAAATTTGTTAGCAAGTAATTTGCAAACTTACCCATGTCCACACTGTTTGCATACATTCATGAACAGAATAGACCACAATCAGCCTGTGAATTATGGACATTCCAATCTGGGTCTAAGCTACGTGCATTTATTATAATGTACATGGTTATAATAGGTCAAATGAAGACATTTAGAAAAACGTAATAAATTATTTACCTGACTGATGTCCTCTTGGGTTTTTCAGGCACAAAGACCTTAGTTAATATCACCTGTGGTGGAGATCTGAAGAAAATATATATATATAAATATAAAGAGAGAGACACACACACACACACACACACACACCGCAAAGTACAAGCTAAGGAGGCATGAATATGCATCGGCTGGGCGTATTCAAATGTTATAAATTAACCAAATTCACCAGTTATTTTCCATAGAGATGGCATTAGTTGCTGTTTTTGGACAGTATTTCAGCATACATAAGACCTTTATACTAAAAGAATAAGATGCAATTACCGGAATTTTATAAAGAAAATTTCATTTTGCAGTAAATTAAGATGGCAACTGAGATCAGGTGACCACTGTGTCCTTTATAAAATAGCTCTAAAGTTAAAGATTGGTTTGGTTTGGTGTTTTTCAGCACAGTAGTTTAATTAAGTTATTTAGTACTGAGGCAACTGAAATAAAATGTCTTGTCCAAGGACACCTTATAGAGCCAATCTAGGATCATCCGATGTTAGGATTTGAACACACACCCTTTCCGTCATGAGGCTGGCAAGCTGAACACTTTGCCTGGCTCTGATCTAAATTAGATACCTCTTATAATGTGGATGGATGCATTGGGTCATTTAAATTTCCCTGGACCCACAAGGTGATGTAAAATTAAACGTAAAAAAAGTGATCAAAAAGTTAAAATACTGAACAATCAACTTTACCTTGGAGATCGGACCAATCAGTGTTGTACACAAACACCTCTAAATAATGATAAGCAGTTTGGAAGATACAGAGCAAAAATGAGCGTGTGATGGGATACTTAGAATACAGTCATGACAATGACCCTGATGTGTTTTTTTTTTAAAAATTGAGTCATGACAATGACCCTAATGTGGTATGCCTTTTAATGATTGCATAAATTACAAAAAACCCTGGAAATCACAACCTTTAATTATTATTATCTGTAACTAATTAGTAATTTTCAAAGTAAAAAGAAATAAATGTAATCAAATATTTTCCTGATTGCAAGTAATTTAATTTAACCAATTAGTCAAAATGATATGTAATTAAGATTACTTCCAACTACAATATGATTATATTTTCATGAACATTGTCTGACAACCTAATAAGAAATTACCGCATACAGGCATGCATTTAAAAAAAAAATTATACACAAAATTTGATGACTTTGATTTGACAATTAGCCCCAGTTTTAACTTGGCTTTTTTAATGATGAATTATGGTTCTAAATGATGTCATATATCAATTAAATCTTGAGTGCCAGTCCAAATATTTATACAGGAATTGACAGTGTATCTGCATAGCAATATAACATTTTGCTCTGGCTGAAAGATTACAGTTTGGTTTACTTATACTTTTTATGATATGAAAGTGGTAATTAAAAGGATATTGAGTGTATGTCACTAAAACCTTGCCATCACATAACCAACAGTCCCAAGAAGAAATAAAGTAACAAGCAGTTCACTGGGTACTAAAATAAAGAGTATATTTAATTGGAAGCACTTGTCCTTTATGCATTTCACTTTAAATTTACCAAATGTAAATGACTTTAATTATTGACAATCGATATTTGTCAATCTTTAAATATATGTAAGTTTATAACAAACGTAATTAAAAGTAACTGAAAATTAATTTATTTCACTTCAATAATACACATATCTACCTTGTTACATGAACTTTGACTGATCTAGCCCTGTAGGCGAATCCCTCGGCACCAAACATCATCTCTTCCAACATTTTAACATCAGACCCAGGACGCAACTGTAAGTAAGAAGGAAAAGCTTTATGCTGTATACCTTAAATGTAAACTGAATATCAAGTCTTAACAATGAATGAAGCATATTCTAAACAATATTATTACAATGTAAAGTTTCTATAATGAAGTAAAGTAGATAGGGAAGAGTGGGTGACTGAGAACAGCAGATTGTAAGGAAAATATAAAAATTATTTGTTTGACTTCTGATATGTAAAAAGTCACCTGTAACTCATATTCCTATAGATTTAGAAAAGTGGAAATGAAAGCAAAAGAAACAAATACTTGATCAATTTTACTGGTTAACAGCCAGTATCTTAATACTCTGATTGCATAATAGTAAATACACTGCTAGTTTAATGTAAATTGCCATTCACTCTACTGTCATAATACACTGCTAGTTCAATGTAAATTGCCATTCCCTCTTCTGTCATAATACACTGCTAGTTCAATGTAAATTGCCAGTCACTCTTCTGTCATAATACACTGCTAGTTCAATGTAAATTGCCATTCACTCTACTGTCATAATACACTTGCTTTTCAAAGTAAATTGCCACTGACTGTACTGTCATAATACACTGCTTGTTCAAAGTAAATTGCCATTCACTGTACTGTCATAACACACTGCTTGTTTAAAGTAAACTGCTATTCACTGTACTGTTATAGATTTAAGACTCTAATTTTTCAGTTCAGGCACGAGTCTTTAAAGACATGTCTAAAATAAAATCTTTGAATTTAAAGGAACTAAGATCTGAATGGAATAAATAATTCCCCCATGACAACTGAATTTGGCAACCATGGCAACACAAAAAAATTTAAATAACATTTTGTAATTATAGTGAAAACTACTTTGTGGACTTAACCTGTTTCAAATGCTTAAAATAATTTACTTCTTGATAAATACTTTCCAGGCAGTTTCTTTTTTCACAAGGAAAACTCCTTCACAAAAAGCCACATGCACATACAGGTCAATATGCCAATCACGAACTATTTTAAAAAATAATATTTAACTGAGGTTCTGGAGTGAAATAAAAAATGGTTAATTCCTTTATTTCCATGAGAATTAACTTTCATGTTTTGTGCTTCACAGCAACCTCACAATCTGGAAAAATGTTATCTAGCACTGAAATAATTTTATTTTCAGATACAGGCCTTGGGAAAAAGAACAGACTATCACATAAACTCTCCTGGTTAATTACAGAAGAACTAACTAGCAACTTACATGAAAACTTGTACCTCATGAAAAGTGAACACAGTTTCTTTTTTCTAAAAATGTTAAACTGAGCTATTTCAAAAAAGATTCTTTACCATGGAGATTACAATATGGTGATAAGGAAGCTAGAAATGACTGGCCAATTACATTGGATTTACAAGGATGAAAACATAATCATGATACTACCCAATTGTTATTTGTCTTATTGTTGTCCTTATATTTATTAGTAGTGACAAAAAGTCCTGTGCATTGGCTGCAACTCACAATAAAATATATTTAAATATATTCACCACTGACTAAGCTTAAGGCTTCAATTACCTCATAGTTTGGTGCTGGGCAATCTGGTGCTTTCACAGCACTCTTTGAGGCAGCAAGCTTTTGGGCAAGTATCTGTCTTTGGCATCTTAAATGGCCTTCCTGGAAAATAGACATTTTGATGGATCATATCATATACTATTCTTTATTTTAGGCTACCAGTGAAAGGATACATTTTTGTTACGTCATTTAATACACTATTCCTTATTTTAGTCTACCTGGAAAGGATACATTCTGATACATATATAATACACTATTCCTCATTTGAGGAAGAAAAATGAGACATTTGTTTAGATATGCAGATAAGCCTGTAAAAATTGCAACAGAAATTTCTAAATAACTAAAATATAAGTTCAGCTTACAATGTTTCCAATAGGATTTCAATAGATGGAGTCTAGGACTCCTTCCTTCAAGTCCAAATGGTGAGATATTTTCTTTGCAATAATTTTGGATATTATACATGTATTGTTGAGTAGGCAATATAAATGATTATGAGATTGCTATAACTGATTAATTCATTAATTATCAAAGAATGAGTATTAATATTCAAGAATGACAATCAACAACAGAGAACTGTTACAATTGTGACTGTGATGTCGCAAATGTAATAATTCTCAATGGTTTTACATTGCCAGTTATAAATTTTGTATGCAGCAAGAATGAATCTATGAAAAGATAAAAGTATATTTTCTATATTGATTTTTTTAATTAGCTTAATTCCATGAATCTTTTATAAACTAAATGTGCTTTTTGCAGCTGTAAACTTCAGCACATTTAAAGTACAATTTTTTTTTTGCTTCACATTTTCATACAATCCTTACCCAATATAAATTAAGCCTGTGGCCCATTGGAATGTTGGAATGTTCAGGAATGACTCAGATATCAGCTGTCACATAATGTACCCGATAATCTGTTATCAGGTATCTGCTATCACATAATGTATAATCAGCATACATGTCAACCCTTGAGAGGTATGAGTGTAATCTAAGTGACACAAAGTGCAATGTATAACATGCATAACATGTATAATCTATGCATAAACTGTATACAAACTATACATTTAGTTTGGCTACCATTCTGGATTCTCCGATTCAGCTAATTAATGTTAAATCAGCAATTCCACTGGATTAATAACAGAATACAAACACAAAATGTATGTACAACATCCACTTGAATTTGTCTAACTTTCACTTAGTGATCGTAAACTCAAATTCTGAAATCAGTATGATGATGTTGTTAACCTAAGTCTGTATTTATATATTTTTTTGTAATAATTTGCAAAGCTCCACTCACATGTCCTTTTTTCTTGCCTGATATATTTTAAAGTTTACAATGATCCTCTTCTCTAAAATTTTTCAGTGACTTAGTATCAACAAGTCACTGATTTGCTAAACATCTTGCATGATTTTGTTAAAGTATAGACTGGTATGCTAAACAACTGTCTTCGTTAATATAATGAATTTGTACGACAAGTTTTCAAACTGAAGAAACCATTTGTTGTCTTGGCAATTTGTCATACACAGCTGTTATCAATAGATCATAATGACAGTGCTACAAGTGTATATGATGGCACATGTGACCATACTCTGAGGATAAATATTTCAAAGTAAGACAGCGGTTGCTCAACAAGATACTGAGATCTATGCAACAGGTTAAATACACAATTTACTGTCTCATGGACAAGGAACACTGCAAAAGTTGTGTGTGCGTAATAAATTTCCAACACAAACAATGAATTTCTGCTCTCCTGTTCTATGCTGTCACATACTATACATGCTTATTAAGGCAAATGCTGTTACAATAAGTCCATGCTGATCAAGATCTCAGGCTCATCAAGGTCTTGTGTAGTCACATAGTGTGCCTGCTAATCAGGATCTGTTGTTTGGTTGAAAGTAAAAAAGAAAGCACAAACCCAAGATATCTGCTGTCACATAATGTGCCTGCTAGTCAGGGTCCATGCTGTTTGGTTGATATCTTAAGTAAAATAAAACCATCATTATGATATATGCTGTTACATATAAACCAGCTGATTTGGTATATGCAGTCACACAATGTGCCATCTGATTAGGTATATGATGTTCAGTTGAAATCTAATTATAAATACTTGCTATCATATATGTGCCTGCTAATTAGGTATCTCCTGGCATATCATGTGCCTGAATGATCAGATATTAAATATGTCAACAAAATGCTTGCTGATCAAGATCAATGCTAGTGCATCATGTGAGAGTAAGTATAGGTAACAGATGTTTAAGAGTTTGGTGATTTTACATAATCAAAATTGTTCAATACAATGCAAGGACAGTTTAGAAAAGTCAAAAGAAAAAATAAAATTTTACCTGACATTCTGGTTTATCTGATGTTCCAAAATCACAACAGTTTATGTGAAAGAATAATGACATGATTATATCCTAATCTGCCATTCCCCAGTTAGCGATTTTGTTAATGGAACACTAAAACTCAGCCATCGCTAATTGGTTACCATCATAACACAATACCCTTCAGTGGTTAAATGATCTTTGTAATGTGTTATTTTCAGTACTTACCAACATCCCAGACTGGACAAGGTACAAAAAAAAAATGCTTGCAGTGCAAACTTAAAGTTATTAAAGCACTATTAAGGGAATCAATGTAATTACTCTCTAAACAATCCTCACAAAGATAACTAATCCAGAACTGTGCTAATTGAGTTTTTAATATTTATATTATTTTTGATAAACATTCAATGCACTGTATATGATAAATGTAAATATGTACATGTAATTGCAAGGTTTGCAGTCAACACCAAAGTAACTGAAAGTAAACAATAACAAGAGAAACCATGATTACAGATGGCTCAAGCATGATCCAGGAAAAATACCAAACTGAATCTAGAATTTTATCTGTGGGTCTTGTTGGTAAAATAGACTGATTGTTTTCAGTCAAAGTTAATGAATAACAAATATTTAATTAAAAACTGATGGCTTCAGTTTTATTTAGTATGATCAGTGAAATTTAGACAGGATCAGTAAAAACAAATGTATTCCAGCAATCCTGTGGGTTGGTGAGGAATAAATTCCTAATTTGAAAATGTTTGAAAGATTTAAACACTGACTTGCATGCATCAAAAGGACAAATGCAAACTACCTTTTCTTCAGCCTTTCTCAAGCACTGTGCATCAATAAAATCAATTCAAATGCCCTTTTTGAAGAGCCATGTGATATAAAGTACTTGCCTTTACCAATCACTGCCATCTCACCTCTGTCAAAGTGAGTTCATGTTTCTATGTCAATTATAAGAAAGCTTTCCAGTAGTTTCCCATGACAAGTTGATTTTTCCCATTGTTTTCAACGGTTCTTCATCCACTATACTAGCTGCCATGTACATAGCCTATATTGTACTGAGAAATGGCATGAAGCCCACAACATATAAACAAAACAAAGCTCATGCAAATTACCTTTTCCTGTGCCCTTCTTAAGCTTTGGGAGTCAAATATCAGCTGCCTCCCACGGATATCATTGTCTGCAAACAGGATTAGCCGGATGTAACTCGGCTTAAATGTGGGTTGCTTCCATCTGTAAAAGAAGTTGAATAAAAGCAAATTATAACATGTTTGGTGTTATGTCTTTTGGGTACTGGAAATATTTTATCCCATAGATTTTTTAAAAATATCTCCTCAGAATTCACTCACATTTGAAGTTACAGATTATATGTACTCACTTTCAAGTCTGATTCAACTCTAACTTGCATAGGCCATGATCTGCTATCATATCAGTTTGTTAGGAGCAGAATACCCCCCCCCAAAATCAGTCTATTTAATTTGGTTAGTATACATAATACCACATCACATCAATAAATTAGATTCTATTTATTTTATGTAGCACTGACTCCCAATAAATTTTTGTGGTGTGCTACATATTTAAATGATCTAGCAGTTTGGTTTTATAACTACAAATTAACAAAACAATTTCAATTTATCCCTAATACTCAAAACTGCCCTGAATATATTTATTGAAACAGGTTAAGATGGATACATTTGTTTTAAAAACTTTAAAAGTGGACAAACCAGTCTTAAAAACAAGGTATATGTGGTATAATCAATGGAAAAAAGGTATGATGGAGCACAAGTATAAAGGCAAACTCAGTTTATGGTGAACTAGGGCAAATTGGTTAAGTACAGAATAATGAAATCTATGGTAGTCCCACCACAGTCTGCTAATTTACCTAGAACCTAAGCTTTAGGAGCCACTGAGTGAGTAGCTATGGGTCTAAACCAGTGGTTTCCAACTTCAGGTTGCAATTCTAGTCAAGGTCATGGGGTTCCTCAGTAATGTCACAAAAGGTGATCAGAAGAAATCATATCATAAGCCTGAGGTTATCCTAATGTTTCATTAACTGACCTACTGCACAAAGACTAGGATAACTGCTGAGGGTATACTAATGTTTCATTAACTGACGTGCTGCACAAAGACTAGGATAACTGGCATATTTTAAGAAAGTACAAGTTGTATACAATAGTCATACTGAAGACAGACAAGTACAGAAACAGCTCAGCTGGGCTAATGACATGGTTCATACAGCCCCCGAAATTGATTTTAAGGACTTTTCAATGAGTTTCTTAGATCTTTCCAAAATTTTTCAAAAAACATTTTTCTATTGGAAATTGAACAACTTCTTGGATGGTGGTTTGTGTTATGAATGTATTTTCCTTCCTTTGGATGATACATATAATAATCATAAGCTTCTTGAATTGTGTTGGCTTTAATTGCTTACATGTCATCATGGACGGATTTACCTCCCTTAGAATGATATGATTCTTGAATCATTGGCTTGCATTGATTACATGTCATTATGGATGAATTTACCTCCCTTAGAATGATATATCTTAGTCATATGTTTCTTGAATCATTGGCTTACATTGCTTACATGTCATTATGGATGAATTTACCTCCCTTTGAATGATATATCTAACAGTTATATGCTTCTTGAATCATTGGCTTGCATTGCTTACATGTCATTATGGAAAGATTTACTTCCCTTTCAATAATACAGCCAATAGTCATAAGCTTCCAATGCATTAACATTGATCATAAATGAGTGCTATTGTATAGTTTGCATTTTCTTGCCTTTGATTTTTTAAAAATCAGTATGCATGTAAATGGTTATCTTAAGGATGTATTGGTCAGCCATTATTTTAACCATTGTATTTTAACAATGCATTCAAAAATAGAGTATATTCTATTATTGTAAATGGACTTGACTGCTTTTAATTTTGAATGTAAAGTTATAAAGGTGGTGGGGAATGAAGTATCAAGTTTGGGGAGATATTTTGCATGTGTATTTACACACTGCATATAATTCAAGTCCTGCAGAGACCTGTGAAAGAGTCTTAGAAAAACCTAGATGCAGGACATGGACAAATAGAACATAAATATGGGGTTCTAGAATCCCAAATTTCCCCTCACTAACTAACTAGCAGATTGTATTTTTCTTGAGATTAGAACCTTTCAGATTTTTCTTAGAATTTCTGACATGTTTTGATAACTGATAAGAAGCGTCTACACTAAATATGGAAATAAAATCCTGGCCAGGTGGGTTCAGATATTTGAACAAAAAGCTCAAGGCAGCAGATGAGTATGAGAAGATGATGAATAAAAATGAAAGATAGTGCAGATCCTAAAATAGGACATGTCCTCTTTACCCTTGAATAAACCCTAGGAAAATGAGAAGCATCTCACAAATATTGCACACACTAAAGCATTAGGGTTGTTCTTTTATTTTGTAACTGCAACCATTTACTATTCAAAACCTATTTCAAAAATTAAAAAAGAAATTCAAAAAGGAAAAAAAAAAAATAAATTTGATAGTTTCCCCCAAAAAAATTTTTGGTAATTAAATCATTGATATACCACATGGGTGAAATTTGACATAAATGCTGTCCTCACACAAAATTCTATAGCAAACACAATATAGCAAATATATATAAAACAAACACAGGCCAGAGAAGATCCTTAGCAAAGATCACTAGAACAAAAAAGGGAAGGGATACGGACTCTGACAATAAAGCCCCAGTTCAGATGAACAACCCTTCTGATAGAAGAACCAGCCTAGGTTCTTCAAACACACTAGAAAATATAAACTAACTAGGGCATAACCGACTTTTGATCCGGAAAACGGATTACACCGAATAGTATGAACTTCCGATTAATCGGAGTTGGACAAGGGAGGAACAACCGATTCAGATAATAAAAATAATAAAGTTGAATTTCTATAGCACTGTGTCTAACAATGCGTGTCATTTGATAGTGCATTAATAAAGTTAAATAAGAAGTCAGAAAAGTCCAATATGGTCAACACAACGGGTGAAATGATAATACTTGAGTTAGACCGAAAGATTTAAATTTATTAAAATATTTTAATGCCCATGGGCATGATGCACACAGTTTAAAAGATAATAAAGAAATTTAATAATCAAAATTTATAACTTCCAAGTATTTTGCAAGAAATAGTAGCATCTCCGTTTTTTCAGCAGACATGCTCGATCGCTTGTCGCTGCAAATAGCAAATGCAGTGCTAAAACTTTTTTTTATTATCAAAGCTAGAGGACGGTATTGAACAAAAACATTTAGCGACAGCTGCCAGAAGCTGGCATGCTTTTTTCTTGAGAATTCCAGTATATAATTAGTCCGTTGGTAGTGAAGTCCTCTGCTGATTTTTCTCAGCTAGATATGAATCCAATTCGCGCTGGCATGTGAATTCAGAAGACAGGGATGCAGAGGCGAGATTTTGGTTGGATGTGCTAGAGGCAAATAACTCCTAGTAGTCGGCATTTCCGATTAATTGAATCATATCCGGAATCGGAAAAAAATTTATGCCCAAAATCTGGAATTGGAAAAAAGCAGAAAAATGCTAATCGGTTATGCCCTATTACTAACACAAGTCATAATGAATAGATAGTTCTTGAATGATGTCATAAGCCATCATATTGGTGGTCAATGGGCAGATTTACCATTGACTTTATATGGTGTTTGAAAGTTAAGATAAATTCACTGAATCTCAAGATACTTTTATAAACATTACATATATATACAATATAAATCAAGCTGTTTGTTAGTATCTACATTTGTGATTTGTAAGTTGACTTTTCTTCAGTGTGCCTTGTTAAGAAAAGTAAATTTTGGTGATTGCATATAAAAGAAACTGCTAGGCTGCCTATCATCCAGGTAAAATGGACCAGGGATCATGCTACCAGGCGAAGTGGGCGAAAAAGTCACCTGAGAAGCATAAACTTCGTGTTCTTCTGTTATGAAAGCGACAATGACTTTGCCCTCTGATTTTTCAAACGTAATATGACTGTAGATTACGACTTTGAGATGCCCTCTCGACGTAGCTAGTAAGTTCTGGCACTACTGTAACCCAATGCCAAATGTATTTATGTGGTGTTGAATACAAATCAGCTTATGGCGACAAAGAAATTCTTGCACATTCACATGTAAGTTTTAATAGCTAACTGACCATTAACCCTTTTCCGGAGCAAGATATCATTGCTTGATTTCATAAAGTTGGGCCTACTGTGCTATGATAAAAAGATGCCAAATTCTGTTTCGAAATTTAAACATCAATATGCAAATAGTAATTTGCTTTTAAAAATACGATCGGTGAAGAGCATTTTCTAATTTATATCCTATTTTTAATAAATGGAGATTTTAACAGCCATATTTGCATATTTTCTTTATAAAATCGGTTTGAAACCGTAAATGAAATTTTAATGGCGGACATGGCTGCATATTTGATATACCACTTCATTAAACTGTGAAAATACAAAAAATATATATATATAGTAATGAAGCAAATAGTAATTTAACCAATCCATGTCATTATTACCAGTAGGTAGACAAACCATAAATATGCAGAACTTTTAATGGGTTTTTATAACAAAGCAAGAAAGTGTGTAGTTCGAGAACCCCCCTTCTGGTCTAAAAATAGATGTACTCGCTCTGTGCAAGACATATTCATGGATTTTTTTTGGGGGGGGTAAAAAAAATTAGGGTCCAGTTGAGTTATATATCGACTTCAGTGCTTCAGTGTGTTGTTTATGAATAGTTACATTAATGTTTTATCGGGAAAAAATTAAATCAGGACAAACAGTATGGTTTGAAGTCACCTGTGCATTTATTCATTTATTCATATATTAGGGGAAGTTTCAAAGAATGATAAAAATCTTTTTGACTGCAATTGCACACAAACTTAAGAAAAA
This sequence comes from Potamilus streckersoni, assembly GCA_016746295.1. Lineage (NCBI taxonomy): Eukaryota > Metazoa > Mollusca > Bivalvia > Unionida > Unionidae > Potamilus > Potamilus streckersoni. The sequence goes on from JAEAOA010000201.1 coordinate 974,264, forward strand.
TAAAATAATTAAGTGGTAGTTTATTAAGCATTTTTACCAAGGCTCTAACCTTGTCACTTCTATCAGTGAAAATTAATTGCAATGTATAGCTTCATATGTGATTTTTTAGCCATACAGCCAAAAAAAACTGCATTTACTTTAATTCAAAAACATATATACTAAGTATGAATAGAATGGGTATGAATATAATTTTTTATACGCGTAGCGTACAAAATATATTGATACTCACAAATAACATATTTTTCAACTTGAAAATATGCCATTACTTAAAACTGTTAAAATCATACCAAGAAATAGAGCACATCATTAAAATATGATAATGCATCTCTCTCTCTCTCTCTCTCTCTCTCTCTCTCTCTCTCTCTCTCTCTCTCTCTCTCTCTCTCTCTCTCTCTCTCTCTCTATATATATATATATATATATATATATATATATATATATATATATATATATATATATATATTGTGTTTATTGTCTCGGTCTCACTTCTCCCTGATTCTGATTAACTCCCACTTCTCCCTGTTCAGCTCCCACTTCTCCCTGTTCTGACCAAAAGGAGAAGTCACTTCTCTCTAAAATTTATGTCTAGTTTGACCCCTGATGGACAGAATATTGTCTGCTAGTGACCTGATCGCAAAGCATCTATAAAGGTTTGAATAATCTCTTGTGGTAGTCCAAATAATTTCCAGCACTGAAGGCATGGTTGTGGCTGTAGTGGCTGGTAGTCTTATACATACTAATGCACCAATGGCCTGAATTGCGTTGATATGAGAACAGTCTTTTGTTGATTTACAGCAATATAATCAAAGAATTCTTTGTCTGAATTCACTATAATACAGTTAATGTCTCTTTCCAGGAATATTATAGTGCATTATGTATTTTTAAAGAATAATACAAAAATTTCACCCAAATCAAAATCTGAATACAATATAAATGATTTCTTCTCCAATGTTAGTGCAGGAATAAATAATTTTTCCAGTAAACAAGATTATATAAAATACTAAGACACAAAAGAATCCAGATGAGGGCCAAAAGTTCATTGCTACAAAAATCTTAGTTGTAATTAGAAGGTCTATTACTAAAGTTATAATAAAGAACATTGACGTTGACCCAGATAAATGTTTACTTCTATAATGATCGTAATATGAAACCCAATCACACTTGAGTTTTATGTTCTGAGTGGCCCTGACTTTTCAAAAAGTGTTTCATTTAGTTGTGATTTTATAGCCAATGCAGACAAACATGAAGTGTTTTAAATGAATATGGTTTACAATGATGAGCCAGAAAAAGAATTCTTTTTTCACAGGCTATGTTTAAGCAGACAGTAGTGAGAAAAGACAAAGAAAACAGCATATTAAAATTTCATAATGTATGGTAACTTTTATTATCAATCTTATTTTAGATAAATAAATAGTGCAGGTGGCTATTTTACTACATCAAGAAAGAACTTTTGTTTATGATTTTGCATGGGCTTCACCAGTGTACCTAACATGATTTTTAAAAACAAAATTCATGTCACTATCTATAGTCTCAATAGGTGAAGCTTTTAAGTAATGTCTTTCCAATAATAATTTTCAATACTGTTGAAGTGTATAATATGGTGGGTACTAAAAACTAAGGTATTAAATTTAATGCCGAATGAAGGTTAAGGACTGAGCTTTCACTATTGCTACTTCAAATAACCAGTATGTACGAGGTATTTGCTTTTAATGTGTTTTTCCAAAAGTCAACACTATTTTCCTTTTGTATTTTGTAGTGATGAAAGAAAGCTTTTGGAAAACAAAAGAGCTTCATTGGTTGAGATAAAAAAAAAAACCAAAACTGTCGAACTACATACCTCCCTGTCCCAGGTACCTCTGAGAGATTTTTTGCTGGGAGAAGTAGACCTACCATGAGTTTTTGCATGTAAATTGAAATGAAACAAAAACTGAAATAATTCCTCTTCGTCCAAAATAAGAATGATTTCCAATAAATTTCGCTATGTTAACATTGTCAAAAGTGCACGTATATTCCTCGATACAATGTCAGGTTTATGAGCCTGATCTGCATCATAATCATCAAGGCAGGTTGATAACAAGTCATGTGCCACAGTCACAAGCTCATTTCCCCGCGAACTCGTCAGCATATAAGCGCATGATTAAACAAACATGTATATCAACATCAGTTGAAAACATATTACAATGAAACAAAATTAGTAACTTAAAACTCTACATATTCACTACTTATTTCATCTGAATCTGGGCTACAACTGAAAGACTGGAGGATATCTTAGTAAACTAGCAGATGACCTAGCGATGTATCATCGTCTTGTGATTATGAAGACAATTCATCTGGAATGTTCTGTTTTACAAAAGAACGAGATTAATGGAAGAAACTCAACTTACTCTGTTTTAATGTCTCCTGGTGATAATTTGCTGCTGCTGGATTTAGTAAATTTTGTTTTATTTAACAGTTTCTGAAAATATGCCATTTTGTTTTCATCACATGATGTACTTGCAACCAAAGAATATTTGTGTTTTTACAATTCATTGGCTTATCTTTGCTGTTCGGAATGCCTCTGCAAAATTGCTATAAAAGAAAACCATATATATTCAATTGTAGGGCTTTTCCCCGTTACAGCAATTGGCACATTGCCAAGTTAAATGATTCACGTGCTAAATTGGGTGACATTTATTTGATACGGTGTTAATTAGCTACGATGTCGTAGCCTCAACTTATATTAGTACTAGGTGCTAGTGAACTCTATCATTTGTGAAAATATGTACACTGGATGGCCTTCTATGGCGCACTTTACAAAACCAACGTTTTCATCTTACATTGCACTTGGAACCTCATATGCATCAACAATATATAACGTGGTATTAACTAAGTGCGTTAAGTACGGAGATACCAGTTTTGGGGAATTACCTTCGATCAATTAGGTTTCAGGCCCGGTAATGCTGATTTAAATCGCAGGCGAAATTAAAAGTAAACATTATAAACAATCAGATAATATATACTTACGTCTGATAAATTACTTTTCACACTCCTGCCAGGTACCTATATATTACCTGAATCTAATCAAAATCATCTCCAGTTAAAATACAAATATATGTGTTACACATATTGAACTACCCGTTGTTAACAATAATGATTTATCGCGAATTCACACAAATTAAGGTAATATTTAGTTACCTCATAAATTTCATTATATAGCAAGTAGTTTTGATATTATCTAACAATCACTCCATATGTATTGTAATATTTATGTTTTGAATTTCCTAAAATGAATCCGCATAACACCAAGATAATAGGAATCAGTATTGTAAGCATTATTATTATTATTATTATTATTATTATTATTATTATTATTATTATTATTATTATTTCTGTTTAATGTTTGCCTGAGTGTATTTACTCTCAATTGATTGATTGAAACCTAGACCTGTCATTTTCACTGCATCAGTGTGTCTTTGGGTAGGCACTTAGCTCCCATTTCTTCCACATGATACAGATCTGTGTTAACAGTTCCTTTAAAAACAACGCTTAAAAACAAACTAAAAAAATGTAAATTCTGTCTAGGGATAGGAGAACATTACATATGAACCAGACATAATCATTTAATTTACTTGATCACTCAAACTATAAAAGCAAAAACGTAACACAGGATAAATAAGATCACAAAGTTATATTGTTATGAACTCTGCTTCATGAATTTAACATAAAAGTAACAATTGGCGTATTGAAGTATAATATATATATATATATATATATATATATATATATATATATATATATATATATATATATATAAAGAATACAAATCATATGGCAATAACAACAACACTTTCAAGAACTGGATCCACCAAGAGATCACGTGTGTCAGGGATTGATTAAAATAGTAACTAACTAGCTTAAGCACTTTCGACTCTTACTGAGTCTTTTTCAAAGGCAAATACAAAACATATATACGACAAACAAATAAACACAAAAACGTTATGTTTGTAAACCTCTACATGGCTGTCTCCACATGTATTAAAGCTATAAATACAACCAGCTTGTATAGACTAGTTGTGGAAAATGGTGTATAATTCCCTAAGGAGGCAGGGTACAGTTTCGTAATTTGGCCCTCTGGCAAATTTCTTAACTTAAGGCTATGGTGTGACCTTTTCAGCAATTATTGTCTACTAATTAAAGATATGGATATATTTGTGAACTAGGTGTTTCGGGCTTGTGTTCTTGAAATTGATGTCAGGCATGTACACCTTCCATAGTTACTCTGCAATATGTTGATAGTAAAATACCAATAGTTGTCTAGGAAGAAGAGCTAGCCTCTCATAGCAGTAAACATGTGGGTTTGGGACAAGGAGCATATCTCAAAAACTGCTTGGATGATAGTACCATTGTACTAGATAATGTCTAAATATGTGATATATACACAACTTGTGACATAAACCATTTTGACCCAAATTCTTAAGGAGGCAGGGTACAGTTTCGTAATTTGGCCTCTGGCAAATTTCTTAACTTATGGTGTGATTTTTTCAGCAATTATTGTCTACTAATTGAAGATATGGATATATTTGTGAACTAGGTGTTTCGGGCTTGTGTTGTTCTTGAAATTGATGTCAGGTATGTACACCTTCCATAGTTACTCTGCAATATGTTGATAGTGAAATACCAATAGTTGTCTAGAAAGAAGAGCTAGCCTCTCATAGCAGTAAACATGTGGGTTTGGGACAAGAAGCATATCTCAACTGCTTGGATGACAACTATTTTCAATTGCATCAGCCTGTTTAGTACACACTGTTTGGCAGAATTGTAATCTAGGAAAAGGGCTTGTGTTTGCACTGTGAGTACCACATCGTGTCAAAAATGACCTTCGGACATGAAAATTGCAGGTATAAATTTGGGGTTGGGGTGCATAAACTTCTTCTGCTATGAACTGCCACTGACTTCTCTGGTCAAGTGGATCATATTTTTATGCTTTATTTTAATATAGGTATCTCAAAATATGGACATTCTTGACCTCACTTGTGTATTTGATTTTTTAAGATTTTTTTGTACTAGGTCACTGATTGCGGCATTAAATTTATACCTAACAACTGGCCCCTGCCCCCTTAAGCAAAAATGATAATTTTTTATGGTGCAGTCAGCCATGTCTATCATACTTTTCTGTTTCTTTGTGTATGTTTAAATAATTTTTGTGCATTAGCTGCATTATATTTCCTTCCTTTTTCCATATTTCACGTAGTGTTGTATGTTGTGCTCTTTGGCGAGGGAGGTAACTGTGTTTTATATCTCAATGAGAGAACTGTTTACATCATGATAAAGTAGCATATTTTGGACTTAACTTACTAAATATGGAACCAAAATGGTGACTACAATGTATTGTCTTGCTTTTTATGTAGTTGTCAAGGTTTGCACACATATTTGTATGAATATTATTCACATTTCAATACAGACACACAGAAACAATTGCTTAGCATGTCAACATGCATTCTTTAAAGTAATTTAACTCCACAGGAGCAGCTAGACTTTGGAGGAATCATGCATAAGCATACTCTTGTGAATGTTGAATGTTGAATGTCACCAGTAAAACGGTGTTAGGAATAATGATGCATATGGCATATCGCTTGCTATATTTTGGTGAGAAGAATGAAAGTTTTAGCCTTACGACATAGTTTCAACCTTCATGAGCCCACTGTGAAGTTGACATGAGGTTCATATCTCACACTTGGGTCATAATAGAAAATGTTTCATTGTAATATATACATCTTGAAATTTCTAGGTTCAGTTAACAAAGGGGAAAAGCTTAAAATTAAGTGGCAGTTTCATGCATTGGACAATACACATACAGTTTCTTCTCTGAAATTCTTATAGTTTTCATTGAATGTTTAAAGTACATCAATATCACTTGATTCTTTTCTTTTTGCAGGTCTCAGTTTGCATGGTAGAAGATTAGGATTAATCAGTTAGTCATGCTGAAAGAAACAATAGCTTGAATCTCATCCAGATACTCATTCTAATCTGTGTGCACAAGAGAGAGACTTTGACGGATAGATTTAACTTCCGCTGGAGTTGTTTTATGGTATGTGCTTATTAAAAGCCAAGCAAGTGAAATACATTTTACCATGAACTGAATTTTCCACTGTAAGTATTTGTTCTATACCTTCTCTTATTATTTACTATGATTTTGTAAACTCCAGAAATCATTAAAGTCAGTTGTAAGTGAATTGGTGTCTGAGAAGAGATTTCTGTTAACTTGTATTGAGTAATTGTATATGTATGGTCAATTTCAGTGGCTATGTATCAGTGAAGTTATTTGATATGTCCCTTGTAAGTTTAACTGGGTCCAGACATCTGTATATTAATATTCTAGCATGGTATAATGTTGATTGATTAAACTTTTATCTTTCCAGATTAGCTAGACTGTTGTTGTGATTACCCCCTCCCCCCAACACACACTCACACAACATTGATGCTCCTATTAGGATCTCCAGAATGATAATGAAAGGTTAGGAACTGCTTGTTTTATATCAGTCTAAAATTACTTCCAAAGCACATTATTTACTTAAATGTGTGATTTCTTTGTGTTTCCTAGAAGAGTTTATAGAAAATTTTCACTTCTGTCACTGACAAGTAACATTGCATTTCTGTCATTTACTCCTAAAATTTATAACTTCCAAACCTCTTCTTGACATTCATGAAAGATTGTAAAGGAATTTTGATTCTGTCCTAATGCTGTGGTGGTAAACAAAGAGAAAAGCATTGAAGTTTGTAAACAATTTGAAATCTTTCAAGAAATGCAGTCAGTCATAACTCACAAAGTAAATAATGCAATGCTTTTTGCCGCAAAGTAGTCACTTTCCTAAAAGCGTAATACCATTTTTAATTTTGCACACAAAAGGTTTTCCTCTATACCATTGTACTAGATAATGTCTAAACATGTGATATATACACAACTTGTGACATAAACCATTTTGACCCAAATTCTTAAGCAAAAATGATAATTTTTTTATGGTGCAGTCAGCCATGACTATTATACTTTTTTGTTTCTTTGTGTATATTTAAATAATTTTTGAGCATTAGCTTCATTATATTTCCTTCCTTTTTCCATATTTCATGTAGTGTTATATGTTGTGCTCTTTGGCGAGGGAGGTAACTGTGTTTTATACCTCAATGTGAGAACTGTTTACATCATGATAAAGTAGCATATTTTGGACTTAACTTACTAAATATGGAACCAAAATGGTGACTACAATGTATTGTCTTGCTTTTTATGTAGTTGTCAAGGTTTGCACACATATTTGTATGAATATTATTCACATTTCAATACAGACACACAGAAACAATTGCTTAGCATGTCAACATGCATTCTTTAAAGTAATTTAACTCCACAGGAGCAGCTAGACTTTGGAGGAATCATGCATAAGCATACTTTTGTGAATGTTGAATGTCACCAGTAAAACGGTGTTAGGAATAATGATGCATATGGCATATCGCTTGCTATATTTTGGTGAGAAGAATGAAAGTTTTAGCCTTACGACATAGTTTCAACCTTCACGAGCCCACTGTGAAGTTGACATGAGGTTCATATCTCACACTTGGGTCATAATAGAAAATGTTTCAGTGTAATATATACATCTTGAAATTTCTAGGTTCAGTTAACAAAGGGGAAAAGCTTAAAATTAAGTGGCAGTTTCATGCCTTGGACAATACACATACAGTTTCTCCTCTGAAATTCTTATAGTTTTCACTGAATGTTTAAAGTACATTAATATCACTTGATTCTTTTCTTTTTGCAGGTCTCAGTTTGCATGGTAGAAGATTAGGATTAATCAGTTAGTCATGCTGAAAGAAACAATAGCTTGAATCTCATCCAGATACTCATTCTAATCTGTGTGCACAAGAGAGAGACTTTGACGGATAGATTTAACTTCTGCAGGAGTTGTTTTATGGTATGTGCTTATTAAAAGCCAAGCAAGTGAAATACATTTTACCATGAACTGAATTTTCCACTGTAATTATTTGTTCTATACCTTCTCTTATTATTATTCTATGATTTTGTAAACTCCAGAAATCATTCAAGTCAGTTGTAGGTGAATTGGTGTCTGAGAAGAGATTTCTGTTAAATTGTATTGAGTAATTGTATATGTATGGTCAATTTCAGTGGCTATGTATCAGTGAAGTTATTTGATACATCCCTTGTAAGTTTAACTGGGTCCAGACATCTGTATATTAATATTCTAGCATGGTATAATGTTGATTGATTAAAGTTTTATCTTTCCAGATTAGCTAGACTGTTGTTGTGATTACCCCCTGCCCCCAACACACACTCACACAACATTGATGCTCCTATTAGGATCTCCAGAATGATAATGAAAGGTTAGGAACTGCTTGTTTTATATCAGTCTAAAATTACTTCCAAAGCACATTTTTTACTTACATGTGTGATTTCTTTGTGTTTCCTAGGAGAGCTTATAGAAAATTTTCACTTCTGTCACTGACAAGTAACATTGCATTTCTGTCATTTACTCCTAAAATTTATAACTTCCAAACCTCTTCTTGACATTCATGAAAGATTGTAAAGGAATTTTGATTCTGTCCAAATGCTATGGTGGTAAACAAAGAGAAAAGCATTGAAGTTTGTAAACAATTTGAAATCTTTCAAGAAATGCAATCAGTCATAACTCACAATGTAAATAATGCAATGCTTTTTGCCGCAAAGAAGTCACTTTCCTAAAAGCGTAATACCATTTTTAATTTTGTGCACAAAAGGTTTTCCTTTATACCATTGTGCTAGATAATGTCTAAATATCTGATATATACACAACTTGTGACATAAACCATTTTGACCCAAATTCTTAAGGAGGCAGGGACAGTTTCGTAATTTGGCCCCTGGCAAAATTTCTTAACTTATGGCTATGGTGTGACTTTTTCAGCAATTATTGTCTACTAATTAAAGATATGGATATATTTGTGAACTAGGTGTTTCAAGCTTGTGTTGTTCTTGAAATTGATGTAAGGTATGTACACCTTCCATAGTTACTCTGCAATATGTTGATAGTGAAATACCAATAGTTGTCTAGGAAGAAGAGCTAGCCTCTCATAGCAGTAAACATGTGGGTTTGGGACAAGGAGCATATTTCAACTGCTTGGATGACAACTATTTTCAATTGCATCAGCCTGTTTAGTACACACTGTTTGGCAGAAATGTAATCTAGGAAAAGGGCTTGTGTTTGCACTGTGAGTACCACATCGTGTCAAAAATGACCTTTGGACATGAAAATTGCAGGTATAAATTTGGTGTTGGGTGCATAAACTTCTTCTGTTATGAACTGCCACTGTTTTCTCTGGTCAAGTGGATCATATTTTTATGCTTTATTTTAATATAGGTATCTCAAAATATGGATATTCTTGACCTCACTTGTGTATTTGATTTTTTAAGATTTTTTGTACTAGGTCACTGATTGCGGCATTAAATTTGTACATAACTGGCCCCTGCCCCCTTAAGCAAAAATGATAATTTTTATGGTGCAGTCAGCCATGTCTATTATACTTTTCTGTTTCTTTGTGTATGTTTAAATAATTTTTGTGCATTAGCTGCATTATATTTCCTTCCTTTTTCCATATTTCACGTAGTGTTGTATGTTGTGCTCTTTGGCAAGGGAGGTAACTGTGTTTTATACCTCAATGTGAGAACTGTTTACATCATGATAAAGTAGCATATTTTAGACTTAACTTACCAAATATGGAACCCAAATGGTGACCACAATGTATTGTCTTGCTTTTTATGTAGTTGTCAAGGTTTGCACACCTACTTGTATGAATTTTATTCATATTTCAATACAGGCACACAGAAACAATTGCTTAGCATGTCAACATGCATTCTTTAAAGTAATTTAACTCCACAGGAGCAGCTAGACTTTGGAGGAATCATGCATAAGCATACTCTTGTGAATGTTGAATGTCACCAGTAAGACGGTATTAGGAATAATGATGCATATGGCATATCGCTTGCTATATTTTGGTGAGAAGAATGAAAGTTTTAGCCTTACGACATAGTTTCAACCTTCATGAGCCCACTGTGAAGTTGACATGAGGTTCATATCTCACACTTGGGTCATAATAGAAAATGTTTCATTGTAATATATACATCTTGAAATTTCTAGGTTCAGTTAACAAAGGGGAAAAGCTTAAAATTAAGTGGCAGTTTCATGCATTGGACAATACACATACAGTTTCTTCTCTGAAATTCTTATAGTTTTCATTGAATATTTAAAGTACATCAATATCACTTGATTCTTTTCTTTTTGCAGGTCTCAGTTTGCATGGTAGAAGATTAGGATTAATCAGTCATGCTGAAAGAAACAATAGCTTGAATCTCATCCAGATACTCATTCTAATCTGTGTGCACAAGAGAGAGACTTTGACGGATAGATTTAACTTCCGCAGGAGTTGTTTTATGATATGTGCTTATTAAAAGCCAAGTAAGTGAAATACATTTTACCTTGAACTGAATTTTCCACTGTAAGTATTTGTTCTATACCTTCTCTTATTATTTACTATGATTTTGTAAACTCCAGAAATCATTAAAGTCAGTTGTAAGTGAATTGGTGTCTGAGAAGAGATTTCTGTTAACTTGTATTGAGTAATTGTATATGTATGGTCAATTTCAGTGGCAATCAATTCATGAAGTTATTTGATACGTTCCTTGTAAGTTTAACTGGGTCCAGACATCTGTATATTAATATTCTAGCATGGTCTAATGTAGATTGATTAAACTTTTATCTTTCCAGATTAGCTAGACTGTTGTTGTGATTACCCCCTCCCCCCAACACACACTCACACAACATTGATGCTCCTATTAGGATCTCCAGAATGATAATGAAAGGTTAGGAACTGCTTGTTTTATATCAGTCTAAAATTACTTCCAAAGCACATTATTTACTTAAATGTGTGATTTCTTTGTGTTTCCTAGGAGAGCTTATAGAAAATTTTCACTTCTGTCACTGACAAGTAACATTGCATTTCTGTCATTTACTCCTAAAATTTATAACTTCCAAACCTCTTCTTGACATTCATGAAAGATTGTAAAGGAATTTTGATTCTGTCCAAATGCTATGGTGGTAAACAAAGAGAAAAGCATTGAAGTTTGTAAACAATTTGAAATCTTTCAAGAAATGCAGTCAGTCATAACTCACAATGTAAATAATGCAATGCTTTTTGCTGCAAAGTAGTCACTTTCCTAAAAGCGTAATACCATTTTTAATTTTGCGCACAAAAGGTTTTCCTTTATACCATTGTACTAGATAATGTCAAAATATGTGATATATACACAACTGGTGACATAAACCATTTTGACCCAAATTCTTATGGAGGCAGGGTATAGTTTCGTAATTTGGCTTCTGGCAAATTTCTTAACTTAAGGCCATGGTGTGACTTTTTCAGCAATTATTGTCTACTAATTAAAGATATGGATATATTTGTGAACTAGGTTTTTCAAGCTTGTGTTGTTCTTGAAATTGATGTCAGGTATGTACACCTTCCATAGTTACTCTGCAATATGTTGATAGTGAAATACCAATAGTTGTCTAGGAAGAAGAGCTAGCCTCTCATAGCAGTAAACATGTGGGTTTGGGACAAGGAGCATATCTCAAAAACTGCTTGGATGACAACTATTTTCAACTGCATCAGCCTGTTTAGTACACACTGTTTGGCAGAATTGTGATCTAGGAAAAGGGCTTGTGTTTGTACTGTGAGTACCACATGGTGTCAAAAATGACCTTCGGACATGAAAATTGCAGGTATAAATTTGGGGTTGGGGTGCATAAACTTCTTCTGCTATGAACTGCCACTGACTTCTCTGGTCAAGTGGATCATATTTTTATGCTTTATTTTAATATAGGTATCTCAAAATATGGACATTCTTGACCTCACTTGTGTATTTGATTTTTTAAGATTTTTTTGTACTAGGTCACTGATTGCGGCATTAAATTTGTACTTAACAACTGGCCCCTGCCCCCTTAATTAAGCAAAAATGATAATTTTTTATGGTGCAGTCAGCCATGTCTATCATACTTTTCTGTTTCTTTGTGTATGTTTAAATAATTTCTGTGCATTAGCTGCATTATGTTTCTTTCCTTTTTCCATATTTCACGTAGTGTTGTATGTTGTGCTCTTTGGCGAGGGAGGTAACTGTGTTTTATACCTCAATGTGAGAACTCTTTAAATCATGATAAAGTAGCATATTTTGGACTAAACTTACTAAATATGGAACCAAAATGGTGACTACAATGTATTGTCTTGCTTTTTATGCAGTTGTCAAGGTTTGCACACGTATTTGTATGAATATTATTCACATTTCAATACAGACACACAGAAACAATTGCTTAGCATGTCAACATGCATTCTTTAAAGTAATTTAACTCCACAGGAGCAGCTAGACTTTGGAGGAATCATGCATAAGCATACTCTTGTGAATGTTGAATGTCACCAGTAAAACGGTGTTAGGAATAATGATGCATATGGCATATCGCTTGCTATATTTTGGTGAGAAGAATGAAAGTTTTAGCCTTACTACATAGTTTCAACCTTCATGAGCCCACTGTGAAGTTGACATGAGGTTCATATCTCACACTTGGGTCATAATAGAAAATGTTTCAGTGTAATATATACATCTTGAAATTTCTAGGTTCAGTTAACAAAGGGGAAAAGCTTAAAATTAAGTGGCAGTTTCATGCATTGGACAATACACAGTTTCTTCTCTGAAATTCTTATAGTTTTCATTGAATATTTAAAGTACATCAATATCACTTGATTCTTTTCTTTTTGCAGGTCTCAGTTTGCATGGTAGAAGATTAGGATTAATCAGTTAGTCATGCTGAAAGAAACAATAGCTTGAATCTCATCCAGATACTCATTCTAATCAGTGTGCACAAGAGAGAGACTTTGACGGATAGATTTAACTTCCGCAGGAGTTGTTTTATGGTATGTGCTTATTGAAAGCCAAGCAAGTGAAATACATTTTACCTTGAACTGAATTTTCCACTGTAAGTATTTGTTCTATACCTTCTCTTATTATTTACTATGATTTTGTAAACTCCAGAAATCATTAAAGTCAGTTATAAGTGAATTGGTGTCTGAGAAGAGATTTCTGTTAACTTGTATCGAGTAATTGTATATGTGTGGTCAATTTCAGTGGCAATCAATTCATGAAGTTATTTGATACGTCCCTTGTAAGTTTAACTGGGTCCAGACATCTGTATATTAATATTCTAGCATGGTCTAATGTTGATTGATTAAACTTTTATCTTTCCAGATTAGCTAGACTGTTGTTGTGATTACCCCCAACACACACTCACACAACATTGATGCTCCTATTAGGATCTCCAGAATGATAATGAAAGGTTAGGAACTGCTTGTTTTATATTAGTCTAAAATTACTTCCAAAGCACATTATTTACTTAAATGCGTGATTTCTTTGTGTTTCCTAGGAGAGCTTATAGAAAATTTTCACTTCTGTCACTGACAAGTAACATTGCATTTCTGTCATTTACTCCTAAAATTTATAACTTCCAAACCTCTTCTTGACATTCATGAAAGATTGTAAAGGAATTTTGATTCTGTCCAAATGCTATGGTGGTAAACAAAGAGAAAAGCATTGAAGTTTGTAAACAATTTGAAATCTTTCAAGAAATGCAGTCAGTCATAACTCACAATGTAAATAATGCAATGCTTTTTGCCGCAAAGTAGTCACTTTCCTAAAAGCGTAATACCATTTTTAATTTTGCGAACAAAAGGTTTTCCTTTATACCATTGTACTAGATAATGTCTAAATATGTGATATATACACAACTTGTGACATAAACCATTTTGACCCAAATTCTTAAGGAGGCAGGGTACAGTTTCATAATTTGGCCCCTGGCAAAATTTCTTAACTTAAGGCTATGGTGTGACTTTTTCAGCAATTATTGTCTACTAATTAAAGATATGGATATATTTGTGAACTAGGTGTTTCGGGCTTGTGTTGTTCTTGAAATTGATGTCAGGTATGTACACCTTCCATAGTTACTCTGCAATATGTTGATAGTGAAATACCAATAGTTGTCCAGGAAGAAGAGCTAGCCTCTCATAGCAGTAAACATGTGGGTTTGGGACAAGGAGCATATCTCAAAAACTGCTTGGATGACAACTATTTTCAACTGCATCAGCCTGTTTAGTACACACTGTTTGGCAGAATTGTAATTTAGGAAAAGGGCTTGTGTTTGCACTGTGTGTACCACATGGTTTCAAAAATGACCTTCGGACATGAAAATTGCAGGTATAAATTTGGGGTTGGGGTGCATAAATTTCTTCTGCTATGAACTGCCACTGACTTCTCTGGTCAAGTGGATCATATTTTTATGCTTTATTTTAATATAGGTATCTCAAAATATGGACATTCTTGACCTCACTTGTGTATTTGATTTTTTAAGATTTTTTTGTACTAGGTCACTGATTGCGGCATTAGATTTGTACATAACAACTGGCCCCTGCTCTCTAAAAGTCTACAAGCCAAAGCGACATCTATTTTTACTTTTTGTACATTTATGTAACGCAGATTATATACTGGATATTTGATTCTATACTGGTTATTCTTATAGTAAAAATTGAAGGATACTAAGAAGATTTTGAAAATGTTAAATTCTACTAGTGCATAGTTTTCATTTTCTAGTCTTCTTAGTTTAGACCGCTTGGTTTCAATGTTCTTAGGTGGCGTATCCAGTATGATTCTTTTTCCTTCCTAGTTTCGGAACTCCAGCTGTGGTTGTTAGCAATAGCGATAAGTATTATATCACTGAAAGTGTGGCCAGGGGAGGAGAAATGTTCTGCGACCGGGCTTCTGTACAGCCTTTTTGTCAACCAATCAGATCTATGAAGGTTTATCCTTTTGTGTAGCTTTTCAGTTTCTCCAACGTACTGAAGGCCACAGATCTTACATGTGATGAGATAAATCACATTCTCTGTTTTGCACGTTTTGTTTGGACCATGTATGTTTAGTTTTTCTTTAGTCACTGTGCTAGTGAATGTCTTGGTCTCTATCATATGTTGACAGGTTTTGCATCTTTTATCGCCACAGGGTCCAGATTGACTAGGTTGGTTTTGACTAGTGATTGGCATTAGCTTTGCCCTGACTAGGATGTCCTTTAGGTTTTTTGGTCTCCGGTAAGCTACTACAGGTTTGTTTGGAAGTATTAGGTTTAGTATGTCTGATTATTGCATGGTTGGCCAGTGGTTTGCGATGATTTTACCTACTTTGGGATTATCTGGGTGATAGGTCAGAATAAATGGTATCCTATCAACCTTTTCTTTCTGTCCATATCTGAGTAGGTCATCACAGTTTGTTTGATTGGCCGTTTGGACACAAACGTGCAAAACAGAGAATGTGAATTATCTCATCACATGTAAGAATCTGATTATATTATTGCATTTAATTGACCTTTTAAAAAAATTTATTTAATTTTCCCATTAATATAAAAAGGAGTCCTAAAAATAAAAAAGTCCTAAAAAAATCTGAATTAATTTTAAATCTATATTATTATCATTATATTATTCTCATTTGTTGGATTAAAATAATGGCCATAAGAAAATTATATTTTGCATTCAGCCAACCTTCCTCGCATCTGAGAGTTGAGTTGGAACTTATGCATTGATTTGACTAGCTCTGGTGTCAACGTCTTTTCTGTTCTTGCCGTAACAGACTGATCTTTATTAAAACACTTAACATACAAAATTACATTCCAATATCAATCTATATAAACCTAAATTATGGATATAAGAGATACATAAAAAAACTTCGATATTTCTTTGTTTACCAGTTTCATCCATTTGCATAATTTCTGCCTTTTAGAATATTATATAGATACTTAAATATTTCAGAGTAATACAGCAAACATTCAGTAGAAATATATTTTACTGAGTGTAATCTAACATACCAACATATTAAACTCTACTATTTAAAGAGTATTTCATTTCTGAATTAATTGTTACTGA
Organism: Potamilus streckersoni; assembly: GCA_016746295.1. Classification (NCBI taxonomy): domain Eukaryota; kingdom Metazoa; phylum Mollusca; class Bivalvia; order Unionida; family Unionidae; genus Potamilus; species Potamilus streckersoni. The sequence goes on from JAEAOA010000201.1 coordinate 990,278, forward strand.
GCATGAAGTTAGGTAGTGAACGTTGCCCTTTACAATAATCAACTATTGTTGTTGTTGTTGGGATTAACGCCATTTTTCAGCACACGATAGGCTATTCATGGCGGCCAGTATTAATGTTGGAGGAAGAAAACGGGAAATCACCGGAAAGAACCACCGACCCACGAGAAGCTACTGGCAAGCTTTCTCTCATATCCAAATTCGCCGACTCCTAGATTCGAACACACGCAGAACGAGGTGAGATGGCAGTGATACGTAACAGACATAGCTTTAGACCACTCGGCCACTCGGGGCCCCCCAATATAATAATAATCAAACTATAAAAATTACAAGTAAATCTAAGTTCTTTAAACGATTAAAATTTTCAAAACATTATATTAAAGAATAGTAAAGAAATGTTAAAATAATCCAATGTTGCAAATCTACTGATCTTAGATTGAACTCTTACTTTAAAAGCTTAACATAAAAAAGGTCTTGATACTATATAGAAATTGTAAGCAGACGGCAACTTACATGTTTTGGCGGAACAAACTGAACTTACCAAGCAAATTACATGGCTTCTTATACAGTTCTCTCAAGACGCAGCCAAATAAGGTCATACGTCTGTGTCGGTGCTTGAGTTCCGCCAGAATCTCCAAGTGAGATTTCATCGTTTCTTACCTACTACCGTCTGGGTCAGACATGTTTCCATGAACACGTAAAACGCTTGTGATATAAGGGAATTTCTTATACTGTAGCTGCAGACATGTAAATTTGCCAACTTAAGTGTTATACAATGTATAGAATACCGCATAGAAAAACATGCTTTTTATTGAAATAGTACATAATTATACTACAAGAATAAAAAATTGTTTTTAATACAGTTTGCTAAAATATTCCATCATTATATATATGTTTCATTGATACAATGGAGGTCAAAATATAACAAATCAAAAATACAATGCATAGTTCAGTGTAATACAAGTATAATAAAAGAACACTGCAAACATTTTATTAGAAAAACATGCTTTTTATTGAAATAGTACATAATTATACTACAAGAATAAAAAATTGTTTTTAATACAGTTTGCTAAAATATTCCATCCTTAAATATATATATATATATATATATATATATATATATATATATATATATATATATATATATATATATATATATATATGTTTCATTGATACAATGGAGGTCAAAATATAACAAATCAAAAATACAATGCATAGTTCAGTGTAATACAAGTATAATAAAAGAACACTGCAAACATTTTATTAATGTTCAAAATGAATACAATGAAAAGCAAATTTTACAATATTCACTAAAATTCAAAAATACAATGAAAAGATATACTGCACAATATTTATTAAAATTTAAAAAAAATACACTGAAATTATCCAGGTACGACTTCAGAAACAAAACAAATTGAGAGAATTTGCAAGAGCCAAAGGTTGTAAATTGTGCAAAAAAAATCCTATAAAACCAATTCTATGACTAGTCCGGTTAGACGATTATCGAAAGTTAATATCAGCATGCAGTTTTTGTTTTATTTATATTTCTTTCTTTTTGCTAAATTTTTCCATCCTAACACTAATACCAGTTAAATTCCAATAAAATATTACGCATCCTGATGTCACCATCCATACTGCCCAGTTAAACTGATTCTTGCAAAAATGTTCTATCACACAGTGCTTTTTATTTTCTCATTAAATCAATGTCAATCTTTTAAGCGTAATTTTTCTAAAAAGCTCATTGACCTGTACTTAAAATAATAGTCTTCTGTGTCGTATCTTGAAATCCCTTTTTATTATGGCTACAATCAGTTATTAACTAGAGATTAAATTAAGTTGATGTACAAAAGCAAGGTGGAGTGTTAGTTTTTTTTTTCTTTTAATGTTCAATAATTATTTATGTAAAGTTTTAAATGGTATACACTAGAAAATAGAAAATGATGGTGGTTAGATATTCATCCATTGTTTTAGCACAAAGGTTTGAAACCTACCGTGTATCTAATTAACGAGCTACATGCGTTTACGCCGCTCGCACATAAACGTTACAAAAACTGTCTAATAGTTTGTCGCACGGATTGAACATCAGAATTGGGATAATTATTGTTGTTAATTAATTTTTTTCTTGAGGGGGTGGTTTTTTAAATTTCATGCATACATACATGAAGTTACGGAAATTGTATCAAGACATTTTAGAGTATCTTTTAAAAATTAGTCAATGCTTGTTACTGTTATGCACGACGTTTATTACGCTTTTTAATCTATCTCTCTCTCTCACACACACACATTGACTCTAAGAAAGAAATTCAGCAACACATATGATGAACTTCACATAGCTGGCTAGCATGTAACTTATTTGTAAAAATAAATCATATACAAAAAGTATTAATTAAGCAGATCCTACTTATAGACCATTGACAAGTAACAAAATCTAGTTTATGGCATAATTTTTAAGAAATTTGAATAGATAGATAATCTTTACTTTTTTTAATTTTTAAACTTCTGAGTTGGACAAATAATGAAAAGTTGGCAACAAACAATGGGCAGCAACCTTTGCCAGACAACATGAGATCAAAGAGTTAAGTCCCTCCAACCGAGTTCGAGAAACTGATGGGAAGTCATATAGACAGATCACATGACGCATATTGCATCGATTTCTATTCAGTCTTAAAGTACATGTTTTGTGTTTAGGGTATTTTTAACGTAGCTTTAACAAATTTGAGTGATATCCCTACGGTACCAGTTATGTGGTTGTTTATCATAATTTCTAGCACTGGGGCATCATGCCACATACATGTATGCATCATGATCCACCTAATTACGTACGTTATCCTGATACCAGGCCGACCTGTCCTCGCACGAACCTCGTAAGACTGAGCGCCAAGCGAGGCGATTGCTAATACCATTTTTAAAACAAGTATTTGAGTATTTGGTATGACTCAGCCGGGGTTCGAACACATGACATCCTGCATCAGAGGCGGACGCTTTGACCACTTAAGCCACCGGAATGGTCAATGTGAACGTATAATCTAGCATATATATATATATATATATATATATATATATATATATATATATATATATATATATATATATATATATATATATATATAAGCTTAGAACGCAGAGGTGAAATTGTTTACTATCTAGACCATAGACATTTAACACGTTTTAACGATATTGCTAGACCGTATATACTCGCATAAAGTCAAGTCAAACTGCAAACTGCACAGACCCATAATACGCTACTATACATCTTGATCTGTGCAGTCTATTAAGAGTAATCAAAAGTACAAACATAGACCCTGATGTGCACATGCATTATGCCACGGCATTAAAGGATCATTGTTGTTTGCAGTTTTACTCGAAATAGTACGCACGGTACCTATTGTCGGCAAAGAACGAAAAACAAATAAATTTCCGTCCAAATGAGTTCAATTAGGCGGGTAATGAAGGTCGGTCACAGCGATATTTTTTTTATGAAAGCAATGAAACAAGGAGTGCTAATGGCTATGAAATGTTTCACAGAAATATGTTTTGTGGTAATAGCTGCAGAGTTTAATGATTTACCCACAATAAATAAGGATTTGTTGACCGTATATACAAGGTACAACAAGCTACACGTCTTAGGCATGTTCGAAAGCTACATTTCATTTCACATTTCAGTAATGGACAACCAAGGAAGCTCACTTTGATCTGGGGATTGCTCTCTCTCTCTCTCTCTCTCTCTCTCTCTCTCTCTCTCTCTCTCTCTCTCTCTCTCTCTCTCTCTCTCTCTCTCTCTCTCGTTTGTTGATGTGGCCTAATAGTTAGATCATCCGCCTCGAGTAAGGGAGGTCGTGGGATCGAACCCCGGCCGAGTCATACCAAAGACTTATAAAAATGGTACTAATAGTTGCCTCGCTCTGCCCTTAGCATTAAAAAGTTAGTGTTAGGACTGTTCTTCCTGGTGTCAGGATAATATGACTGCGTGGAACATGAGGATGTAACATGTCTTTGGCGTGATGCCTAGTGTTCGATAACACCATAAACTGCCACACTGCAGATATATTAGCAATATGACTGAATTTTTTAAAGCTGCGTTAAAATCCAACTCTCTCTCTCTCTCTCTCTCTCTCTCTCTCTCTCTCTCTCTCTCTCTCTCTCTCTCTCTCTCTCTCTCTCTCTCTCTCTCACACAGTAGTTTGTTATAAGAGTTGCCGTTGCCGTTGAGCCTAACGCCATCCCTCAGCACACGATAGGCCACTCATGGCGGCCAGTATTAATGGTGGAGGAAGAAACCGGGAAATCACCGGAAAGAACCACCGACCCACGAGAAGCTACTGGCAAGCTTTCTCACATATCCACATTCGCCGAATCCTAGACTCGAACCCACGCAGACAGAGGTGAAATGGCAGTGATCCGTAACGGACAGCGCCTTAGACCACTCGGCCACTCGGGGCCCCGTTATAAGAGTTAATTGTACCAATAAGTATTCAAGATGCATATATAATATTTTAGGACAATATATGTGTGCCTGGTTTATATATTATCTCTAATTATTGACACGTATAGTGCATTGTAAAACCTTTTAAACGAGACACTTTCTTAAAATGGACAACTGCTTGCAATGGATATCTTCTCACAGTATATATTTATCATCCAATTCAAGGACTGTCCTGATTTAGCAAACGGTTAGTAACGGATAGAATGAGACTGCCCCATGGTTGTCAACTAAAAACAGTTTTAAGGTCTATGTACCCTTCTTGGTCAATACAACATTTATTTTGGCCATATGACCTTTAACAAGCACAGCAAAAACCACATTTTGTAACTGATATACTGACAGTAGTTTATAAGTTACATTATTATGATTTTAAATTACTGTAAATAGCTGATCAACTGGCACTTGAACAAGCAATTATGTTTAAGTTTTCAAAACTTCAAAAACAAGTGACAAAAATGTAGTTGTAAAGTCATCCTTAACAAGTGACCACTGTGGCTTGTATAGATGAACACCATGGTGTGAAGACAGCTGTGCATGTGTTTTCGAGTTTGTGATTTTCTAGTGAAATTTTAGAAACGTAGAATAATATTGCTTGCTTAAGTGGCAGTTGATTAAATTTCACACCTATTTGTAATTACAACACTGTAATCTAAGAACTCCAATTTGTTAAAAATTACAAGGTAATATGTACTGGTGTGCTCATTGGAAGCCATATGGCCAAAATACATGGTTTAAGGACCAATAAGGTCACTTAGGCCTAAACTGTATATAGTAGTATAACGACCAATACATTTTGCACGCACCTCCAATTATGTGATGCCTATTAGAAACAGAAGTCGGAAGACTCAAACAAAACCGACATGCAGACATATACAAAGGCATACATTTCACGAAATAGCCAGTTCGACTGGCTCTAATTATTGAATCATGGATGGACACTTCTAGGTACGTAGATAAGAGAACAGTAATTTATTTATTTTTTTCGTTGTTTGTTTGTTCAATGACCTCTGTGAAATATTAAAATGTTCGACATTAAGGCAACATAAAAAAGATTAAGTTTTTCTTACTGCTATTTATCGTCAGGTAAATCTATAACGCGATATTGATATCAATGTTAACACGCAAAGGTAATTTAATTTCAAGGTGTAAATAGCATTCTTACACTAGGGTCTTATTGTTAGTTCTTATCCAATCTATAGATGTCTATATCTTTTACCAGTTAATCGTGTCTAATTTTCGCAAAAGACAAATGAGTTTACATTGGCTTTATGATCATTTACGAAGATATTGTTGAATAACAGTTTGTCAAAATAAAAGATAAACTTCAGCTGGACTAAATGTGAAATAATTTTTAGGTGGGACCATCAACAGTTTCAACAAAGGAATATTTTCTTGCAGGTGTAGACAATAAAGAAACTCGGTCAACGAGTACGTCTTTTTAATGTACAAGTAGAGCCTACTCATCGTATTTGTATCTCTCCGACAATATCTAACATAAATATTTCCTCAGAAATTGTTATGGCATTAGGTTGAAATCATGTTGAACTTTCAGTGAACTTAACTGTTTCACATAGTTGGACTGCTTCAATAGTGTGTCAAGGAAAGTCTTATATTTTGTATATGTATGAGTTCCATAGTACTTATATTGCCCTAATACAATTTTAACATTCAAAACCAACAGTCCGATTCGGTGTCGTGCATTGTTAGATTACCCGTTTGATTCAAATCCATCTAATGTCAATTGCGTCTTTTGAAAATGGAAGTACCAAACCCAGGAGTCACGAAACTGTGTTAGCACAAAATCTGAACTCGTACTCAAATTTCAATTTCTTTCTGAGTACATTTAGTGTTAACAAAAATTGGGACATGACCTTATCTATATGCAAGATATATTTCAATTGTTTTAATACGCACATACATGCCAGATTTTAATGTTATTATGTGAATACTCGCATACAAACCAGATTTCAATGATATTATTTACATACTTACGAACCAGCAGGAATTCAATGATGGTGTTCAAATACATATATACCAGCCAGAATTCAATGACATAGTTAACATAAACACTTACGGGCCACAATTCAATTATATTATTTAAATATGTGCATACGAGCCAGAATGAAATGATGTCAGGACATTTTAGGAACGAGTTTTGAATTTGGTATTTCGGGTACGACTTCAAATTTTCTGCCGTGACTGTTTCGTGACTATTGGGCCAGATATTGAGTGTCTTGTGGATCCCTGTCTAAAAAGAACACATGAAGTTTGCAAAGGTTTGAGCCAAACATCAAACTTTCAGAAACACGCCCCAAAACAATCAAACTTAGGCATTTAAAGAAGAATTTAGTGCAAAAGGTACATCAAATTTGTTTCAGCTATAAAATCTTATCCAAAGTCGATACTGTACAAACCTCATCTCATTTTTAAGAAAAGCGCTGATTACATAAAAGCAGAATCATTTTCGTGTACAGATATAATTTATATCAGAGAAATAGTTATATTCTGTACCTTGAAAACCTTATTTTAAGGACCTATTATCCTTGTTAAATGCATAATAGTATACCCTGAACAATAGTATCACAACTGTTCCTATTACCTATAGAGTAAGACTGCTATTGGCTGTACTGCAAAATGACTTTGTGCGTTTAAAGAATGTTTGGAAAGCAAAACATGAAACGATCTCTACAAGTAATATTAATATCTATCCTAGTCAACAACTTATTTAGGAATAAGCCCCGTGCGTTTAGTACGGGAGACGAAAGGGTGACAGTTATAAATTGTCACGTATCGCTATCCCGGTATCAGGAAATATGTAAACTTGGATGTATTATTATCTTATTTCATGTGTAAACATCGCCGCAAACAGTGTTAATTGATTACGCAAGTCGCCAGTCACCCAGATTATAGAATAGCCACAAGTCAAAGAGCTCGTCGTCCTCACACCCAGACATTAAAACATTGATCCGGGATCGAAAAAGAAGCCCGCAGGGTAAACGTGGCATATTCTCACCCGCCACGTAGACAGACCAGCAAGAAGAAATTTTCAGCTGAGTTTAATTGGGACGTCTACAGCGACATCCAATCGGAATTAAGACAGAGGGTGTGAATAAATCTTAGATCCGAATTATAGCCGACAACTTTAAGATATTTATTAGCATACCGGAACAGTTTAGGAGGGAGAAGTACGTCTTACTGTAATAAGATCTAAGTATACTCCGAGAGAAGCCACTAGTAATTTGGCGGGAATCTTAGGACCATAATTGTAAGAGAAAGAAAAGCTTCGTCAAGGTCAGTAAACTATTTACTCGATTTGTGCAAACATTACGGCATCATAATTGTAATTATTTGTAGCATGTATACTTAATTACTGGGATTGTTTTAGTACGTAGAATTATCTTGAAGTGTTTCATTTATAAGCGTATTTGAGACATGAATTTGAGTTTATGTATAGAATTATGTAGATTGCTAGTTCGTCAGATTTAATATTGTAATTCGCTAGTAGGTTACTTCGTAGTAACCAGTACCTTTAGTACTGCGTTATGTTAGAGTTCAGTTGGAGTTTAGGAAAACGATTGGTGTATGTACGATTAGTTACAATAGATGTGTGATCATATCAGAGCATGGATATTTGAATATTTGTATATTTGGCAGGAGTTCTAATGTAAAGATATGCGTCTGATTGTTGTTATTTTTTGGTGTAATGGAATTGTATGTACTGATGTGAAGGAATTTATTGTTGTATGTATAAGAGTAATTAATACCGTGCTTTAATTATCTTGTGTTTTTACGTTGTGTTTTACCATACAAGTATGTATGTGTGTTTCAGTGTGAATGAATGAGAGACCGGTGAAATTTAATAGCCTCATCTCATGATAGGCTGTGTGTAGTGTGAGATGTGAATATTGTACCATACCATCTTTGTGTTTTCACGGGAAGCTTTGCAGGGGAACAGAACTTCCGGTGCAAGTTAGTAGTTCAGAGTCTCTAAGAGGGAGACGGAAGTGAGACGGACAGTACAGTCGGAGTCGACAGAATGTTGCCGAAGTAGAGAAGAGAGATAGAAGGTGGAGGAGGAGGAAATCAGTCGGGAGGAGGAAGAGAAGGAACTTGGAGGGAGTCAGAGAGATGACGAAGGAATTTGGCGATAGAGAAGGATGCTCAGACGAGTAGAACACAAGGACAGGTGGAAATCTCTCACTATGAATTAAATGATGCGATAGGCTCGAAAGGATCGAGTGGAAGAAGTGTATTTGGGAAATTCGAATTATTTAATTTTTTAATTGTTATTAAATTGTTATCATTGAAATTCACCCTTTTGTATCTTTAATCGTTTAATCGTTGGCATTGCTGACTGGGGGTTCGGCTTGTATATCTAGCTGTCTCTAATTCAACTTCCAACCAAAATCGAGCCTGGGTGGGACTTCTACAATAATTTAAATAAATATTGGAAACACTACCTCAATCCCCGACAACCAAAACCTCACAGCGGCGCGACACTTTACATAAATTATGATCGATTTTGAGATCCTTGTTTCATCCAATTTTCACGTAATTGCCAATTTTTAAACATATTCTGACAGATAGGTATTTGGCTACAAATTTCGGAAACTTGGTGTGTTGATATGTCAGTTGAAGAGTGTCAACGTCTGTTCCTCGCTTTGGACCTTATCGGACAGTTTGGTTTTCATTCTTTGGACTTATTGCCATTTTCAGCACATGATAGGTTATACAGTATATCTGGCGCAGAAAGAACCCGTTAAAAAAAAAAACCCTGACAAAAGGGAAGCTACTGGACCGCTTTCTCAAATGCTAATGTTGGCCGAGTCGAGACCATTCGGAAAGAGGTGAGATTTGTTGGAAGGGCGTTGAATGTTAGTCCGCGGATGTAAGTCGAGATTATGATCAAAATCGTGCTTGAATCCTGGTTAAAGTTTTATGAGAATACAATACAGATAACCGGCTTACCAATATTGATCACATATTCTCTTCCTTCTGGAGCAAACGGTAAAGTAATATTATAATAATTATTCCATACATGTTAAAACCTCTGGTTATCAAATAAAGTTTTAACATAAAAAACAAAAGTGTTCCCACTGTAAAATTTACTGTTGTCAGCATCTATTTTAAGCCCTGGGCATACAAGAAATGCTCAAGTACCAATACTTACGATTTGACTTGCAATTCACCTTTCTCTTCAATGTCAACGTTTATCCACAAAGTTATCCATACAAGGCATTAAAATTTGTCGGTATTTTGATTCTAAGAATTTTTCTATTAAAATTTATAAACTTTCTTGACATCGATTGTTGGATGGAGCCTTTCCCCCACCCCTTTCTAAATTTATCTAATGAAAATCTTTTTCGGGTGTTTTTTGCTGTACGATACGGCAACTAACAGTTTGTACCATGATAGACTCAGAAAAACATCAAACTCTCAAGTAAATACAATAAATTTAGAGGCATTGAGGACTTTTAAGACTCCTGTCTCGTCTATACAAAGTATACACCGTGGACAACTTGTAGCATGTGCGCCTGTTGGTCGGATAACACGTGGTCTACATTTTGTTGCTAAAACCTCCAATAGCTCTAAAATACAGGGCAAGTCAAAGACGGAGAATACTGATTTTCTTGCGTGGGACGTCTCCACCCACTCATCATCGTACTTCAACTGCGACTACAGTTACATTGAGGCAACTTACTTCTAATCTCTCCTCAGTTTGCATGTCATCTTTGGAGCTGCGGGTTCGCCACATGGTGCAGCAAACGACAACATAGCTATTAGGTTTTTTTCTTTACTTTTTCCGTCTTCTCTTTCAGCCGATAATTTTGATACTTTGGGGAGTGACCCACCCAATTGTAGACAACCCAGTGGCCGTAAGTACCCCTGCATGTCCTGGCATTGTCATCGGGCCTGTAAGTCCCGGCACATAAGATTTATACACGACATCCATGAGCCGTGCAGTCTTGCCGCACTTTAGTACGATGCCCTTTCGGCTCCCAACCGTACCTTCCATCCACCTGGTTCTGGATCCATACCGTTCAGTGACCGTATGGCTTCTGTAGCATATGATCATATGCCTTCGCCGGTAAAGAAATGGATTGTTTACATTACCAGGGGATCTTAGCGATAAGTACATCTGTCCGCCTAACTTTACCCACCCTCCGATAGTACAGTGGTCCATGATGCCGTTTGTACGCCTGACAGTCGAATAATTGATTTTGATTTTGACCAGCCATTTGTACGGATTCGACGAATACATCCTAAGGATACGGCTAGCCAGTTAGTCACGGTTTACTGTTTTAGAGGGTACCGTGACAGTCTTAGAGCCAATGGTCACTTTTCTTATATGCTGCTTGGCATGTGTTATCCTTGAAGTCAATCTTGGACATGATGAGGACGACAAACCCACAGAGTACGGGATAAACCTGCAGATGTTTCATTATCAAAGCCCATTATGGTGAGACTGATTACAGCTTTAAGACTGCAATAAAGAAAACGTACAGTGTGATGAATTCATACTATCCGCCACCGTTACCTTCTACATAGGCCTACAGGGTCAAGACAAGAAACTCAGCCCTTTCTTTTTTATTCTCCCGCAATCTGGAAAATTCAAGGAAATTACCGAATGGTTATTTGCTAAATTAGGAGACTCGTGCAGTTCTAAAAACTTTCATTTAAAAAAGAGCCAGTTACTAGCAACCTTTGGTATAAGACCCTTCTGATGCATTTCCTCCTGATCTTCCGGTCACCCGCAAACCAACACACACACACACACACACACACGCACACACACACTACGGTGCAGTTAAGCTGACTTCGCCTGTTTATTTTTACTAACATAGTTAAAGTGGTTTTCATGACACTTTGAAGCTTAATCACAATATAATAAACTTGTCTTCCTTGATGGATTGGCCTATATGGCGAGCTTTAGGCTTGTAGAGAAGTCTGGCAAGGACCAAACAAGGGAATAAACGGCCAGGACAGCAATGATGTGCATCTGGAAGCATGCTTACGGTCTACGACGCTTATGCTACACAATTCCTCGACTCTGCGGGCCACACCTTTCGGTTCATCGGTTCAGAAGTACAGTCAGACTCGATAAAGGACGCACTTTGGCAGCAAGAGATCGGGACTCTGATTGAGAAGCGTGAGGTGAAAGTTGCTCAGAATCCACAAAATCAAAGATTCTACTCCGGGCTGGTCATGAACGCCAATGGCAAACTCAAGTCAATGATCAACCGGAGTCGACTAAATCTGTTTATACAGAAATTCAAAACGGAGAATGCGAGATTTCTCCGGCTCTCCATTAGTCTTGACGTAACATGCTTATTTTCACATTTTTATAGATCCATCATCACAGAAATTCCTTTAGTTTGCATACCGAGGAAGATTTCATCAGTTTTACGCACAATCTTTCGGCTTGAACGTAAGCTATTGGACCTTCACAAACTTAATAAAGCGTGTCGCCATCCTATTTCCTACGACCTCGCCTATTTTAATTGCGGCGCACTTGGAAGAAATCTTTCAGAAACTGCAGAAATTTCTCTTATTAATAAAGTCAACGAAAATGTTGAATGTGAGTAAAATAAAGAAGAAAATGGAAAACATGTCGTCAGCACAAAATATGATTTAAATATAGAGATATAACTCCTGCAATGAAATACTCGTTGCTTGCACTCTTGCACGGTAAGAATTAGTGACAGAAGTTAATTTTCGATGGCCTGTAACGAAATCATTTCAACAAAATGAACCACTCAGATGGTCTAGTGGTTAGAGCGTCCGCCTCGGATGCGTGAGGTCGTTGGTTCTATCCCCGGTCAAGTCATACCAACGACTTACAAAAATGGTACTAACAGCTTCCTCGCTTGACGCTCAGCATTAAGAGGTTAGTGTTAGGACTGGTCGGCCTGGTGTCAGGATAATGTGACTGGGTGGGACATCATGCTACATGTCTGCGGTATGATGCCCCAGTGCTAGACATCAATATAAACTGCCACACTGCAGACATCGTAGCGATATGACTGAGAAATTGTTAAAGCTACGTTAAAAATAATGCTCACATCACATCACATCAACAAAATGCTTCTGAACAAATAGTCTTTTCTGTGTAAGTAAAAGCGACGTAATCATCGAAAATCATGGCGTAACCCTAACAGTTGAAGGTCCGTGGTTTATATTTGTTTTAACCTAGGTTACTAATGTGGTGAGAGATAGTTGTGACCTAGGTTACCAATGTGGTGTGAGATAACAATTACCGACATTACCAATGACACAGCGGTGGTAGAAAACTATAATCTAGGTTATAAATGTTGTGGGAGAGAGTTGTAACCTAGGTTACCAATGTGGAGATAATTTCATTACTCAAGTATCTTCGTATATTTAAAAGTTACATAACTGCCAGAATGTCGTCATCTGCACAAATTAAAATTATTGACGTTTAAATTATCAAAATATTGATTCTTTCACTAGCTTTTAAAATGCTTAAGGTATTAAATGTCCAAATAATTATTAGTATTATTATTACTTTGCAAGTTCAATAGCATTTATTATTATTATTATTATTATTATTATTATTATTATTATTATTATTATTATTATTATTATTATTATTATTATAGGAAGCGGTTTCAGAAAATTTTAACTAGATTTGCGCATTTTGATTGCATAAAACTCTTTAGTTTGCTTTACATAAAGAAATATTTACCCGAGTCAAAATATCACCAATGCCTGATTACATTTATGGAAAATATTGCTAATTTCCAAGATGATTTATGTTTTAAAAAGATATTTTAAGATACCATTGTTTAACTGCTATCCAGTAAACCTAGCATCAACCAGGAGCATTTTTTTCTCTCAAGTTAACTTTTCTCAATTAATAACAATATAAATCTAAGAATTCCTGTCAAAACGAATCAGTGATTAAATATATAGTTATTCTATAAGCACGTATTTCACGCAGTGTTAATATTATAGTTAAAGTTATTCAGGCCATGTTTGCACATTTACTCATTTAAATGCAATATTAATTGTTGTTTTAAAATATAATACAAATTTTGCTTAACCAAGGTCTATTTAACTCTGATTATTGAATGACGCGTAGCTTAAATGTCACCAAGAAACTTCCAGGACTTTGCAACGGTGACATTCTGGGTCAAGAAAATAGCACGTCGAGTCTAATCGTTACAATATAGGATAGCACGAATTTATTTATCAACATGCATAGCTTTCGTTGTGACATCACAGCGCTACATTCAAATCCGAATTATACCGGATCGCACCTTTAGATTGATCTCGTCCTAAAATGTTCACATAATTTAACATTGATTTTGCTGCATGTACTTTTCGAGGCGTGTAATTTATGACTTTGAAAAGGAAAAAAAAACGTATAAGGATCAAAATAAAGTGAATAATTACCATTTAAAGGAAGATATAATAAAATTGTAAAACATGACACCCATTACTGAAACAACAGTTCTTGAACACCTACTTAACCTGTATGACGTTTATTACAATAATACTTGGCCTATCCAGATTTCCAGCAAGGACAATCACATCATAACTATCAAAAATTAGTTTTCTAACAATATAGACAGAAATAGCAAAATGTAAGGTGTCCGAAAATGGACTCGCATAAACAAGACTATATTACACAACCACCTTCATCAACCCCATTATCTGTTCCATTATTGCATTTAAAATCCGGTATATTCGAAAATGTTGAAACTTAATTTCGAATAAAGGTTAAGGTCTATCGACAAAACTTTCATTTAATAAAAGCATATCTGACACACTTAAAGCACAACTTTACAATTGTGAAATCTCTCACCGTATCCCCCACCAAGTCTCCTGTAGTTATAGGTTACTGTATTTGTATGGGAAAATTTGAACGAGTTTTTCGGATGGCTATATTGCACGACCTTGGGAGTGCAGTATATCCATCCGACAAAACGAGTTCATATTTTCCCATACAAATGCAGCAGCCTTGTTATCATATGCTCATTTTATGATTCTACCCAAGGCTTAATTATATAAACAAAAATACATTACAGAAAACAAAGTAATTGAATGTATGCCGTATTCCAAACTAAATACACAAGCGCAGATTAATCATTACACAACACCATTATTAATGCGCACGCAACTCCGCCCAGATAAATTGGAAGTAGACATAAGTTTCGAAAAAATTTCCGTTTAGTCTTCTTAAAACTTAAATTTGGAGTCATATTGTAAATGAATGCGCATTGAAACAGCTTCTCCATTTGATTTAAAATTGATAGATTGTGGTATTTTTTCTCGATTCGACGAAATTTCGTGATTATAAACTGGAATTATGTACATGAAGTACGTCGATTTAATTTAATGCAGCGTTTGTGCTAATTCTTTGTGAAATACATCGGATTGAAGTAGCGAGGGAGACGCGTGTTGTCATCGTCAAGCATGTTCATGCTCTGATTGAATAACTGAGATCATAATGTGGGGAAAATATGAAGTCTTTCAATTGCAACTATCGAAAAGACGCTGTGAAATTTAATATTTATTTCATTTTGAGTGCAGTAAGGAGAATGTAATTGCACTTGGAATATATACTCTGTGGTCGAAATTATAGAATAATTTCGAAATATATATTCATGCTTAAGAACCCATGACATTTCTCATGTAATTCGGATTTGCAGAACTAAGAATGTACAATTTGAGGAAATTCAGGATGTATAAAACAATAGTATATTTTTCCCATTCTTATTACCAGCTAAAGAATACAGTTTATGTCTTGCCACTTGCGTGCTATTTGTAAGGACCTTGTTTGGCAACTGTAGCTAGCCTAAATCTGAAACATTGTATCAAAAAAGTTAACTCGGAATGTACAATATAATCTGGTATGTGGTAGTCCACTAAACATCTTCTTTAGCTCATTCAGAAACAAAGTGTTTCTTTACAATAGAAAGTAGTTCTTTTATTCTCGTGATATTAGTATGAATTACATACGCGAGTGCAATATCGAAAAATACTGAACGATTCTGACAATGTAAAGTTAAAAAAGGAGCATATAATAATTATTCATTCTGCCATCATGACGGAAAGTGTTGGATGTCTTGAAGCTAGCGATGCCCGTAACTGTGGCCAACGTTTTCTCCTCGAACAGTCAGCTTAAAGGGATCATTTTATTGACTTTGTATCAGCCCCATACAGATCCGCTACTTTACTTTATGAGCCTTTAAAGTGCAGGTTCTTCTATTCTTGAGATTTTTTCACGATCAAAGAGTAAAATAGTTTACGTTACAGGACTTTCACGACGAGAACAAGGGGTGAAAAAGTAGGTCCTGGCAACGATGGAATACTTGGGACCGAGGCTGTTTGAGTACATTCTTCTTGGCCTGGATTTTCCTGGATAAATCAATCGCTAGATCGACGAGATCTTTGAGCCAGGACTTGTCCGAGTGGAGAGAGGTAATGAGAAGCAATTAATACTTTTGGAACCTCAAATTCTATAGGCTATTGAGACAAAAGTGTCTGTTCTTTTCCTTGATGTTTTACATATTGTTTGTTTCAACATTGATACACGATTAATTATGTATCAGTTGGAAGTAACTTCATCGTATTTGTTTTTGTAACTTGTAACAGAGTTCGTACATTGACTACTTGTTTAATTCTATCACTGTAAATATGCCACATATTGGTTTCGGGTGTTTGTTCTAATTTTTGTTTTTCATTATGCAAGTAGGAACTTTTCAACGATTATATTTTTGTCTGCAAAAATAATACTTTTGTAACCTACGCTATTTGTTTTCTTATTTTACATAATTTTCACATTTGTCCTTTCTCTAAAAGTTTATATTACTTTCCTAAACATTTGTTTTGTTATGTATCAATTTGAAGACGACTTTTGCAAAAGAATTAATTGATTTTTGTCCCAATTTAAGAAATGATTTCTATCTTGGATTTCATGTTTGCTTCAGAACCTCGTCGGAGTCATATCAGAAACTTCTAAAAATGGTACTAGCAGCTGCATCGCTTTTCACTCAGCATTGGTGGCGCTCTACAGTTTCGTATTTAGTATATGGTTTAAATTTTAAAGAAAAAGAGTTTCTCCGAGTTTCCTGACTAGTTATACTGGCTAGTAAAAAGTGACTTAGGTATTATATCTTAGGTATTGTTCAAAGAACCTATAATTCCATTTATTTCGATGTATGATTGATGGGTGTAATATGGGTTAGAGAGTATACAGTTTGCCTTACTCCAGATGTGCACCTTTCAAAAAAGTGCTAGCTCTACTTGCTCATTTTCACTTCTCGAACTTCAGAGGTAAATTGTAAAAAAAATAGAGCCGATAACTTTTTTTTTTTACATTTTATGCATTTGATAATTCATTCATTGCACTTTTAGCAGCTGGTACTGTCTAGTTTGGCAAAATTCATTTTCCATATTTTAATAGCTGCCAAGAATAGTGTACTTTAGACAAATTTAGGTTGATTTTTGGAGCACAAGGGAGCAGTCATTCTAGTTAGCAGTGTCCTAAGATCATTTAAAATTTCCAAAAGAACAATATCCGAAGAAATTTCAGCCACATTACATGAAAGTAGCATATAGGTATGCCAACATTCTCTCCACTATGCATGTTTAAAATGCAAACAACTTCACCTTACATACATCACTCTCTCAAAAGTACATAATAACTGGTGATCACCACCATTAAGAGGTCAGTGTTAGGACTGGTGGGCTTTGTGTAAGGAGATAATGTGTCCAAGACAGATGATTCTACATGTCTGCGGCATGATGCCCCACTGCTAGTCATTACTATAAACTGCCACATTGCAGACATCGTATCTAAATGACTCAAATTATTCAATTTACGTTAAAACTCCAAATCACACACACACATACACACACAAAGTCATCACCAGTTCTTTTTTAAATAATTCTTTTATAAAATTTAAAAATGTTGTTCGGTTCGGGTCCGTAAGGTGATATATATATATATATATATATATATATATATATATATATATATATATATATATATATATATATATATATATATATATATATATATTCTAAGGACATAAAATACTACATATGACGGAATAATCTACATTTACCAGAACAACTGACCCACGAGAAGCTTCTGACAAGCTTTCTCACATACACCACACTGGTCTAGTCCGAGACTCGAACCCGCGCAGATAAAGATGATATGACAGTGATCGGTAAATGTGAGCGCTTTAGACCACGCGGCCACCTTAGGCCCCAAAATTTACCTGTAACTATATGCTTGAAATGTATGTAATGCATCACATATTTTACTATATTGTTGATCTCTTCCGTGAATATTATTTTTAATACTAAAGCACTGATTTTCTGAAGCTAACGGTTCGTCTTTTAAAAAAGCTTCTAAAATTTACCCTATTTTCATAGTAGCAGCTGTTTTCAAGCTATTTTGCCCATTTAATTTATTTCTTTTCGTTCCCAAATCTGAATATATTTTACTTGTAAATGTTGGCACACGACATAATCCTGTAAGTTATTAGTGTTACATACATAAATAATTATTGTTGCCCCGGCTGATTATACTGATCATTGTTTGTGTTTCTTTTAATTGTACCGTCTGAATATAATTCTGGGGTATCGTTAGCGTTTTGTTATGTAGGAAGCTAATAGACTCGCTAATTCCCTTCTCGATTTTTAGAAGTACACCGTACGTCTTAGTCACTCATAACTGTAGCCCTACAATAATTACGTTAATGCTGCACCATGTGGAAGACCAGGGGCATCGTTATAGTATGCTGTGTCTTGTTTACAGTTTATCATACGTACATTTCATTAAGGTGTCCCTCTTTACACAGTAGTTGTGTACTTTACATAGCATTTTTTGCTTTAAATGGTTGGTGATATTTTGTTTTTCTTGAAAGTCATCATCCGATATTTGTTGAGTGAACGATACATTAAGAAAATCGTGTTGTTTTCAAATTAGACCACCATATAAAACCAAGTTTAAAGATGAGCCTAAATGAGCCTATAGCTTTGTTTGAGTTGACTAATGGCTACTTGATTAGTTGTCAGTAATATAATAGACACGATGTAAACCATTTTTCATATTCACAATGTAGGCATTTATTTGTGTAGTAAATAGATGACAAGTTATAGTGAAGTCACTACCGTTTTTCATTCATATCCTTTCTTTACTTGGAGTTACAATTATAATTTATATCTATTTATATCTTTAGCCTTTGTTAAATATGTGAAAAATTAGTAGGACACATCCTTTTTATGCAGCAAAAAAAATTATTCACATGCAAAACGAAATGGATGAATCGGCACAATGTTAATTACCCAGTAATTACAAAAGATAATTTAAAAAAATGTAGTCTAGAGTCAAGGATCCCTGCGTGAATAGGCCTAACTGAGGCGGATTCAGAAATATAGTTTTGGAGGAATGGTTGTAAAGACTTAGGTAAGCAACCATTTGGAACAAAACCCCCATCTGCGGGCCAAGGAGATATTCTCCCTGAAGCTTCAGCACTTTTTGCGTTTCCAGGGCATAATTTTGACCATCAATTTCTTAAGAAAATTTAATCTCTGATTTTAGGGTGGGGTCAGCACTATATACCGCACTATATACCTCGATGGGATGATCTATGTTAAAGTACATCTAAGTACAATAGGGGGTGGGATTAGCAAGCAGGAATACCTAAACAAAATTCAAAACATTAATTTACGTGGATAGTCTGAAAAGTTCTTGAAATGCATACATACATACATACATACATACATACATACATACATACATACATACATACATACATACATACATACATACATACATACATACATACATACATACATACATACATACATACATACATACATACATACATACATACATACATACATACATACATACACACACACACACACACACACACACATACATACATACATACATACATACATACATACATACATACATACATACATACATACATATGTGCTGTGCGTGCTTATGTGTGTTGTACCCTATCGACTTTTAAATGTTCTGCATTAATTCTTAAATGGTTTAGTTACTGGTATTTTATTACGAGTGCTTTAAGGTAACATATTTCATATTTGAAACATTCATACCTTGTACATAAAAAAACGTAATAAAATGTGACTCGAGGAAGTATGTTTCCTTTTATTAAAGAAAGATGCAAGATCCTACTTTTGCAAACTTTTATAACTAATACTTTTTAGCACGTGGTGTGTGTGTGTGTGTGAGAGAGAGAGAGAGAGAGAGAGAGAGAGAGAGAGAGAGAGAGAGAGAGAGAGAGAGAGAGAGAGAGAGAGAGAGAGAGAGAGAGAGAGAGAGAGAGAGAGAGAGAGAGAGAGAGCTATCCCATTAAACAAACTTCTGGCGATAACCGGTCGTGAATAATAAAATTGAATCTGGCATAGAACAAAGGAATGTAGTACGGTTATGCAAGGGGATAATCGATTATTCTTTTTAACAAACATCTGTCGCTTAAGCATTCGCGGTCCTTATTATACCTAACGATTTTAACCAGTCTAGATATGAAAAAAAAATTGGGAGGCCATGGTCGGTTGATAATGAAAAGTATACATTAAGCAAAATTATCTCTTTAAAGCTAATCCAATCATCGATTCAAACAAAATATTGAAAAACTGTTCTATTTTGACATTGTCAGTTTTGTTGTTTTTCATTTTGCAAACATGGATTCTTTTGATGTGGACTAGAGAACACACGTCTCAAGCACACGTAGTTTTAAAATATCGCTGTTCATATGGGTTTCTCAAGACAGAACTATTCATCAAGGATGGTGTCACATAAGTTTGGTCCCGAGTGTGTTGAATTTTAAATGTTCTGTTTTTGTCTTAGCTTTATTACGGAGTTTCACATATGCATTAAAACTTTCGTTAAAATATATGTAATATACTGGTTCCATTTGTGGATAATAAGCAATATGAATACCTTTTGTATACCTTCCAAAAAATTTCAACAGAAAAAATAAACACGCTTTCACCTATGGCAATTGTTGCCATGAGGATAAGGGGCTGAGAATAGTCAGTGGATTTGACTATGTAACCAAATATATATTTTTTTAGCTTACCATTTATATAGTTGTTATTGTCACCAACTTGATAAGTATTGATACAAGGTGCTTTATATGTCGCCACTTACCTAACAGCATGTTTAATAATAATATCCTCTCATGATTGTGTGTCCCCACCCATCTAACTCACCTCCTTATATTAGGTAATGGCTACATTACTTTGGTTATAATTTATGTGCTCTGACGGAATTGATGTGCTCTGACGGAATTGATGTGCTCTGACTGAATTTATGCGCTCTGACGGAATTTCTAAGTAATGTCTAACATAAATTTCCTTTATGAAGCAAAGCATCTATGTGAGTGAGTGTGTGTGTATATATATGTGCATATATATATATATATATATATATATATATATATATATATAGAGAGAGAGAGAGAGAGAGAGAGAGAGAGAGAGAGAGAGAGAGAGAGAGAGAGAGAGAGAGATTGAATTTTTACTTCATTAGTGCATAATATCACAAGGAAGATACTGTTTTAAAATTTTAAGTGAGGAGAAAAAAATGGTGATACCAATCTCATGATTGGACAGATTTATGGTGCTCATAGTCCTTCTTGGACTCGTGTCAGAATAGTCGAAATGGAAAGATTTACCTTTCGAGTGAGAGAAAAAGTACAAGTAATTCTTAGTTTATACAATCAATCATGAATTACATGAACGTTATATGTTTCTGCTAAAAAAAATCATCTTTTTTGCATTGGTTATGAATCTATGGGGCACAAAAAGGTTTAATTGACATAAAACAGTTCTTAGACAGTGGAATGCCAAGAATTCAAATTATGGAACTCGCTTTATGCGTTCCTTAGGAACGAATATTGCAGATGTCAACCGATAATGCAATTACTCAAACTTGCAAAATATCCAATCGGATTTGTGCATTGAACAAGCAAATTCAGTGTAATTGATGTTGGAGTATTTCAAACTTAATTGTCTTTATCGATTGGACCATGATTTCGTCTTTAAAATATTTGCTGTTAACCAAGACAATGAGCAAGTCCAAGAAACTGAAAGCTGTAGAAATACAAGCTTCAATAAAAATGCGTGTAGGATTATCAAACTAACGTAGCTACGAACTGTCAACAGCTAGCACGCTACCAAATGAATGAACGATAAAGATGGAATGATATAACTATTTTTTAAAAACAACATTTTGCGTGGACGCTTTTATATTTTTGATCTGGAATATCCCATTCATGCAAAGTTACATTAAATCTTTTACAGGTGAGAGACTAATAACAAGTGAACTAAATACGTTCCAATGGAAAAGATTCCACCATGAACATTCCTGTTGGGCTTAAATAGAAGTTAAAGACACCATTATAAACTGAATCAGCGACGACATATATAATGATAACAAGTGTAATTTGTTTTTATAGAAACCAAATACATTACTATGAAATGTTTATTGTTTACACCGACAATGGTTCTATAATGAGGTGGTACCACGTCTAGTAAAATCCGCCGCTTTCGTTCTCGGCAAAGGGCTTTGCATAACGCCAAAAACAATCTCAAATTAGCATTATCCAAGCTTGACCACCTTAAAAAATATTTGGCGTTATTTTTTTTAATTAAAAAGGAAAGATTTTATCTTTTTGTTAGACGGATAATAAGCTGTAGTAACATCCTAAACGATTATGTCCAAGAGTATGAGATAAAGCGAAGTTTAGTATTATGTAAGCACCTTTAATACAATACCTTAGATTCAGGATACAATATCTTGGATAGAAAGTGAGCAAGATTTATTTTTGGGAGGGTTGGGGATATTTTGAGTGAAAAAAAAAATCAGCAAGACGATAGAAAGTAAAATGTAAATATGCATTAATTTTATATGAAACTGTAATGTGTTGAATTTTGAATAAGTATGGAACCTTAAAATTGAACTCATTCTGCATTAAAATTTTATTACAGTCAAGAAAGAAAAGTCTTTGCGATGGGTCACGTTGACCTTTTCATCAGGTAAGTGTTAACTTGTTAGGCCAGCTTCTAAGGCTCACTTAGAATTGATCTGGTCATATCAACGCTCTCCTGAGAAAGTAAATGTTTGAGCTACCAACCATAACGGCTCTAAAGGAGCCTCAATTCAAATAGTCATTTCAAAGGTATGCTGATATGCATCGTATTTCTCAGATTCTAGGCTTTCAAAATCTTACGAAACAAACAAATACCTTGAGAAAAATTAGCATTCGCTGAATACGATTGGTCAATATAAATTAAGGCGCACACCTTTTAGGTATTGTGAATTTAAAAGTAGCGACTTTGGTCGAATTTCTTTAGTCGAAAGTTCTTGCTAGAGGGATAAGATTTGGCTCCTGGAAACCCTAAAGAATAGGGTTTCCTTGTTAAAACAAATAAAAGGGACCAGGTGGCTGTCTTGTAAGAGAAGATACGCTGTAGTGCTAGGACGCACAATTTTGAAAGAGAACAGTACGCAAATTTAATTTCCATGTGATCGTCTATTTTATTTATCTTGTTTATGCAAATGTGTTTGATATGACCAAGATCCATACCACGTGTCGTTTATTTAATTTAATGGAAATCTGTTGACATGCTAGAGTTGTCATGCAATTGATTTCTTTGATTTTACAGTTGCTAGTTCATTGATAGAACTGACGGATTGCATGCGATCCAGATTTTCACATGTGTAGGATTTATAGGGTTATATGAATTAATTTTCTTCGTCTGTTAGGACGATACTGACTATTGTGAGTTAACGATAATTACATATTTATATATGATTTTGTATTGCTTCAAAGATCTGGTAGGTTAGGTATTGCTATTAGCTATAAGTTAGTGAATCTTATGCAATAGTATTTGATAGTACGTATCTTATGGAGTGGAACTGACTAGGCTGGATGTCTAATGAGTCATGTGGTAGCGTATGCAGAGATATACGGGAATGTGTTTAGATGCACCGCTCGCAGGTTAATTTGTGGTCAGCTGCAGAGTAGCGAGTAATGATCAATCGAATTAGGCCAGACATGGATGTATATTACAGGGGAAGTTTCTAACTAGAGATAAGAATTACTGGAAATATTCTAAATTTGTAAGGATCATTAACCGTTAAGGTCGTCTTATGTCAGAATTTACGCAGTGTTTGGGTAGCTAATTTATGCTTTCTGGGTAACTAAAGTGAGAGTATTTTATATGCGATGTTGCATACAGAGATTTAGTGGTAATCTTGTTATTCAAGGAAACAGATCCCATATAAACAGACGGGGACAGTCCGAAGACAAAAGTCCGGAAAGAAATGAAGCGTTCAGAGTAGAAAGAATAGGAAGATCAAGGTATACCCGTGGAGGTGGGATGACGGGTGATGCACGGAGACGAAGACCGAAAGCGACGCTAGGTGATGCAAATCAGGCATGGACATTGTGCTCTTTTCACCACTCGTTACCTGTTGGATTTACTAAAACATTGTCTGATAAATAAGTTCTATCGAAGTTAACAGCTTACTAAGCAAAAAGCATACCCAATTACAAACTGAGCAATAAAATAAATAAATCAATAATGACAACTACTGTTAAAGTGACAAAATGAAGTCAAATGTTTAAAAGCCTACTGTAATTTTTGCATACTCTGTAATCCCCCCTTAACTGTTGTACAGCCAGCTTTCGACATATTAAACGTGTAACACTTTCATGCACTAAAGAAAATTATACTTAAAAGTCTTATAGCAGTCTGAGATTTTGCCTGATATTTCGGCTCTGATTCCTCGAACTGAAGCCATTCATGCACATTTCAAGATGAAAACAAAACCTTATGTAACAGAATTGCACGTCAGAAACACATTTTAAGATGAATATCCAATCTTATTTGACACTATGACATACCAGAAAGATTTTGCAGAATATTATAATGGACCTCGACAACAAGCTTTAACAGTCTGATGACAAAAGTAGTTCAGCCTTAACAGTCCTTTGACAAAGGTGAATATGACTTGTAATTTTAACTCAGTCATGTTACATTAAAATTTTGCAAAGTAGCACACTGTGGCAGAAGAAAAGATTAGCGTACCGGTAGAATTGTTCAACAGTGGAGATGATTTGACCTCATTTGTTAAATTTTTTAACAATAATTGAATTGAAATTTAATTTAAATTTAAATTTTTAGAAGTCAAATAGTATTATTGTAATCAATAGAAGCATGTTCATAAGAATATATATATATATATATATATATATATATATATATATATATATATATATATATATATATATATATATATATATATATATATATATATATAATACCATTCTTGCTTTCTTGTTTTATTTCTCATCTAAAACTATAGCATTTGATACTTCGATGTTACAGTGATCAATGTTTAATTGGCTTGGCGTGGTGTTTTTAAAGCTAATCAGTACCCGATAAAACTTTGTAGTGCTCAACAGCAAGAATCAATAACAATGAAAATAAATTCTACTTTTTTCTCAGGGTAAACATATTTCATTCTTAATATTTCTGAGTAAAGTTGCACAGTTTTGGCAACTATGATAATCGACAATAGCTGCATAAATAGGTCAATTATCTTAATAAATAAAAATAATCGAAGCTTATGGATATTATTGTTCTTATTTTTATTAATTATGATATTAATATTGGTGAAGTTTATTGGGTATAATTAGTAACTATTACAGCAGTGCGAATTTTTATAACGACATATCAGCACAATACTGGCTATATAGTGTCAGCTGCAAGGTATGTTCTAAAGATTGAGAAACACTAATACAAAGACCTAGGTCTTTACTGTTGTTTCTTTATCGACGAATATATTCGGAACCACTTACACTTTTCGGGTCATTTATAGCCTTGTCGCGGGCAGGATCCCGCCCGCAGGCTGCAGATGACACATGCCTATAATCAAACCGAAAGTTGACACCTATATGTATCACGTTGCATACCATTACACTGCGCTGGAGAATATCGTGATTGCTGAAGGCAGTTTGGTGATTAAAAAATGAGTGGTATTTTAGTACATAGTTATATTTTACACTTGATTAAGCGATCAAAATATATTCGAGTGTTCTTCTTTGATATGCATAGCTATAATGCGCTCTCTCTCTCAAATCAGAGAAGGAGAGAATAGCAGATGAAAGACAACTGCAATGGTTCTTGTTAAGTGTTTAGGTTATTTAGAAAGTGAGAAATCTACAGCAAGAAAAATATTTATGAACAAACAAGCAAACAATGTCTGCGAAACCTAGAAATATGGTTCTTTGTCAAACAATTTTCTTGGATATGATAAAATACATTAATGGAACATTGTCGATAACAAGAGACGTTTCTGTCTACAAGGTTAGATAAAATACAAATGTTGTCTAAGCTAATTGTCTATAAAATAATAAAAAAAGAATACAAATGTTTATTAGTTGATTATTAGCAACAAGCATGATGCAATACTTCAGAAAATATGCTGAATTACTTATTTATAGTCTTAGTCTATCGCAATGATATAATCCAGCATATCTTAAAATGAATTCACAACAATTCCAAAGTAGTATTTTAGCCCCAAAAGAGTATGAACACTTTGTAATTGCACATAATAATTTAAATAAATGATTCTTCGCAAAGTATAGCTAATATTTCGATCGTAGAATCCCAAAGAATGGTATTACAAATAAAAATGAATACTGTTTTATAAAGGCCATATACAGCTCTTGCTCCGTTAATAAAGCGTCTGACAGTGAGGATTGGGTCGGCTTCTTCATTGTTTTCTTATCACTTATCTTCTATTTTCTAGGCATTATATGGTCAATAATGTGCTTAAAAGCCGGTAAAATCAAGAAAACAAACAATGTGCTTTGAGTAATCTTGTCACTCTTTCACCTAAAGGCAATATTGTGCAAGTTATTTATTTTCTTTAGTTGAATATTTTTTTTAAATATTTCTCTCCAACTGTAATAAATCTCCATCTACTTGAGCTTTTATGCTTTCAGCTCCTCCCAACTGTTCCAGAAATCAACCATTACGCCTTTCATCGATACTTCTAATTATGTTCTGCTTATGCATACATTCCCGTTCTTTTCTATTTAGAAGACAATTAAAGGTGGATTAACTTTTACTAACTCGTTTTGTTATTGAACGTTTTGTTATTGGTTCAACGATTATAAAAATCCTCATTTTAATTGATTAAGAAAGAAAGATTTAAGTTATGTTAACTATTTTAATTATTTAATGTGTCCCCTATTATAACTTTAAACAAACATTCATCTGCACTATGGTTTGTTAAGCCATGGGGACATCAATCTTTAAGTGCGCCTGACTGCCCGTAGGATCAGGATTCATCGTTCTTATTATGGTGAATTAAGAGAGTTGTCACGTTGGCTTTTTTAACTTCAAATCAACCAGGACGTCGCTGAATCGCTTCATTTTAATCCGCGCTAGAGTCTACTGGTCCAACCATAAAGACAGCAGCTCCGGAAGTAATTTAAGTTCAGTAGGACATTTCTTCAGAATTTTAAGGTGCGCCGCTTTCACATGCCTTCTAGTCGGTCAGCTCAGAACCGTGGTACCGATTTTACGTCATAGTACCTCAACTGAGACGAAGCAGATTAATCGACTGTCGTACATAATTGAATTAATTGACTTGTTAATCTGAATTATTATTAACCTTTGTTCTATTTTAATACTGTTTTTGTTTTCTGTACCTTTTGCTCTTTGATTATTTCATTTTTATCTAACAGATAAATAGATCTTCTGGATACACTTCATTCTGTCTATTATTGTGGTTCCTTTACGAAGTATCTTTGATCAAAATCAGAAAATTAGTATTCTTTTTTAGTAAGAATTCAAGTAAGTTGCTATTTGCAGCGCAATTTAAAATGTATAAAAAGAACATTTTCACACAATGCAAAGGTATATTGTATGCAAGTACATTATAATCTAAATTGTCCAGACGTGCAAATGGTGAAGACCATAACTGTAGTGAAAATATATATATAGTGATATATTGCCTTACTTTATCCTGAAGCAAACAATCTGTCAATCGTAAGTGATATTTATAAAAATTGCTCACCGTCTAGCAATTAGGGCAAACCAGATCGTAGTAGACGATACTGTCAATACTTGTTCTTCAGTCCGAATTGTTTAATTCATATTTTGAATGTTCTCGGAACTCTTCAAGGACATGTCAAGTTTTCTAAATACATACAGGCTCATTGGAGGGTGAGGCATACGGCCCGGGCTGCAGCCACTAAGGAACCTTACTTTTTACCAGCTATATTTAGATCTCGTAAATACTCTAGTTGTGTACTTAATTGTCTTTAAAATCTATATATACTAAATTATATGGGCTTGCTATGGCCTTCGATTAATTTCCAAACTAAAACATGGCCAGGACCTAAGAGACCTAAAACTCTAGATGTGTAGGGACCTGAATACATATTCTACTCGATTTGTACAGACACGATATCCAACTGGCGATGGAATGCAACGGTCGAAACTGACTGATCCTAACTAATCTTCACTTCTACTTCTGTTCAACGCAATATTGGTCCTAAAACATGATACAATCAATATAATTTCCAGTCTGGCTCGAGTTCTCTCGAAGCGTAGATATGTGCTATCAGAGGATATTCAATAGTGTAATAGATATATCAGGTGATTCTCTGCAGCATATCATTTTATAAAAGACACAGACGTAATAGTATACCACAGCGCAGCTTTTGTGAATATGACGAGACAGTCTCAATTAAAATGCAAACTGCTCGTTAACAATCCGTATCTGTAAATTTATACATCAAAACCGTCATCCCCGGCGATAGATAAAAAGTAAGAAAACATGTATGTCTACGATAGATATATCCGTATAGTACAGTAAATGCTACAATTATTTGAAAAGAAATATATATCTTTAAGGTGACATAGTATAATTTGCCTTGAAAAATATTTAATTTTACTGCTATATTGTTTTTCCCCTGACATAACCCATTTTATTCGCTCAAAAAATTTCAAATTTTTAATTTTACTTTATTTCTGCAGTCTATAAAATTATACATACATACATACATACATACATACATACATACATACATACATACATACATACATACATACATACATAGATACATACATACATACATACATACATACATACATACATACATACATACATACATACATACATACATACATACATACATACATACATACATACATACATACACACATACATACACACACACGTACACACACATACATACACACACGGCTAGTTGCGTGTGCAAAGTGCAAGATGCACACGGGCGCCGCAGCCGAATAATGTGTGCCATCCCTTCTGACATCTGTGGAAATTTTCTATATCTGTTTGGAAAGGCGCCAAACATTCATCGGACACACAATGAAAACACAATGCGCCAGGCCTGCATATATAGATATACATTTCGACGAATTGGAAATGAATACAAATTTTCGTTTAAGCATTATATTTATGATATTGATGAGCTGACAGATTGAATAGATGTAAATGCAAAATAAATGAAATGAAATAATAAATAATTTTAAAAAATTAAATAATTTTAGGACATTAATGCATTTTTCAAGATTATGAAAAATGTAGATAATAAACTTTAAACTTTTACTTACTAATTACTTTGAGCAAATCTTTCTGCACCACAACGAAATACTTTTGGCAACCTTAACCGAAGGCATATGGTATGTCAGTCCTTTCTGCATTATACTGAAACAGTACAAGGTCCAGAGTCCGATTTCGATCACGAAAGCTTTCGCTACAACAAATAACCAGACGCGCAATTACTCCGATTTGAAATATATTGCTCTAGGTACAATCGATCTAAAACAATAATCGAAATCTGAATTTCAACCGTCGGCAGTCATCCTGAACAAAAGTCATGTAAACTTTTCAAAAGCCTAGATTCGGTAATCAATCGTGCTGGTTTACTTAACATTTTTAATTTCATTGAGTTGTTGATTTCGATTGAGTTTTTTCCCTTCATTTTCCCAGTTTAAGTCTTTTAGAGGTGAGAAAGACATCTCAGAATTGCACTGCCTCCTTACGGGATACTTTTAAGGTGACTGATGAAATGAAATTGATATTGGTTTTTGATTCAGGTTCCTGTTCCATTTAGATGATAAACAATCATGTGGGAATCGTTAATTTTGTTATCATGTGCCTACGAACGAATGAACGTTTCTGTAAATAAACTTACTCGTAAATCTAGATAAATCGATCAGCTAGGTTGGTTGATTTGAAACAGGCATCCGTGTGTTCTTTGAGGCATCATAAATCGACCTGTCTTCAATGCCAAATTAACCATTTGAATAATAATTTCAATATCTTATATGTTTCCACGACCAGAAAAATTTAATAAACAACCACTCCCGTTGTAGAGACAACAAATGAGACAAATGAAATCGCTTGATGATACAGTGTATTATCGTACCCCTTAAACTGAACCTCACTGTACTAACATGGAAATTCAACTTTTATCTTGAACCTTCCGGTTTACTTATATAATCTGCTTTTTTCTGCATCTGATGACGTAGTTAATAATCCACGAGAGACCGAGTAGCGATGTAATGTTTGTTTATTCAGTCTTACCACATTCTTTTAAGACTTATTCGTGTGTTCGGGGACAAGTGATTTCCTGTATATACATAAAATGGACACCAAGTATTCATTATAAGACCTTAAATAATATTTCTTTACCGACTAGTAAAATGTTGAATACATTTACTGTATTAGGTCAAATATACGTAAGAGTAAATACTTTAATCATTCCAAACTTTGGATGTTATTTGAAGCCAGATTCGTACTTGTTTGTGAGGCTTTGTACACGAGATTCACCCTGAAAATGTTTATAGAGTACAAAACAATAGGGGACCGATGAAAAATTTGCACTTTATTACACTGTACTGAAAATAGAACGTTGACTGGCAGAGATGAGATTTCACTTCTGTAATAGAGAGGTATTTTAAAATTCATGTGAGCTTCTTTCGTATCCTTTCGAAATGTATTACATTTACGCAAAAATATATATTTAAACTAAACTAGAACACATAAATAAATAAAGAAAGAAATCTTCTAACGATGGTTTGTTCGGAAACAGATGAGTTATATCAAATATATCAAGAATATAATGATGTTATCAATATGTCAGCTGTTTATTTGAGATTATACTATTTAACATGAAAGTAATATGGAAAATAGTATATCTGTCATTCCATATTTACTTTATAGTTTGCCATCGACTGATCATCTTTGCTTTAATTATCTCTTTAAGTTAAAAACAGACTTGAAGATGAAACCAATCTGACACAATTCAACGTTTGATATTCATTTTATCTAAGATTTTGCTCAATGCATTCCATTCTTGCTATTGGCTGTGGGGAGATCATTAGCAAGGTAAAAAATTCTATCTTGGTAAACGAAAAGATGACCAGACATCTTTAATTCGTTCCACTCACTAACACTCACTAACATTATGCAGATCCTTCCAGACTCATTCGGCATGTTTTAGATGATATACGTACAATGCAGATCCTTCCAGACTCATTCAGCATGTTTTAGTTTATATACGTACAATGCAGATCCTTCCAGACTCATTCTGCATGTTTTAGTTGATATACGTACAATGTAGCACCTTCCAGACTCATTCGGCATGTTTTAGTTGATATACGTACAATGCAGATCCTTCCAGACTCATTTAGCATGTTTTAGTTTATATACGTACAATGCAGATCCTTCCAGACTCATTCAGCATGTTTTAGTTTATATACGTACAATGCAGATCCTTCCAGACTCATTCTGCATGTTTTAGTTGATATACGTACAATGTAGCACCTTCCAGACTCATTCGGCATGTTTTAGCTGATATACGTACAATGTAGCACCTTTGACAAAAGAAAGACAGACAGACAGACATAGAGGCAGAAGCAGCAAAATGGCGAGCTAAAATTTATAAGTAGCAAATAACGGCTATGGTTTCTAATTAAAATTATTCTTACATTGTTTTTTCGTTTTGTTTGTTTATTTCTTTCTTCTACGTTGTCCAGTGACAAGAATGTGTGGTGGCGTGTGTTCGTGTTGGTTTGTGCATCAAAATAATAAAAATTAGCTGATGTCTCCTATAACCTTCATTCATTTCTCCCTAAACCAATGCATTATTTATATCATCTATCATCGTACCGATCAAATTTTAATGCTCCTTTCATAATTCTTGGATTTTTAAGGGTCACTGAAATTGAACTGATAAACACATTGCATAATTTTTTCTTCCCTGCTAACCATTTAAGGTCCATTATTACGCGAAGCGGTGTGCATACATATGCAAATGTTACAAAACAAGAAAAGTCAAGAAGAATGAGGGAACTATGCAGGAGCTTTCTCGTCTCAGTTATATTTTGAGCATTTTCAAAAATACCTATAAAATTAGAAGTGAACTTATTTCTTTATCTTTATTTCCTAACTTACATGCAGATTAATTTATAATATAAAGAAAACTTGTTATTTTGATGGCAAATGTCTTCTTTTCAAACAATACAAAGATTTATTTAATGATAATTCAAATTCATGGGACCGCAAAAGAGACGAAGCCTAATGAAGGTTATGTTAGCATTCTGTTTGTTCAAAATGATTTGCGGCTGACATCCATCTTCGTCATTTAACTTGCCCACTTGTTTCTACCCGGTCTCAAGGATCTGCGAGGTATAAAGTAATGTCAATTCGACTTTATATCATTATGATTCATTTTAACATGTAACACAGTTTAGAATTACAGTCGAACTTAGTAAGGTCGTGTTAAGTTGTTCATATTCCCTCAGAATTACAGTCGAGCTTGGTAAGATCGTCTTGCGTTGTGTGAATTCCTTTGCAATTACAAATGAGTTTTGTAAAGCCGTGTTTTGAATTGCTTATATTCCTTTAGAATTACATTGGAGATATGTATGGTCATTTTGGGTTGTGTATTTTCCGTTATAATTTGGTCGTGTTGCGTTGTGCACATACCCACCATTTATTTTTACCGGAGAATGTTATACAAGAGAACCTTACAGAGAAGCTAGAAAAAAATAAAATAAATAAATAAATAAATATATATATATATATATATATATATATATATATATATATATATATATATATATATATATATATATATATATATAGATAGATAGATAGATAGATAGATAGATAGATAGACTCTCCTAGGTTCGATACACGCTCAAGGAAAGGCACTTAGTTCCTATTCCCTCAAACATAATATAGCAAAACAGAGAGCTGAAATTGCCGTTAAAAGCCGTCCAACTAACCAGCCATCCATTTTAAACGGGGAACTGATAAGGGAGAGTCGAGGCTAGCACAAATGTCTATTCTGCGTTCACTTTTAGTTTTCGTTGCGTCCATCGTTTAATTGCACGAATCTGTCAAATAAAAAAAAAATGCTGTATGTTGGCACATGCGTAATGTATTTAGTATTTTTCAGTTAAGCAAGAGCATATTATATGACTATAAATAACACAGGAGCATGTAATAAATTTATACGTCGCAAACTAAATTGCTCACGACCTGCAGGTTCTTACGAGTGAATACAATTTAACGTGCTTAACATTAAGGTAAATAAACTTGCTGAAATGTTCTAATCAATATGCTCGAGGCAACTGATAATGATAGGGCCCTGAAATGGAATGTCCAAAAAACTAAAACTGATTTAAGAATTTTATCAAATAAAAGCCATGTAAGAAAGAGGCGTTGTTTCTTTTAAAGTAAAAAAAGTGAATGTTTTAGAAGTACGTGCTACAAAAATATCTATTTTTCAAATTATAACATAGAACACATACCATATAGTGTATGCAATATATTATTTTGACGAGACCGCGTTTTAATGTATCTAATAAATTTGAGTATGACTGGCCAAAATATGCCGATGAAATTGTTGCGCAGTAGTATTTTACTGATTGGCAGCGATAGTAGGAATTCTTTCCTTATCCCGCCTTCTGCAGCTTTTTGTTTTAACCACTACGGTCAACATTTTGGTAGCTATTTTTTGAATCGATTGTCTAAAGGGCATTGTGTAAAAAAGATAACGTCTGTAGGAATAAGGAGAATCTATTTACATATCAAACTAACGAAACAGGTCATTAGATAAAGGGCGTGGGGTAAGGGCAGACAATCGAAGTCTAGGGGTGGAATACATTTAATATGGAATCCACTCCATGACAAGCGCGGTTTAAATGGTCACTTACAGGAGTGAATAAATTCACCTCTGTTTAGAGAAGAATTTTGACATAAACCGGTCTCCAAACCAAGAGAAATTTATACATTCACAGCATTTTTACAAGGTACAATAACTCCAAAGAGCTAATGCTTCTTAATTTGTAATGCAATTCAGACTCTTGATAAATCTTTTTATGTCTACAGTTCTGTCCTGAATTAAATAGTGCAAACATCCGGCTATATATATATATATATATATATATATATATATATATATATATATATATATATATATATATATATATATATATATATATATATATATATATATATATATAAGTGTTAATCTGGAACTTATGCATCGGATAATCACCCCTTCACACGACAATCCAAAAACATACTTTACGTGGAAACATTGTAAGCATTCTCATTGAAATCTAACCTGACACAATACTAACCATGTCATGTCATAGTGAAATTTCCTGTGTTTAAAAATGACGTCTGTTAGGATATTCGCTCTTTGAATTATAATTTGTTGAAAATTATACTTTTAGATGCTACCGGTTATAAAACTAGCATCTGGGACTGTTTTCTAACAAATGAAAGATGCATCGTTTGAAGCAGACTGAAGGAAATTATTTATTCTAGTTTCTAAAATATTTCCATTAAAAATAAAAACTATGTGATAAACAGGATGCCAAAATGAGGAAAATGAGCAAAAGTTGGATATTATTCAACTCGTTTAATAAATTCAATACTAAATTATTACCCATTTGAGATCATCTATTTAGTGTGCTTAAAACAAGAAGGTTGAATCGGCACAGTATAACCTAAGAATATATAATTTTATCGCTGTATGCAATTATCCACACCTCACATGACCCAGTAATCTATTCTTAGAGAATGGATATCGAATGCATGCTTTGAATGTATTTTTGTTATGAGGGAAAAATTAAGTACAAATGAGAATATGAGAAATCTCTCTACATTGTATTAAAACTAACTCTTCTTTAGACTCATTTTCATTAATTATATTGGGAGTAATTTCCATTAAAATAGATGTAGATTAACTTTATTTAATAGAGCTATATTCTATCTTGATAAAGATTGTTTTCTTACAACTAGAGCAGGTCTCATTCTTATATGTGTAAATTTACTTACAAATAATCTTTACAAACAGGTAAAAATCTGCCTCTATAACTAGTAAAGGTTTGCCTCATTATACATGTATATACTCACCAAGCTTACACTAATTGGCAAAAATTATTGACATATACTCCAACTTAGTATCTTGGCTTGGAGGTTATCCAAGGGCATGAATAAAAACGCAAAACATAAGTAGTTCTATGGAGATAAAACCGGTTCTCGCTATTTGAAACGACCATGAAGTCAGAGCGTGTTGCTAGCTTCCCACCTCAAAATAGCTAAGATGTTACCATTAAAGGTTAGGAGGTGTCTTGATCTAGTATAAATAAGCCACCAAAGAAGCTAGCATTCAGCATGACTTCCCGCTTCAACTAGTTGAGAACTCTTGTATTTATTACAGGTAAGACTTTTTATGTTCTAAAACTTCTTAGAGAATTAGTACTTTTGGAAGTTAAAGATTTTTGTTCTAAGGTTCCTTACTGCAATGTTCTTATGAATTCTTTTTTTTATTCTAATATTATAATATAATGGATTGTTCAGTTGTCTTAATAATTTATATTTATTGTATTTATGTTAATGATTTAAAGATTAAAATGGTTACCAACTTCATGTTTAGATTTAATCTGGAAATTTAAATATTCGTTAAGGAATAAAGAATAATGTTTTGTAATCTATTCTAAACTAGTATTTTATCCCAAATTGAGTAAAATATATTTCTTTAAAACGATTGTTGCGTTAATCGCAACTATTTTATAATCTTTAATTTGATTCAGATCTATTATTTGTAACACATTCTAAATATGAAAAGCTACAAAGATATGAAGTTGGTAAACTTGAAAGAAAAGTATTATAATGCATTCTGTGTATTTTTCAATGTAAAGATTTTATGAAGTGTACCTTTGGAATGTAACATATATATCTTCTGTATCAATTATATAAATAAACAGCTTGACTTCCCGCTTCAACTACTTCAAAACCCTTGTATTTATTACAGAATCCTTGGTACCTTTTCTCCTTCTCTCTAATCATGGATCGAGCCCGCTCATAAGAGATGCGTAATTCCTTCTCCTAGCAGGAAATGAGAAGAAGATTATGATAAAAATCCTATCATAATATTTTTATATTTTTATTTAATTAAAAAAGTTTACACTTTTACATAGGAATGCGCCGATCGCTTACGCATTTGGGAATTAGCGTTTGAGCGGTTCCTCTTCAACAGTACGCATATATATATATATATATATATATATATATATATATATATATATATATATATATATATATATATATATATATATTTGGCCAATATACAGGATTTAGTAGTAACATTAATATTTGTTCTCGGCAGCTAATCCCAACCAATATTAAATTTCATCCACCTACTAGAACACACTTATTATCGAATAGAATATACTTTTCTGCCAATCGAAAGTGACCGTGAACAACTAGAAATATTTTCTACTATTTCCTCTACCTCGACTATTGTAAATTTGATTCAGCAAATAACATGAAGTCGTAGAATGTAATAGTTGTGAACGACAAAAGAAAAAAAAAGCTGGAAAGGGCAGCACTTGTTGTCATGGATACTAACAGTGCTCGTATAACTAAAGGAGTGATTGTGGGTATATGATGGCCTATTATTTTAAATCAACTGAAAGTTCGTATAAAATATTAGCAAATTTAAATATAAATGACTTTTAAGAGAGACGTCACAGACAAGACAAAGAACAGAATCTGCACAATTGCTTAAATAAATATCAATAAATTGTGGGAAACAAACTTGAGGGTACAAAAGAAGAAAAAAAAACAAAACTGAACAAAAACAATACGATGACAGGAAATAATGGCTAACCAAACAAGTTACCTACACATTATACAAGCATACCAAGACAAAAAATTTCCGTACAAGGGTATGTGATAGTCACATAGATGACCAGTGGAAGGCAGATATTATTGATGTGCGACCATAACAAAACTACGAGAATGGATATAACAATACATTAAGACATTAGCAATCTTATCAAGATATGCTGGTTCTAACAAACTGAATACAGAAAGGAAGATGACAAAAGCATAAAATGAGATAAGTCTTTAATGAACTCGACCATGGAAAAGAATTTAATAACTACAAGGTTATTGAAATATTGGAGAAAACGGCCAAATGCTTTTCTATCTAAACAGATAAACAGCCTATGTAGTGCAACGGTTTTTTTTAAAAAAGCTTAATGTAGAAAAAGATAATCCCAAACACTAAAATTTCCTTTTGTGTTTGTTTGAATAATGATCTTAAAAAGCATTATAGTGCCATAATTAACTAATTAGAAAGTTTAAATATATGATGGACAATAAAAGCAGAAAAACGCGTACCATCTTTTCACATACACTGTCTATTTATGTGTGTATTTTGTTTCAATAAATGATAGTTTTTGTTTTCTCTAAACTATTTAGACCTATGTCGAGCCCCCACCCCTCCCCGAAAAGAATTCACACTCAATATGGTAATGGAATTCGTCACCCTAAACGTTATTCTAACAGCTGGTGCATATAGTTTTCTTCATAAGTAATTTTTTTCCTATTGACCTGGTTAAATATGTATTTTATAGTCTGACATCCTGCAAAGTACACTTTGTTTTAGGAAATTTAATTCAATATTCTTTCAACTGGATACCTGTTTAAAAGATTTTAAACTTTTTCTTTAGTCGAATTATCTAAAACATTTTACAAATCTTCTTTGTATTGATCTAAAAGGACAGTTCTTAGATAATTCCTTACAGGGCACTAATGTCATCGTTTCTATTATTTATCCACATATCATAACTTCCTATTTAGCACAGACTTGTCTTCATATGCGTCATAGATTTATGGAAAATCTATTTTCCTTTCCACTGAATGGTAAAAGTTAATCATAGGCCTATTGATAATGGTATGTGGCAGATACAGGGAAGATTTTGCATCTAATATAGACGTAGTCATAATGGCATATAGTGTAATATAGGCATTTTTTGCATGTATTATAGAAAATTGAGTGCTTTCTCTTGAATTTGATATTTTTCTTATAACTATATCGTCATGGAATTTTTTCTATTAGATCCAGATTTTCTTATCCTCAAATTTCACTCCTATGGGTAAATATTGGCATACCGATGCTATCCGAAATGTTAATTGAAGATCTAAAGGAATATATTAAGAGTTTTAAAGTCTTAATCAAAAATATTATTCATAGTCTTGTAAAAGCCTATGCATTTTGAGAAGAAAACGCCTAGAAAATTATAATTTGTACTACATCTATACGTCTATGCTATATCTATCTAAACACAATTGATACTGCATGATATTTTTGATCTTAAAAATCATTGTATTGGTTTTACAATAATTAATATTTAATTCCCAATCCTGTCATTATTGTAGAAAACAATTTGATCTCTCACAGAGTTTTATTTCATGCTCAGCTAGATTGACAGCATTGTCTGCCTAAAGAAGGATTAAAATATCGAGTAACATTGTGATTTAGTGTGATTTAGATTTTTAACATAGCTTTTTTAAACAATTTTTCAGTCATATCGCTACGATGTCTGCAGTGTGGCAGTTTATAGTGATGCCTAGCACTAGGGCATCATACCGAAGACATGTAGCATGATGTCCCACTCAGTCACATTATCCTGACACCAGGCCGACCAGTCCTAACACTAACTTCTTAATGCTGAGAGCCAAGCGAGGCAGCTGTTAGTAAAATTATCATACTATTTTTGTGGCCTTGAAAAGAGACATTCTCTCTAATCTTTTACTTAAAAAAAGAAAATTAATGTAAAGTCGGATAGAACGAGAGAGAATTGGACAACACTGGTGAGGTAGTTCTTTGTCAAGTGTATAGCTCATCAAATGATAAGAATGAAGAAATGTCAGAAATGGTGACGGTCAAAGCAATGCTATATAGTTTTGCACAACTGAAAGAATGTGTTGGCAGAGCAAATTCGAGTTCTCTCTTAAAAGACAGGATCTTACATGAAAATGAGAGTACACATTTATAACGATATAAAAATGTTCAACACGACTGTCAGTAATGACAGCAGAGCTGACTGAGTTGAAAAGAACATTACAGACGACGCGAGTCATTCCCGTGGAAAAAGATCCGTTAAATCAAACGATCAAGATTGTTCATAAAAGGATAATGCAAATGTAACGGATGTCAATCAGAATCAGAAGGGTTTTTTTCTGCTGACGCCAATAAACGAAACATTTTAAGCAATCGATCTCAACCAGCTGACGGGAGCGATGACCTTGAAGAACATTGTACACGGTTTTAAAATTCGGCTGGGTGGAGTTATTTGACAAAATCCCCGTATTTAGCCAACATTTGCAAGGTAGTGCTTGAGCGCTTCTAAACGAATTGACTCCAGTTCAAATGAGCGATTATGAAACACTTATTCGTGCATCAAATACACGTTGTGGGTCCTCCATCTATGCATCAATGTATCGAGCAAGATGATAAATGCTTCGTCAGAACAAAGTATC
Source organism: Potamilus streckersoni (assembly GCA_016746295.1). Classification (NCBI taxonomy): domain Eukaryota; kingdom Metazoa; phylum Mollusca; class Bivalvia; order Unionida; family Unionidae; genus Potamilus; species Potamilus streckersoni. The sequence continues at coordinate 1,029,694 of JAEAOA010000201.1, forward strand.
CCTGAACTTAGTTTCAGCTATCAAAATGTGAACATGCAGACGTATCCAGCTGCACAATCATATATTACTGACATTCTATCTCTAGATATATTTTTTTATACCTTGCACGATTATGATATAAAATTTCTCTCACAAAAGATATTAATGAAGCAGAAATTCTTGTCCTTCGTCTAGAAACTTATGGCTGTCAAAGGGCAAGGAAAGGAAAGCGAATAGTCATAGCTGTAGAGTCCAGTGATGGTTCAAGTTTGCCATCAGCACATAATGTAAAACGGGTGTCGGAGATGGGGAACGAAAATAAAAAAATAAAATTTGCGAGGCCATCCATCTATCAATCCATCCGTCGAGAGAGAGAGAGAGAGAGAGAGAGAGAGAGAGAGAGAGAGAGAGAGAGAGAGAGAGAGAGAGAGAGAGAGAGAGAGAGAGAGAGAGAGAGAGAGAGAGAGACTCGGGCTGTCAAACGATACATATCCTTTCTAAGTGATACATAATTGTGGCCAATTAATCAAACTAGTAAATAAAATAAATAATCATGGAATTTTTAATTATTTCAGTCAATTAAAAAACTGAAGAAAAACGATTGCAAGTAAAGGTATACGTCTACATGTCTTATCAACTGCTAGCCGCCTTAATAAAGCTATTTTTGTGTTGAATGTGTCTATTTTCGTCGTCTTTACTTTTACAACCAGAAGCTTAGGACCTGCACCTATATAACGACCATTTGATTCCACGCAAAGTAGATCCGATCCTCGTTTACCTTCACTGTTGTTGGTAGATTGGGCACAAACATATGTTCCTGCTTTTGTCAGTTGTCATGATCAACTCAAGTAGTCGGTCAATACCTAGGTCATAACGAGAATAAAATTATTTAACCATCAGACTAGACAAATTCGTCAATAAAGACAATAACAAACACATAGGTGAGATCGGATGGAAAGTACGATTCGAACCAAATTCAGACTTATCATAACAATGCTGACACAAATTTTAACAGGATCTCGCTTCTGGCAACAAATGTAAACATCGCTCGTTGTCTATTTTTGACAGACTTAAATGTTTGTTGATCCTCTACCTCTGGCCATAAAAGAAGGGTATACGAAAATAGAAACTCTCAACACAAAAGTAAGCTGCTAACAGTGGATAATACATATAGATATGATTCGATTATTTAAATAAATATATTTAAGCACAATAACAGAACGTATAAGTAAATAATATTACAAAAGGATTAGTGAAATAATTTGTTGAATAAATAGATTTAAACTCTAGTGTTTTGAGCCGATGTATATGTCGTTATATTTATTCCATGACTTGAAATGAATTTATATTCCCCAGAGAAGAGATATGCGCTTATGACCTACATCTTAAAAATAGTGCACCGCCAAAGCGCTGCCGATAACAGTGGCAGAAGGTACAAAAATGAGATACGCAAGTAATGGTGTGCTCAAGTGTTGTCACACGAAAGTTGACTGTATATTGTGGCCAAAGATGGAAGGTGCTAAACATGCGCGATGCTAAGCTAAGAAGGTGAAAACAAATTATATAAAAATACCAACCTTCATACAGTAGCATAAAGTGAACTCATTACACACCTCTGAAGGTGCAAGTACCAGAATAAATGGATGAAGTAGCTATCCAGAGGGCGCACAGCCCGGATACAATTGTAACGACACTCAATACATATTACCCAATAATGTGCATTGGCCGCGGCCTTCTTAGATATCACATATACAAAGCAAGTGTTGAAGGTCTACAAACAACCGTATTAGTGTATATCATCTCGAGATAATCACATTTTCATGTTTACAATATTATTTTCGCACTATTATATTATTTTAGGATTTTTCATCCTCTTAGTCATGACTGTGTATCAAGAGGTGTAAATAAAAATGGAAACGATAATATGTATTCGAACACAACGAAATCAGATTGAATCTGCCGGGTCGGATAACTCTTGCAATGGACGTTTTCACTCGCAAGCCTTGTAGCAACAGTACAAATTGCTCGCTAGACCGCATGAAAAATTAATCGAAACCAGCCTTGTCAAAGCAACGTGAGGACATGAGTATTACTTAACAACATCTGCTGATTTCTCATTGCACATAGTTGATCTTGAATAGACGAGATTGCTAATAAAAAACATTAATTTTTGTATAATATATGAAGACTGCATAATACTCGTTGGGTTCACGCTAAGTTGCACACAAAAGAATAGAGTCCCAACCCCATCCCGATTCATTTATTAATACCGGAAACTTGCAAACTAAATTATTTTCGTAACGGTAAAACAAGGTTCCTTTTTATTGAACAGGACATTAGTACATCCTCTCAAAGTATTCTATTTAAATATATCTGATTATCCAATTATTATTTCATTTACTTTTGTTTGTTGGTATAAAAAAATATAAAAAAAACAAAAACAACTTTTGCACAGACCTTTCTGGACTTCACTTTTCAATATATTAGAAACAAATGGCGAATGTATGCATGAATAATTATTAACAAGATAAAGGATTTATGCTTATTAAAATTGTACTTACTCAAGATGGTTGCTTGAAATTAAGTTAGGAAGAATTATAATTGCTTACAGATTATGATATGTTTTTATGAGCTGAGAGGAAATCAGCATGATACAGACTAGAAATGCTAAACTAGATCACGGGTATTAGAACGGCCAAGCAAACATTGAAGGAGAATATGATACATCCAGGTCATGATCATTCGTGATATATCCTAAAAACAATTTATATCGATGGGTCATGTGGCAAATTAATGCGTGTCAAAATATTTATTTGGTCAAGCAAGCAACAACAAAAACAAAAAAAAAATAAAAATAAAAAAAAACAAAAAACAAGAAACGTTAATGTATTGGACTGACGAAAAAAATATTTGTTTTGGTATAAATACTACAACTTTGTGTCAGCAAAACTAGCTCCTAAGCGTCTGATTCGGCACAAGTATCAAAGAAATTGATGGCAAATACAAACACTAAAACCTCCAGTGTCGAAATTATTATGCAATTTAAAAGCTAAGAACTCTGTAATCCAGTATCGTAATTTTATGCTGCATGTAAATTACAAAATTAAATACATCTGTGAAATAAAATGCAACAAATGACTTTGAAAATGATTTTTAAGGTGATGAAAACGAGGTATTCGGTAAACATTTGGAATATCAACTAAAGTGAACATATATTAAAATATGTACAGATGAACAGAAACATTTTAAGTTCCAAAACGATATATAATTTGCATAGAAAAAGATATATTAGTTAGATTGGGAAGTAAAATAAACAATTCATCAGGTGAATATGTGATGACTTTCTTTAAAATTAAATAAATTGCTTATGTATGACTTCTATAATGACAACTTTAAAAGTTATATGTTGATGGAATGAGATTGTTATTAACCGTCAGACGTTAATGATATATTCATTTCTTGACATTCGACAGAGAACTATAGCTGTTTTGCTAACCGTACTTTACTTGTCTCAGTCTAGTCAAGGTGTCCACGCGCTCAGAACTACTTTTAAAAAAGTTAACTTTGTTGTCTTCTGGTGTGCCCGACGTAGTTTTCTAATATCAAACAAACAAACAAACAAACTATATATATATATATATATATATATATATATATATATATATATATATATATATATATATATATATATATATATATATATATATATATATATATATATATATATATATAACAAAAACAGTAGCTTATGGCAAATCAATCTTTAAGAACACACCATTCAAAAACATTTCGAGAGAGAAAAAGACACACCCGATGTCGAGCTTTTCGGTATTTTGATAGTTCGTTCCTTACAGTATGGTCATTTGATTCTATATGTAGGCCTAGCGCAGTACATTTTTCGGTCCGCATCATTAAATGTAGCTAAAGCTATGTAACTATATATAAATACTTCGTTTAAACCCAATTATATACTGTTAGTTACATTTAATGACGCTGACCTGAAAATTTACAGTGCTAGAAATATGATACAATTCTCTAAGCTGTGAAATGAACTGTAACAGAAAACAATGATATAACTATAGACATATACACTTCATAGCCTGCCGACTCTCTTAATAACTGCAGAAAATTTAGTAACAGTAATGTCACACATGCTTTATTCAAATTTTGTTAAACATCTCCATTGTGCCCCAGTTAAATCAAAATACACCTACAATATTTAATAGCAATAATTGACTTACCAGCCAAAAGGAATCATTTACCTTTCAACACATTGTCCAAATTTTACTCTAGCACTTGCAATATTTCCAAGACAGAATTTTTTTATATAAAAAGAATCCGCAAACGTGAAAGTTTACCACACTGTTATCCGCTAGCGATCGTATTTGGAGGGTCTTTTTATACAAGGGATTAATTTTACAATCTATATCAAGAACAATAAAACTATGTCAGAAGTATATCACAAAGAGTTTCACCTCCTCCCAAGAAAATGAGAGTTATATACGATAGTGACACAAATCTCCAACTACTCATGAATAACCTAATGCAACATGTTACTCTTCGTTACAATTTGTACTAAATATAACTGCAGTGCCCAGCATCATTTCATTATTTGCAATATAACTTTTTAAAAATGGAACTGATGAAAATGAAACACTTTCTTGTAATAAATATCCATCATTTATGGTTAACTTTATACAACATACACATATTAAATGTGTTAATACTTGAAAACTATGCAAAATTTTATGTTATATTTTTGGTTCAGGCATTAAAAAAATGTACTTCGGATGACACGTAACGTAACGCAAAGGTCCTCATTAACATATTTGTATTAATGCACCGAATGTAAACATCTGCGCGTGAACTATACTGCACATAAAATGATATTCTTTCTTACTTTAATTTTAATATTTGGTGAGAACAATAATTTACGTTGGGATTCGGACGGAACCAAGATCCAAATAGTGGGGAGACAAATAATGTAACCCCTTGACCGGAACTTCCTTGTCTCAGCCCAAACCGCAACATAGATTCTATATGTACACATTTTTATCTAGTTCTGAATATTTACATCAACATCAGACACATTAACAAAACTCATTTTGTGTAGATCTTCGTTTTCTTTCTTCTTTTTCTGCGGTTGCATGGTTTGTTGAACACTAACTACGTTATGACATATACCATACAATATATTATTATTTATAGTGTATTCATAGATTAGGTTTTTTTTTGTCCCAACAAACCAATTTAAATTTCATCACTTTAGTGACACGTGATATAATTCTACTGAAATATGACAATTCCTTGATCTAGAATAAATTAAAA